>VZRN01005010.1:4485436-4505477 GCA_013397935.1 Dasyornis broadbenti | reverse complement strand
TTTTTTTTTTTTTTTAGTATAAGTTGAGGTCCATTCTGGTGGCTTTTTGGTCTTCTGAAAAACAGACATTCAATCTATTTTTAGAATCTTTTGAGAGAGATCAGTTCAGTATCTTTTGATCCTGATAGTATTCAGGTCATGGCAGTAAGAGCAAAGGTTTTGGCCTAACACTTATATATCAAATAATTCATATCTTGCTCTATGTTCAGATATGTTTTTTTTAATTAAATGATTAACAAAATTGTTAAGCCACTTGCAATTACAGCCGCTGGTCAAGAAAAAAGCTAGAAATACAGAAATTGTGGGTGTTTTTTTCTAATGGCAACTGGCGAGAGTAGAATTGGTGGTAGATTTTCATGGCTCATCCCTTGTCAAATTTTGAAGGTCAAAATAAAGCTCAAATAGATAAACAGATTTCAGATGCCTCATTGCCAGACTCTGTAGTAGGGTATAAAGTCTAAGCCCCCATTCCAGGAGTCATCCATCAGTCACAAAAAGAAGAGAAATTTTAATTCTGTGGTATGTGCTTAATTTGCCTTTAATGGTAGTGGGATCTGAAGAGAGACCTGTGAGTTTATTGTCTTAGTCATTTCTATTGAGCAAATTTAGCATGCCCCTCCACGGGAGTTACTTCTGACTCGTGACTGAGTAAGACCTACTGAATATCCTGCTGACAGACCTTCTCAAGATGCTTTAGAGTTTACATTTTAGATTCACTACTTGGTAAATATTTTTGGGCTGCATGAATCACCTTAGCCCTCCTATTTCAGGGGGTAATACTGTCTCCTGAGGAAAGGTAGATTAAATTTTCCTCTGTGTGTTTCTGTGCACTTGTTTTTTAATGCATCCCATACCTGATGTCACTACTGAGTGCTGCTGTCAGCAACGGCAGCTCCTGGCTTTGGCATGGATCACACAGTGGTGTGATCTGTATCACAGTTTGGAAGCTCAGGAATGATTGTATAATTCTTAGAGACAGATCTAAGACATGTTCAAATACAGAAAAGGATGAAGGATTAGTTGCTCCCGTAGTGAAAAGTTAAATGAAAGTGAAATGTTAAATGTTTGTACATATTTCCAGTCTAAATTTCTTTAATTTCATCTTCAACTTTTGAACCATACTATCTCCCTTCTTCTCTTCCCTTCTGAACTGAAAATTACTACAATGAGGCTTTCTCTTATGCAAACTGCGAAGACACTTCTTTGAGTGATTTTAGGGCAAGGAAGGAAACAAGACCAGAAACCATAGACTAGTCTTGTCACCACATTTAGCCAGTGCCAAATGGAAATTGAACCACAGGTCTCAAATTATGCTTTTAAGTCCTAAAATGAATTCTGCTCAGATGAACTGTGCTGACTTTAGCGAAGCCAGGGCAGGCATATGAGCCTTCCTGAGAAAAGATTTTTGATTTCACAACAGAACTTAAAACCCACAGATTTCAAGGGGCATCCAAATATGGTAAAATAAGTAGAGAAATACTTCCCTTTTGGTCATCTGAGAGCTGTCATTCACAACACTAACATGAAGCTTTTAGTAAATTCCGGGAAGTTTCTTACTACTTGGAGGAAGGGAAAAATCCAGCATAATAAGGGTCATAGCTGTCTTTGGTGACTGCTGTTGCTACGCTGGAGGTAAACAGGAAAAGGATCTGATATACTTAAAATAACCAAGTTGGTTTAAAGAGGGAATGTGTTATCCTTGCTTCCTGTGTGTGAGACAGAGTTAATCACTGTCAGTAGCCAGCAGCATGGGTTTTCTTACGGAGAAATCCCTCTGTGTCATTTACAGTGTGTACTTATGTGGCTGTCTTACTTCAATGACACAAGAGGTAGTTTCCTTTCTTCATCATCCTGGGATGTAATGGGGTTTTCCTGCCCTCTTAGAAGAATTTTTTTTTTCAATTCCCCTTAGCAAAAATGACTAGATAATGAAGCCAAACAAGGAGATACGCTGCAGTTCCTATGATGACACACCTCCCTGCTGCTGACTCACCTGGTGATATAAGACTGTCTGTTGGTATTTCTATAAATGACAAAAATAAACATCTGCTAAGAAAATTACCTCATTTGTTATACACGACTTGTGTGTTGAGCTCTTTTAAGAACTCCAATTACTTAGTGTTAGGAAATAATACACCAGGATTTGAGCTGATCTGCACTATGTTGAAAGATTACAATTTACCTGTGGCCTTTGTTTGCATTAAGATTTTTTTGCAGTGAGCTAAGGTAAGCCAGAGTGTTTAAATTCTATTCTGGATCTGACTCCAGATTTCAGCAAGATGGGGAGTGCATATTTGCCATAGCAATTCAATATCTGTTTTTGAAATGGGTAAAAGGAGAAAGTTTTTCATCAGGAGTTATAGTCACTAACAGACCCAAATCCTGATTTATTTGTTTCATTTTGTTTGTGCCTTAATGTATCATCCTAGAGTAGCTATGTAAATATACCAAAAGCTGATGTGAATGAGAGTAGTAATAAGCCTGAATAATACTGTATTTTAGAGGTTTAAGAGAACAGGTATTAGTTATTAGAAAACAACCGCTAGCATTTGTGTTCCCATTTAATGGAAGACACAGTGGAGGCATAAGCATTTGGACCTTGTGAGAATCAGGCCAGATACCTGGAAGGATATGTGAAATCTGTTAGATATAAATCTGTTAGATTTAAATAAATGTAAGTGTAGGTGTTCTTGCGAGAGCTTTCTTTGTCTTCACTTTCTGTTATTCTATTTTGCCAATGCGCACCACGGCGCTCCACCTCAGCTATCCAGATGATCTAAATCGCCTTCTCTTCCCCAGGTAACTTCAGTCTCGGTATAACTGTGAGATGTATCATTGGCAGCTAAGTGTGGACCTTGCCAGTACAATTGCTGGATATGGGTATTCAGGGGCAGGCTTCTCTACAGGTAAAACTAGAGAATATAACTCAGAGTTTTCATAGTAAGAATCAACAGCAGTGCTCCTAAATATGAGTATTATTTAGAAAAAAATCAGTTTCCTGGCCAGGTGTCAAGCTGCCCAAGTTTCTCTGGCACTGGTCAGTGCCTATCCACCTTTAGAAATCTTTAGATACTCTTGACTACCTAGTGACTCTTTTAACATTCTATACAGAAAATAACTACAACATTTGCATAGATACTAGGATTTGGAAACTAAAGATGCATGAAAAGGAGTTCTTGTTTTCTCCATTTTCTGTGGGCTAATAGAATTACATTGCTCTAGACTAAGGATTTATTAGCTTTGACGCTCAGCTCTGAGACATTAAACATCTATGTGGATTTTTCATACCTTTTCAAGATGAAACAATTTATTTGACTTTGAGGTGACAGAGGCTGGAGCAGTCCTGCAATTGCACAGTTGGCATCTGCCATCTGGAGAGCAGGCAACACAGGCCAGGGTACAGGGATGGACCATTGCCAAGCCCTATCCTATAATCTATGGACCCTGATATATAAATACATATATGTATGCATGTCTTGCCTACATGCCTAGCTATACCCACAGTCAATATAGATGATCTTGCAGCTTAGACATTACATTCCTGTGACCAGATGGCACATGTTCATGCTCCTTGTTTGTAAGCTGAATGAACAAAATAATGGTGCAACCTCATGACACCATTGTGCTGATTTTTCTCAATGTGTCTTCTCTGGCACATGGGGCCTGAGTTGTTTGTCTTTGCAAAAACTGTGATGATTTTGTCATTTGAGTGGGGGAAAAGTACTGCCAAAAGAAAAATATATATTCTAAATTGTACTTTTACATCCCTAGAAAATATCTGGATAGTAAACTCTAGAGACTCAATTCTCAACTACATTGGTTATAAAGATCAAGAAATTTGAGAAAAAAGGAAAAATCACTGTTAGTGTGTCACATCGGAAATCCTGGGTTCTCAGATTAGGCTCCCAAAGAAGCAGTTGTGGGATGAGGGTGGCTTGTTATGGCCTCTATCTAAGTTTCCAGGTCTTGTGATGATTACAGCTAAGTTGGCCAGTGTAAGTCTGCAGCTAAGTCTACAGTTAAGATGTAGATCCATTAACAGAAATGTCAGTTTACTATAAAGAAGGCTCTTGTGAAATTTCCTACTGAATCAGGGAGGTGACAAAAACACAGTGAAACATTTTGAGATTCCCCATCTATTTTTTGCAGTTCCAGGAGGTTTGAACAAGCGCTAGAAACCAAAGCCTTTAACTGAGCCAAAGCAAATAAATCTTTTTGAGGTTCCTCTCGTATTAGTTACAAAGACACTTAAAACCTTTCAGGGACAGATGTGCTGCTGCTGGAAAAATAGAGAAGAAAAAACCAACTTAAAAGCACTAAGTTCTTCACAGGCGGCTGGATTCTTTTAGCTATTAGAATAGGTGATTTGTCACAAAGTTTAAAAGCAGAAGGAATAAGATATAGATTACAAAAATAAGACAGAATTACAAATGAATCATTAAAAAGACAAGACTTGCCCAATTACAGCCTCACCTCCTTACTTAATACTGGCCAGTCTTTTGAACAAAGCTAATAATTAAACTAATCACTAAGAAAGCAAAAGGTATTGTTCAGCCATGGGTTTTTATCAAACACCATTTATCAGAATGTTTCACAGTCATGTCACTGATACTGGGCAAAAACATGGTGATGGTAACTTTTCCTACTCATTGACTATTACTTGCATCTTGCATCTTGGTTAAACTGAAACCTTATTTTAAATATTACAGAAATGTGGCACTTTGCTCAAATTAGGCATCTGTTCCAGGATAATGTTATGTTTTGAACATTAAAAAGAAGTTTTCTGCTTTTAAAGAAAGCATGTAGACATCAAGATGAGTTAGTTGGTTTGAGTGGTTACTGTACATGAAATTTTAAATTCTGTAAATATTAAAAATATTTTGAAATAAATAAATTTCCTGAAATATTAATTTATGTCTTTGCCTTTGTTTTATGTTTATCTTTCTATTTTACCAACCACCTGGCAAGGGAGAAAATGGCAAACTTTTACAACTGAAAAAGACCAGGAGATTACAAATGTAGTTGTGTAGTTTTGGGATTCTAAATGGAGAGTACACATGAAACATCAACTGCAAGTGAACTCCCCTTAGAGTGTTAAGATATGCCAGTTAAAAGTTTAGGTTTTCTGTAAACACTAGGATTATATCTATGACCTTGATAATTTGACAATTCTTAAAATAAGTGGAACTCAGGGGACATTCAAAACCTTATAAAATAGAATATTCTGAGCAGTCATATTCCCAAAAGCTGTCTAGAACAAAATAGGGGACAATGAAAGCTGAAGCGCTATTTAAATCCAAGGAGCTTTGAAGACTTTTGTAAGACTTTCCAGGGAGGTAGGGATGTATTTGTCAATTTGCCTAAACATCTTCACTCCATATGTTTTCACATTTTGCTCCTAAGCTTTTAATGCATTTTACATTAAACAGTCATTGAATAAAAAGAAAATTGTCCTGGGATAATTTCAGGAAGCAGTTTTCCTCCTCCCAGTGGTGTGTTCTGCCCATCAGGCTACAGATCTGGTGTCTTTCCTGCTGCTGACCTGGCTGGGGGAGCCCTGACTTCTTGCTCACCTGCTCTCTTTGGGAAAGACCCTTTTAGGCTGAGAGAGGACATCATCTAGGTCCAGGACTTCTGAGAGATGTGCTGAAGCTTTTGGTACTCATGGAGCTCTGCAGCACAAGCAGAGGAGCCTGCCTCAATGAAACCTTGGGGTATCCTCAAAGCACACAGGTCCCACAGGTGGGATTTCACTGCAGGCACAACCATAGATATTAAATAAAACTTCATTTGGAGAAACTGTGCTTCAAAACCTGTGTTGGAAACAGCTTTTTGAAGAATGGCTTTGCAATTACAGTTGTGGCACTCTGAAATCACCCAGTGATCTGCCAGTGAAATGTGAGTTTGCAGTGTTACGGCATTTCAGAGCATTCGGGTGTTTAACATCAGTGTTAATCCGATGCTGTTATGTGTGGGTGCCTGTGTGTGCTTAAGCAGCTGGTCCAATGGATGTTGATGAAGTACAGGAGAGAGAAATGGCCAGATTTTTTGGTCTGAGTTTCTCACCTGCAAGTGGAAGTTGGAGGAGAAATTTTTGACGAGGGGATAAAAAGAATTGATGGAGCCGTTGATCCCTACTGTACTTGTGGATATGCTATGGATTGGAATGGACTGGGACAGTCATCCTCTCACAGGCTGAAAGAAAAGAAATTAAAATGGAAAAAACATTCCCTGCCCAGTTCAGACTAATTCTAAAAAGTATTGTTTTGGCAGAAAAGTTACAGACCTCATCTAGAAACTAAAATAAGAGGATGCTGCAGCTAAGGCCTCTCACAAGGGTACATTCTGATATTTGTCCCATCTTTCCCTTCATCCTTACTGCCTACAATGCTGAAAATCATTTGCAAAGCAAGAGATTTGCCTGGGTGCAACAGCAAGAGAAAGGAGGCTATGTGCCCCTGTGGCAGGGAGGACCAGAGGCTGCTGAAGAGCAGCTCTTTAGTCTGTATTTGCATGTGAATGCTGTCTTCATCTGCTCTGGGTACACTAAAGACTCCTTGCCTGACTTTTATGTCTCTATAAACCCAAAAAGAAAGGTAAAACAACCCCACAATCAAGATGGCTCAGCAGTGGCTGGTGTGAGTATGGCACATGACACAAGGGCTACTGGGCAGAAAGATCCTGCTGCTTACACTCCAGACAATTTAAATGTAGTCAAAGTGGTGCAGCAATGGCTGCTGTCCACTGTGGCTGATGTCAGGCACTGCCATTCAGCTTCTGCCCACTTTTCTTCAACTCCTGAGCTGTTGATTGCTTTCTTCAACTGCCCTGTCTGCACTCCAGCCAGCAAAAAAAGGATAAAGCCCTCTAATCTAGTGAGGCTGAAGTACTGATGTGCTGGCTTAAAGCTGACCTTCTGAAGCCATTTGGAAGCTGTGAAATCTGGTCTGGAAACATCACAATAACATACAGAACACTCCTGATTAAGTTCATGAGCACTCTACAAAGCAGTTGGGAAATGCCCTCATTTAAGAAAATGCTGTAAACTTGAATTGAGAGCTAAAACTTTGTGCAAAATGAATAGTCTGAGAAAAAAGTGTGCAGTCATTTTCCGGATGCTTTAAATGTTTCTTTTAGTATTCAATTAAATCTGTTTTGACTTTAAAAATTATTTCTGTCTATTTGCATTCTATATACGTGGCAAAAATATGAAAGTCAAAACACACTATTTCCCCCTAAATTTTTGTATTTGGAGATGCAGTTCTGTGAAATAGCTTGCTTTTGAAAAAATGGAATTTTTTTCTGATGGGAAATGTTAATAATGACACTTTAACCAGCTTTATATGGAGTGTATTACCTCATACTGTTTTGATACCTTCTCTTCTAAAATTGACATAAAACAGAAAACCCAGAATTACACAGAAAACATGAAAGCAATGCTCCATTTGTTGATTTGAAAGTTCTGTGGTGAAATCTCATGGTAGCTCTATTTTATTCATTTTCCCTTCTATGGAAATTGTTGGTATATTTTCCTGGAGGGTGATGATGTCATACTGTTGTATCCCAGATGATTTTGGATACCACAGAAAAATCATGGTTAGAAGGAGTGTGTGAAAAGTCTGGACCTCTGAAAGGTTCAAGCATGCAATGAATGTACTTCATTATCCCAAATGTAGGATGCCTTCTGCATTCATAAAGCAGTACTTTTTTCAGTAGATGAGTTCTGGGAAAATAGCTAATGATTCATGAAAAAAAATCCTACTTGCACACAGTTGGATGATCATCTTACTGCTACTTGCCTTTTTTCTAAGCACGAGTTTGGATGTGGGTGCACAGTGGCATGTGGATAGGGGAAGGGGGGGACTGTGTGTGCATGTGAGTTTATATATGGAATTAATATATGGATTGGGATATTCTTTTAAAGTCTGTAAAGTGTGCGTGCTGCTTTTATTCATTAGCACCTACAAAGGACTAATTGCCATCAGGCATGTAGGTGGAATTTTTGGCAGTGAGCAAGAAACGCAATAGGTTTGATGACAACCAATGATCTGCCAAAGCCTTTTCAGAAGAAGAAGCTAGTTTTGCTGTCACTCACCCACCCCTTTAAATTCAAATGCAGATGCTTCCAGGGGGTGTGTGGCACCCATCCAAGTCAGCACTCGAAATGGAGGGCTCCTAATACTGTATGTGCAGACGATGCTGTAGCTGTGACTGGTGCCTAATGCATGAGGTGACAGGAGAAGAGTGAAAGCTGAAATGGAGATGGGAGAATACAGGATGCTCTGGCCTTTCTGCCAGCAACAAGGGGGTAACAAGGACTCTGCTTGGTGCGGGTGGTGGCTGCCCTGCCATGTCCAGTGGTTCCTCAGTGGGACCTGTCACTGGTCAAGCCAAGGACAAAAGCTGACCTTAGGCCTGTAAACCCCATGAGAGCTGTCATGGGAAATCGTGGATTTACAAGGATGACTTTGCAGTGTCATGGTTGATCGTGCCAGAATGGTACCGTCATGGCTAAGAGATGGCAGCGGGTTTCTGGCATCATCAGTACCAGGTTCATGTCCACTGCTGAAGGAGCAGAGAACACTGACACCCCCGAAGGTCAGATAAGGCCCATCTGACCTTTGGCCTAACTTTGGAGGTGACCCTTTTGCCCTCTTATCCATTCAGATCTTCGAAAATTAAATCTCTGCCAGGAATTCTCACAGAAAGGCAGCGTAACAAAAATGATGTGCCAGAAACTGCCAGTGAGTTAACTACTTCTACTGTTGTGAAAAACACATCAGCTGTGGCTGAAAACTTGCCTGTATGGAATCTGCAGAATGGATATCTGTCATGTGGTAAAGCACTACCAAGTGTCAGTATAAGAAATATTATAGAAACAATTAAAATTTTCATAATCCATCAAAATTAAGCAAATTAAATGACTTGGGGGAAAAAAAAAAACTAAGAGAAAAGCTAAGACTATATTCACTCTCTATTAGCCTGTGCTTTTTGCCTTAAGAAGCTTTAGAACACATGTAATCCTTCAACTAGTTTTGCAGAGCAGGTATTAGCTCTCTCTAAGACAACCTACACTGATGTGATTGAGGTGATGGAGATGTGTCCCCTGAGCGTGGCTCAAGTTCTCGTTAGACCCCTGAGTCATGGGGGTTTCTGATTGCATTCCATCACCTCAGACGACCTCCTTCTCCCCTCCCTCCCCCCACAAAAGGAGCAAGAGGTTCTAATTCTTTAGGAATGTGGCATTTATCACCTACTGTGTTCCAGGGATATTAGTAGGGTTGTTACTTCATACTGTGCTTGTTTCTATGTAGTTCATACTCTTTATTTCATACCCATTAACTTTTGTTCAGTTTGGAGTTAGCTGGAAGAAGTCAGTACAGAAGTACACGCACTCTGTGTAGTTGATCATGTAAAATAAATAAAAATCACTCCCAAAAAGGGAAGCAGGCAGTGAAAAACAAAAATAATTTTATATATTATACTGGAATTCACATATTGGACTAGCTGTGGTATTGTAAAATTCTTTCCATAAAATAATATTTTATCTGAAAGCCCTATTTCATAGGGCTGTTATGAGACTAATACATGCTTGCTAATCGCTTTGACAGCTTCAAAAAAAAAGTGCTGTGAAAGTAATAGTTATTTCTGTTCTGCTTTTTTCTGTATTTTCTATATTACAATTGTGATCAGGAATTGGAACATCTACTTTTATCAAATGGTGGGTGGTATCTACTTCTGTTCTTATGCCTATTTCTCCAAGTCACAAACTGACATCAGAATAACAAATAAAGAGGAAACGTAATTGTGTGGTCCTATATTTCATTTCTCATAATGTCACAAGAAGAACTCATTCAAATAAAAATAATGCTTCATTTACTGCACATGTAATTAGTACACTTAGGCAGCAAGTTCTTCAAGTTAGTGAGACAGTTACTTCAGGGCCAAATTCTGTCACACTTTATCACATTTCAAGTAACTCCTTGCCAAATAATTTAGTACTGGTCTTTCTGGCAATGAATGCTATTAACTGTATCAGAAGTTATATGGTAAATTCATTTAAGAAGGGAATCCCCTGATTTGTTGGGGTCTGACGGTCCTTAAAAAAGATAGCTCATACCTTCATATACACTGTTTTCCTTATTTTCATTCTTTAAATTTCTTTGAAAGACATCTTTACATACACAAATCTAATTGCTTCTGCTTTATATACATGGTCACGCTGGTATTTGCTACAGAGATATTAAATAGTAACTGGGGGGAAAGTGCGCTTGCGAATGGGAGAGAAGGTAGCCCATCCTTTGTTAGTATTAAGAGAAATTCGTAAAAAGAACAGAGACTGATTTATAGAACACTGACAAGAACAACATCTGAATTGGTAAAGAAAAAAGTCTTCACGTCCAAGTGCATGAACTGACCACCAGATGCAGTCAAGAACAATTTTCTCTCTATGGCAAAATCAGCACAACTTGGTACACTGTTGGAGTTTTCTGTCGTCTAGAGAATCACAGACTCTCTCTTAAACAAGCCACCTCTGGAGAGGGGGCACCCAACCAGCAGGGATGCTGGGAGGTGCTTTGGTACTGCCATTATCTCCAGCAAATGTATCTTTCTCCACCTAAATATTGTCAGAATATTTAATTGAACTTATTTATTATTTGTTACTCAAGTGTTGCATTTTGTTTTTCAAGTCTAGGGTGACTACATTATCTTGTGATGCTTGTGAATGTTAAGCCACTGATGCTTGTAGGTGGAATTCAGATTGCCTTAGATATAAAGACAAGTTTTCAGCCTGAGCATGGTACTGCTGAGAGATGGAGATACATAACCCTTTTTATCCTTGGGGTGAACTACAGCCCTTCAGATGATTGTAATCCATATGACAACTAATAATTCATCAAATAATACTTGTAATCCAAATACTGGCCCATGATCCTAGGGGTTTGGGGCTCTCTATGCAATTACTCTGTTTCCCTGGTAATTTTCCTCTCAAGGACTTGGGAGATGTTGCTTTTGGTGAAGTAACCTTGACTACAGGTCCCTTTACTTTTGCTTTACTTTTTTTGGCTAGTGGATTTGCATGATCAGGCCTTTCCTTGCCTGGTCTTGGCATCTTTTTCTCTCTCCAAAAAGAGGCTCACTTGAGCAGTAGGATCAGTGTAACAGAGAATTTCTTCTTCAAATTTCAATAGTTCTTGTCCTTCTCTTCTTGGAATTGGAAATGCAATAATTAGACCTGAGGTAATCCCTGCAGTGCTCATGAAGCATGGTCTGTGGCAGAATGTGTCTAACATTAAAAAAATATACACTGTTCCTTGCGTGGAATCAACATTTCTGGATCAGGTCATAAAAATTCCCAATAAATAATGTTTTACAGTCCCTTTAGGTAGCTTTTCCAGTGCTTCATAACCATTATAAATAGATATTTAGAGAAAACTTTGTTGCAAATTAAGACTGATTTTCTCAAGTTACTCCAAGTGCATATGGAAAACCTTGATCACCAACATGTCCGTAACTGCTTCTTTCTTATTTGCAGGCTGTCATCATGCCTTTGCTTCCCTGTCTCCCCCAGGGTAAAAATGACCAATTCCTTCATCTTATTCTCTTGCAAGATAATTTTCTGGTCTCACAAATTTGCCTTGATTGATCCTACGGCATGATACTGAAAACCCGCCTCAATTCTGTGTTCGAGGCCTCACCAGAAACGAGTAGAGCAGCACAATTACTCTTGAAGCAAAAATAGTTGAATCAAAGCCAGTTTAAATAAACATTAATGTTCAACTCAAAGATATTATGAACTATGGCTATATGGGTCTTTCTGAGGTCGAATGAAACAGGAGGATGTACTATATTTCCAAAGACAGAGATGCAAGAATGCAATTTCCTAATTCACGATTTTACATTCCTAGAGGAACTGGACTCCACAAGTTGCTGTATTCTCTATTTGGTGTTTGTTATAAACAGACGTTGTAATTTGCCAGACATTAAACACATCTGAGCATACCCACAAGCTAATTTGATAAAACATCTGTGTGCTTATGTGTATAACAAACCATGAAAGAAATTTTTACTGTAAAATATAAGAGCAACTCTGTAGATTGCTTTTTATTATCCTTTTTGTCAAAGTTATTGAAGCATTTATGGAAGAAAAGAAAGAGGAACAGAAGTAAAATGGATGATTGTTTTCTAGACTGTTTAATAAAAAATTAGAATTTTCCAGTTGAGCAAAGTACAGCTTGATGAAAAGCCTGTCTGTTGATCACCTAATTTAATGTCTGCAGAGAGTCAGCATTAGTTTACATTATTATTTAAGAGGAAATGATTTAGAGCATGATGTCAGGTTTCTGTTCTTCTTTGAAAGTGGAGAGACACCTTTTCAAACTTCAATGCTGAAATTCATGCTTCTAAATCTAAGTTTAGAGTTCATAAATCTTGAGGGGTGAGGGGGTTTAGAGTTTGGTGTTTGTTGTGGGTATTTTGACTTTGGATTTTTGGGTTTTGTTTGGCGCTTTGTTTTCGAAGTAATTTTTCTTTGTTTGTTTTGGGGTTTTCTTGGCAAGCTAAGACATCCAGTGACTTGGGTGTGGATGTTAGTGGAGCCTGTATGTTCTTTTTATGTCATTACACAAGGCCCCTTTTAATGCGCCTGAGAGTGGATTTTGGTCTGACAGACTTAAAAACTGAGTGCTAAGCTAGAAAATAATGGGACCTGTTTTAAAACCCTCCTTTACATGTACAATGATTGTTCTGGCAAGTTCAACACCTTCACGCAAGTGAAGAATTCAATATAGTATCTCAGTCTTAACATCATCATATTTCCGGGAAGAGCTGAAGTACACACCTACCAGTAGGCAAACACTAACGCAAGTGTGTCTCCTGGGAAGGGCTCCTCTCCTGAATTCAGGCCTACAAAAATATCTTAAGTGAATAAATAAAACATGCTTTAAAAAGGTCACCACCATTTTATATTCTGTTGCTTCTATTTACATGAAAAACCCTGTTGCAAGAAGCTGATCCATTTTGCTTAAGCTTTTGAGTAGTGAGAAATTAATCAATGTGAAGCTGACCTGATAGAAATAGCATCAGTACCTTTGTGACAAGTGACTTTAGGTGGAACTGGAGCACCACAAAAGGGTATGGGCTTTAGGTTTATTGTCCCACAAAAAACCATGCAAAACCCAACATTCTCCAGCTCTGTATCACCTGTTCCTCATTAAAATTGTCTTCTAGTGCTTTGATAACTCATTGAAGATTAAATCCTCCTTTTGTGATTGTTGTAGTGTTTAGAACTTTCATTCTGTCATCAGCTTATGATCTTAATCTGTCCATCAGGAAGAGCATGTAGGGTGTTCTTTGGTACTAATTTCTTAACATGAGGTGCAACATAGGGTTTCTATTTTTATTTCAGGAGAAAAAGGGAAAGCCAAGAGATTTTTGGAACCTGATTTATTATTACAGTGCAACGGGAAAAAGGCTGTATTGTTGTTTTTCTTTTGTGATCATGGAGAAGGTTCATTCAGGAATGGAAAAGAGATTTTATGCTACTTTTGACCTTATACAGTTTTAAAAATGGTGCTGCAGAGTACCAAGCAGATCTCTTTAGCTGTATAAATAACTCTGGGAATGAAGAAAAGCTTTAAAGAGGAGAGGAGACCATGGCTGACAGCCCAGTTATATTCTGTACCAAAGAATGTGTATCTGTTGAATGGATTTCTTTGTTTTGCATTTATCCTTAAAAGTTGTTATTATTCCACATCTCTGTTTCTATGAATCATTCAGTAACGTTAAACAAATTCCCAAAAGTGAGCAAATATTAGTCACCCATTTCCTGATACAGGTAGCTGCGTGGGTGGACAGGTGGAGGCAGGTAGATATTGCTACATTTTCAACATATCCTTTTTGCTAACTAAAGTTTTCTTTCTAATCCCTTGAACAGATCAACTGCATGGAGACAGGGGTAGAAGCATTGTCCAGGCATTTACCACATGACTGAATAATAATCTTAATAGGAAAAATCATCCCAATCATAATAGCCAACTTTTTTTTTGCATGGGGCAGTACACATATCACATGGAGGACTTACGTGTGTATAGGCCTAGATGATTTCACTGAATTTCTCATACTTCACATAGTAGGATAAAAGCATCAAAAACTGAAAAGACATTTTTCTTCCCTCACTTCCAAAATGAAAAGTACAACTGCGCTTGTTTTAGTAAACAATATTAAAACCACTGTAGTTTAGAGGTGCTGTGTCCAGCTAGAAAATGTATCATCTTTGAATAAGAAGGAAGCCAGATTGTATGTCAATCCTTCACTCCTGATGCAATTCTCCCAAAATCCCACCTATTGTTAACATTCTGTCACACTAGGTCTGTCTTGCTCTCCAGTTGCTGTTCTGTTCTCCAGGAAAGTTATTTTCAGTAAATCCAGTCCTGTGGTGTGGACTCTCTTAGTTAAATTCTCTTCTATACTTAAAAATTTTTGTCCTTTCCCTGCCACTTATGTTTTGTGTGGCTTTGTGCCGTATTTCTCTATTGTAATGCTGGAAGATCTACTTAACATAGCTTGACTAGCTACTTGAACAAAAACATCATGAACTTCTGTCACAGATTGGGTTAGGGTTTGAAGAGACCTTTAAGATCATCTGGTTCCAAACCCCCTGCCATGGTCAGGGACATTTTCCACAAGACCAGCTTGTTCTAAGTCCAGTTCTGCCTGGTCTGAAACTTTTCCACGGATGGGACACCCACAGCTTCGCTGGGTAGCCTGTTTCAGTGTCTCAGCACCCTCATGCTAAAGAATTTCTTCCTAATGTCTGAAGTGAATCCATCGTCTTTCAGTTTAGAGCCATTCCCTCTTGTCCTAGAACTACATGCCCTTGATAAAGCCCCTCTTTAGCTTTTTTATAAGCCCCCTTTAGGTACTGGAAGGCTACTGCAGCCTAGGACACGTTTGGCTTTCTGGGCTGCCAGTGCACATTGATAGGTCACATCCTGCTTTTCCTCACCCAATATCCCCCAGTCCTTCTCCTCAGGGTTGCTCTCAAACCATTCTTCAACCATTCTATATTCATGTGTGGGATTAACTTGAGCCATATGCAGGACCTTGCACTTCGCTTTGTTGAACTTCATGAGGTTTGCTTTCGTTCACCTCTCAACCCTGTCAAGGTCCCTCTGGATGGCATTATCCCTTCCCTCCAGTGTGTTGACTGCACCACACACCCTGGTGTGGTTGGCACACTTGCTGAGGGTGCACTCAATCCCACTGACCATGTCACTGAGAGAGCTGTTAAATAGCACTAGTTGCAGCACCAACCCCTGAAGAATACTATTCGTACTATGTTTTGGGAGCATTCAATGTGAATTCACTATTTTAGGAGATTTCAGACTGTGTCAGTTCAGTCTTCCAAAATTATCAAACCCAGTGACAAAAATTAGGCTTGGGTTTGTGCTCTTGCTTCAAACATGAGATGTCAGGACTATAAAGCTATGTTAGTTAGCCTAATACACACTCCTCAAGTGAAGAAAGAACAGGAACAGAAGGTCATTTGCTTTATGGGAATGTATAGTTTGGCAAAACTAGTCTGACATCTTCTCCCTGAACATTCTCTTGGAAAGAGTTTTTGGGTGCTTTTATGTGAGATGTGCATGCTAGTATTTACTAGCATGTCTAATAAACAAATTGTTATCAAACACTCCTTGGAGAATATTTGTCGTAGTGGCTCTGCAGAACAACTCTGTGTTTGCGTTACGTTCTTTATTTAGGCCACCTGACAAAATCCTGGTATAACCTACAGTCAGAATCAGTGTAAGACTTTAGTACCACCTCAGAGGTCCTTTCTAGCTTCAGCCTTTGGCTGAGACCTCCTACTGCACAGCAGATCTGAGCAACAGACCTGTCTTGCTTCACTTTCATCGGTTCACAGTTGTTAACCCCACACTGACTACGGGTAAAAACCGTAACTGGCTGAAGTCAATACCTCCTATTTAAAAATGAATGGTTGGATGGTGAAGCTCCAGATTTCTTAGGGTTGCACTGTTGGGGAGTATATTATACATAAATCACATAAGAGTTCTTGGACTATCCCTCTTTGCTTTTATAAATGTAATTGATGTTACATAAATGGACTCAGAAGTTTATGCCAAATCACTGTGTCAAAACAATGTCAGCATTGCCAATTCTTGACATATTATTAGACAATAATGTTTTCTTCACAAAGGCACTCATATAACAATCCCGAAAGGAAAGAGTAGCAGAACAATCCTAAAAATCTTAATTTTTTATTGTGTTATAAACTATAAATACATATATAAAAATACACAGACTACCTTAAGTTAATCATTAAGTCATTCATAACTTAAATGATTTACAATTCATTAGGAGATGGGATGGGGAGAAAAGCATGTAAAAGATGGCTCTTGATTATTCTCCTTTTATATATAGCACAGTTCTTGTCAGTAATGAATACATTAACCAAACAAATGAAACCCTGATTACTCTCTGAAGAATTCTGACAGCATGTTTCATGAATCCCTCTGTGGGCAAAGTAGCCACTCAATCACCAACCAGCCTTTTTGTGTGTGCTTTTCTTTGGTTTTGTTGTAAGTACATCTTGGCTAGTATTAAAATTTAATATAGTTTATACAATTAAAAACTTGTGCACTTTTTAAAAATGTGGTACAACTTTGATTGCATTTCATGTGGTTTAACATGTTTAGAGAATTATTTTAAGAAGTTTTACCATTGTAATTAAAGGCAGACTTTCATAAATATTTTGTGTCTGAAAGTTGCGTTTGGCTGATGCAAGGTCTGAGGCTAAATCAGCCTGACTATGCCATAGTAACAAATAAAATTTCATATTTATAGTAGTCTACTCTTTCTTTGTAAGGTCTTATCACTCAGTGATAGGGAATATTTGCTCATCGATGCCTGTAGTGACTATAGCTGCCAGCTGTAGCCCACTTCTTCCTGGAGAGTCATGAAATGAGCTGTTGCAGCATGAAAATTCAGCCTCTCTGTTGGAGAAACCTCACTGTGAGCTGTTCAGAGTCATTCTCATTGGCACGGCTGCCTTGACACTACTGTCTGCGTGGCTCATAGAGGAGCCAGATGGGTCGGCACTCATTTCTGGCTGTTAGCCTTATGGAAAGTTAAGGAGCAATCCATGGCCTTTAAGGTGCCTCTTACATAGAGCAGAGGCCAGCGGCAGTTTTGCTTGATTTAACTTGCACAGTGAAACATGAGGAACAGTCTAGCGGATGTAGAAATGGTGACAATGGAGGTCACTCCTAGAAAGTTTTGTGATCCTCTGCCATGTGGTTGCTGGAGGGTTTTTTGTTGTCTTTAGAACTGGAAGTAGGTTTTAAAACCAGTTCAAGAATAGTTTCTGTTCTTTTCCTGGAGGTCCTTGAGTATCACCCTGTTGGAAATCCTGAAAAATTTTGATGTCCAGTGTAGACACTGCTCCAGGAGCACCCTTACTCATAAGAGAGGAGATGTCCCATCTGTTTCTGCTGGTTAGATGAGGAAAAGGGGAGGAGCACAGCTCTGAGAGGCCAGGGGGATGTGGGAGACAAAGTAGGGTATGTGATAGTTTCTGAATTTGCCTTTGTAAAGTTCATAATTTTGTAGTTAGTAGAGATATCCTCAAAGCAAACAGCAATTCTGAGTTGCAACTCCATGAGTTTGTAGGTTGTTTTGTTTTGGATTAAAAAACAAAAAAGAAAAGGAAGGTGTTAGATCACTGAAGGCATTTTCAGTAGTTGATAGATCACAGAATCACAGACTGAGTAAGGTTGGAAGAGAGGACAGTAGGTCATCTGGTCCAATGATGATTATTTTTCTTTGAATAACTGGGGTAGGGAAAGAGTCTGTGAGGGAAAGAGTCTGTGAGGAAGCCTCTGGGATTGACTGGAGTTTTCACTGAAAAGGCAGAGAAAACACTTTCACATCCTCTTTTTTTTTTTTTTTTTCTCCTCTTCTTTTTGAATTTTTCTTCTTTCCTGAATGTACTGGGAACTTGCCATGTTCTGGGTCAGGAAAAAGACTACAGCCAGTTTATTATTATTTTTCCTTTTAATGAAGCTGATTTCTTTTCCCAGTATGTGCACTTTGCAGTCCACTGGTTTGGACAGGAAAATCTGTCCTTGTTAAGAAAAATACTGAATAAAACAGAACTGTTAGCCCATATCCAAAAATATTCTATGTTTTTGTTTTGGGTTCAGCTGGAAATGCTACATTAACTTTGCCTCAGGACACTAATTAACAAACTGGCCATTAATTGCTGGTAATAAGGAACTTGTCAGCAGTCATTGTTCCCTTAAACTGCCTAAATTCAAGAGGACAAGTTTGGAGGAAAGTACCTCTCTGAAAGATCCCTGTCTTTTCTCTCAAATGAGCGAAACTCTCAGTAAGTGAATGAAAAGGACGTTGGGGCTTCAGATAATGTTATTTTTTGAAGCAACAGCAATTTGTCTAGAAATGACCAGTAATTGTGATGCTAGAATAAGTTATTTCCTTGATAATGCTTCTTGCCTTTGATTGGAAACAAGCTTCACTAAAAATAGTCATGACAGAAAGTGATTTCATTCCCAAGGACTGAAGTGGTAGTCATGTATGTATTTCTTGCCTGTCTTCACTTCTCTTGTTCATATAAATAATGAAATGCTGACAGATATTTGTGATGACATTACAGTCAGTAATAGCAATTGCTGCCATTTACTCCAGAGGTGAAAAGTTGGCCTGAAATTGAAACAGGTATCTTGGGCCCCAGGGCATTGGGAAAGAGGTTACAGTGCTCAGAGTTAGAGGTGGAAAAGCATTAAACACAATTGATCATAATGTTCAGGGAATTCAAGGCAGCTTCTGAGTTCTTGAATTCCAGAGGATACAATGCTTCTATTTTCATAGTTTCTGACTTTTAAAAAAATATGTGAAAAAGGATATAAAACCAGATAAAATTCTCATTCAGAAGAGGTAGCAGTGGGCTCTTCTATTCTGCAACTTATGTGAAAACATTTAAAAAAAAAACCCCACACCCACAAAAAACCCCTATATATTTTTCTTTAGAACAGAAATCCAGAACTCTTGATAATGAGAGCTTATGGCTCTGCTATTGTTTGGTTTATCTTTCCTGGATTAAGGAGACCAGTTTCTCCTTTGATAAAACACGACAAAAGTGACCATTCCTTTTTTCCCTCCATCAGGTAAACCTTTTTTTTCTTTCCCTAACATTTTATATAACCTTTTAAACATCAGGGTTTCAAGGACTGTTACCTTGAAATTACTGTGAGAAGGGGAAGATTTAGATTATCTACTATAATACCTTTGTCTTTATTTTTAATATCTCATGTTATTGAAGGAATGTTGAGATTATTTTTATTTGAGATTACATTGTTGTTTGGAATATAAAAACTTGTCAAATAAACTTTGATGGTTTCAAAATGGATCAATGGTGGAATGAAACTTGCTAACATGTGAAATTCAAATGTATTTATGCATAGATGAGTGGTGTTTCATAGCCAAACTGAAAAGTTTTTTGAAGAGTCATAGATCTTAATTCAAGAAAATAAATAACATAATTAAATTGAGATGCAACCCCTCTCTACTTCCTTCTATCTCCAAAAACCTTTCAAAACTTGGGGAAAATAATTGGAATTTGTGACAAGAAAAGAAAACATATAAATGCACATCTCTTTGCCCCAAATCATTGTTTGTTTACTCACGCAAGTTAATATATCAAGTTACTTTACTTTACTTACTTTTAGGAGGCATTTTGGTATTATGGAGAAGTTTGGGGGTTGAGAGCTTGAATAGATTTTTGATTAATATGGGAATATTTTTCATTTTTGCCTTTATTAAAGATGCACAGCAAAAAGAAGTGTAGAAAAACAAGGTTTTCCCAAAACTGGACATATGTAAAAGAAAATACAACAGGAAACAGAAGTTTAATGAGGCTGCAAACCAAAAAAGATTTAGTGACCTTATGGTGTCAAAATCAAGTTCTATTAGACCTGATAGACCTTTTTTTTTTTAAAAAAAA
>VZRN01005010.1:4380159-4485400 GCA_013397935.1 Dasyornis broadbenti | reverse complement strand
AAAAAAGTACTGAGTGTTCATCCCCATTAAACCAGATTTACTTAAATGAGTGTGGTGGGTTGACCATGGCTGGCTGCCAGATCCTCACCAAAATCTATCACTCCGCCCTCAGCTGATCAGGGAAGATAAAATACAATGAAAGTCATGAGACTTATCAGGGGTCAGTGTAACAACAGGGCAAAACAGACTCAACTGGGGCAAATTAATGGAATTTATTAAATTTATTGCCAATCAGTATCAGAGTAAGGTAATGAAAAATAAATCTTAAAGTCACTTCCCCCCATTCCTCCCTTATTTTTGGGCTCAGCTTCCCCCCTGATTTCACTGCCTCCTTCCTACCAGCAGCACAGGTGAATGGGGAATTGGGCTCACATTCAGTTCATCACACCTTGTCTCTGTCACTCTTTCATTCTCACTCATTTCCCCTGCTCCAGCATGGGATTCCTCTCACAGGAGACAGTCCTCCATGAAGTTCTCCAACATGAGTCCTGCCCATGGACAACTGTTTTTCCCAAACTCTCCATCATGTGTGCTTTCCATGGGGTCATGAGTCCTGCCAGCAAACCTGCTCCAACATAGGCTCCTCTCTTCACGTGTCCACAGGTCCTGCCTACAAACCTACTTCGGCACAGGCTTTCCACAGGGTCACAACCTCTCTCAGGCATCTTCCTGCTCCGACATAAAGTCCTCCAGGAGCTACAGGTGAGTGTCTGCTCCACTGTGGTTCTCCATGGGCTGCATGGACACAGTTGTTTCACCACTGTCTGCACCACAGGCTGCAGACGAATCTCTGCTGCGGTTCCTGGAGTACCTCTTTCCCCTCTTTCCTCACAGAACTTGGAGTCTGCAAAGCTGTTTCTCTCACATATCCTCATTCCTCTCTTCCAGGTGCTGTTGGGCTGCAGTACTTTTCCCCTTTTCAAATACGTTATCCTGGGGGTTCTACCACGGTTGCTGATGGGCTCAGCTATGGTCAGTGGCATTGGCTTCATTGGATTTGTGGAAAACTTCTGGCTGCACCCTGTAGGATCCTACAGGCAACAGTCAGATGACTTAAACCATTCCAAGTGACAGACTATTGCCTTAATTTGGGCCTGCTTAGTCTAAAACAGTGAAGATGGAGTAAAGATACGATGAGAGTCTTCAAATATTTGGAAGACTGCTGCAAACTGCAAAGAATTCTTTTTTAACATGTTCACGTAGGAGAAATAATGAGCTTATATTGCACAGATGAGATGTTAGGAAAACTTTTCTAACAGTAAGGGTGTTGGTGAGTTTCTGTAGAATGCTGGAAAATTGATGTTGTTCACAGGCACTTTGGGTGAGTTTTCACAGCTGTGCTGGATGAGCATCTGTCAATAAAGGCAGATGGAACTACTGCGGATTAGTGGGAGTATTGAGGGCTGGATCAGGGACCAGGGGAGCCCTTAGGATCCTTTGCAGGCCTATGGTGGCTCTGTGCAGTTAAATGCCTTGTGGAGCCCAGTCAACTAGGAGTAAAATTATTTCTCTATCATCAGATGAAAAGCTTTAAGAACCTATCAGTGAGATGAGGAATCCATGAGAATTCATTTAAAGACAGCAAAGTGAAGTACTAAGATTTAGTTATAAAGGCATCAGTCATTGATGTGTATTATAATAGGACGGTAACTTGTTGAGAACAAAATAAGGATTTATGTTGCAGGAGCACCCTTGACCCCCTTTCTGGAGCTGGGATTCTCATAGAGATAATACCAAGATATTGGAAAGAGCTTACTGTGCTTCTAGAAGATTGAAACCTAGATGAATTACAAGAAACAACATGTGGATGAAGAAATTGGTAGAATTGGATAGTGGGAGGGTGAGCTCATTTACAGAATAGCTATCACCCAATGAATCTTCTTGGCTGCACGTTACTGTCTGGTAGTGTTTGGTAGGCGTTGTGGCAGAAGCAAGCCTTAAGATGGGATGGAATCCAAATCTAATAGCTCTTTATTTTGAGTTAAACATACCCTAATCTCACTAAATGTTTAGGGAAATTTCAGGGAATTTTAGAGGGACTGGTGAAGGAGCAATGGGTAAGGCTCAGGACTGGACGACTTTCTGCAGAAACCTGTTTCTACTGCAGAAAAGGAAGCAAGTGGTGGAGAGCAAATTCCTTCTTGTGCTGACAGCAATGGCAGTGCCCTCGTGTTGGTCCGTGAGGGGCTTAGATGTGCCCATGCAATGTGTGTCCTCCTTGGGCTTCCAGGCTGTTTAGAGAGGGAGGATGGGGTGTGCACTGGTCAAGGTCAATCCACCTCCTTTCTCATGAACAGTTAAAGAACCCAATGGCTTCAATGCTGGAGATGACTCTCAGAACCCTTAGGTTTCAGAATTGATTCTCACTGATTTCAAGTTCAGCCATAGTGAGGTAGTTCATTGTGCTTTTTCTTTTTTTTTAATCTTTCTAAAATAAAATTTTTTTGCTTATTACAGAAAGATTTTTGAGGATTGGTGAATTACCTGTAGGGTTTGGAAATTAAGTGCTGGTCATTTTTGTCAATAAAACTATGAAAACCTATGTCTAAGTATTATATAAGAAACATTAATTTGGTGAAACATTTCAGGAATATATGTGGAGAACAGTATTTTTCTTTCTACTTTTAGAATTTGCTTTATTTGCATTTCATTTTATTTGTGTTTTTCTTTGGGCTATTTAAAAATCCTTGGGAGTTAAACATGACAGGTTGTATGTGTGCATTGGAATATGATTTACCACATTTTTCCCATGCCATGAGTATATGAATTCCTGCTTACATAAGAAAATATTTGAACATAAAAAGCAATAATTTGGAATCAGATTGTGCAGGATGAATCATGAGACAAAATCTCCTTAGAGATCCAAAAACATATTCTGGCATTCCTGCCAGAGTATTTTCATAAAACATTTTTTTCTTAAAAGGAATTGCTCAGAAGGTAATAAATAAAAACCATAATAATAAAAGGCAACCAAAAGTTGCAACTTGATTTTGCAAAACGTATATGTCATATGAAAAAAGAAATCTGTGTTTACCTTTGCCCTCATGTAGATTATTCTTCCAAGGCCCCTTCTGAATCACAGTTACAGAAAAACTTCTATTTTGGAGTCTTACTTCTTTTGTTGATTTAATATAAACAGAGTTGTTGGATAGTGGAATAAAGTAATCTACAGTCTTCCTGCTGATTTTTTTTTTTACTTTTTTTTAAAGCCAAAGGTATCCAAATTCCCAGGTCCCTTATAGTCAGTGTGAACACAGGCTGCCAGTTATCTGCTTGTTTTCTTTATGTTGTGCTCCTGTGCTAAAAGCATCAGCCAGTCTTCACCTGTCAGCCAGTTTCTGTGGGAAATGCTACTTGGAGTTTCCACTCCTACATTAGTCTCACCAGGATCACAAGGGAGGTACAGGATAATGAGTCTATCACGTGCCTCCAGGAAAACACTGCAGAAGGACCACCATAAGTCTCTGATAGGACTCTTGCTAAAACTGAAATGTGCCAAAAATGAATGTGGCTATTTTTCTGAGAAATGGAAACACTTCTTTATTTTCCTATCCCTTCACCACGAGGTAAGGGATGCTACATTTAAAATGTGTTTTATGTAAAAGATACAAAAAATGATTGCTGCTTTTAAAATTGTGCATCATTAAAATATAAAATAGTAAGTCTGTGGCAGATTTGAATTGACAGAAGCACGATAGAAATGGTAACTCCAAAACTTTATGGGATTTGCCTTTGAAGTTATCTGAAAAAGTAATTCCCTGTAATTGGACTTATACTAGTGCCTCAGTGTATGCATAAGTTTGATGAATCTTGCAGTTAAAAAAATAATTTTTTAAAAAAAAATTGTCAAAACACTTAAATTTACATTTTAAAATTAGTTTTGTAAGTTTAAAGCTATTACCAATTTGATTACTTTGGAAAATTCATATTTTAAAAGAAAAAATAATCTCAAAACTGAGTATTTTAAAAAATCGATAGTCCCATTTAGGATACACAGACTCTTTTCTTGCTTGTGGGAAAAGCTTAATGCATCAATTCTTCAGTTTAACTTTCTGAGATCGTAAACATTCTAGAAACACAGGAAATCTGTTTTCCACTCCTGTATGCACAGGCACAAACCTGTGGCCGGACAACACATTATTTATTGGAAAAAAGGGCATAATATTAGTAGAGTATTGTTTTACCAAGACATGTGCAAAGAGCTACATGATATTAGGGAGTTAGCTGTTAGTATGTAACAGTTAGGAGCTAAGAAAAAGCTTAGCAAATATGCTGGGTTGTCAATTTAAATGGCAGTCCCTGTCATTCACCTTCTATAGGGGTGCTACATATGGAGACCATTGGAAAGCTCTTAAACTTAAGGGAGCCCAAAAGTCCTTTCAATTCTTCTTGCATGGTTTGTTTGTGTTTGTGTTTGTTGGTGTTGTGCAATAAGCATATTCGTCTTCAGATCTATTATTTTCATTACACTGTCCATGAACACACCACCTAGTGTATTTCCACCAAATAATTTTGGATGCATTGGCTTACTTCAGGTAAATTTGACAGATGAGCTAGGTAGCAGAAAGAGCAGAGACCCTGTCAATGTCCTCATGCAGGAAAAGGCACTGGTGTGACCTTTTCCATAGTACACATCAGAAAATTCACAGGGTACAGAAGCCATTAGAATCACTAAAATTGCAGGGAAAAGAAGGAATTGGAGTTTACATGTTCCTAAGCTTTTTTTTTTTTTTTTTTTTTAACTTTCCACAAGACAGAAATGTGTAGAAATGATTTCTAGCACTCACAGTCTACTTGTTTCAACGAACTCTTCCCTCTCACTTTTTGCTCCCCACTCTAATCTCCTGTAAGTATAAAACCTGTTTGCAAGCAAGTCGATTCTGAGGTAAAATCTTCCAGAGTGTCCTGGAAAGTACAGGCATGCCACATAGGGAATATAGTGGAAACACTGATGTAGCAAAGTGCTGTGTGATGGGAAGGTGGCTGCTTGGAGAGCACAGCAGAGGGCTGACCATCATTCAGTGTTGCAGACTGCTCCGGGACACTGAGCTGGCTACAAGTGCCTTCATGCCAGCAGGCAGCCTAGAGCTGAATAAGTGGCCTGGGAATGGCTGTATCCGCTTTTAGGTACGTTTTCTTCATTTCAGAGATTGCATTATGAAGCCAGAGGGAGTGCTTCAGGCAGAATATATAAATTAACTGGTCACTGAACTGTGTAGGAGGGACTGAAGTCCTGAAAAGGGAAGCTTACAATAAAACCTCTGTCTGTGTGCTGTAGAAAGGCATCCAGGCTGCCCAGGTCAAACCTCACACACTACTTCCAGCAGACGAAAGTGGTGGCCTAGAACAGCTCAGGAGACTGAGCTGACGAAAACAGAATCTTGGCTCACCACACTATTTTTCAACAATTGTGTTAATGTAAGATTTCCAGCTGACATGGGTGGAAGATTCAAGATGTGAATTGAAAAACACTCTCAAACTATCCCAGAGTTTGGAAGTGGAGTTTGGCTGCAAGTGCATTATAAGAAAGCAATTTTGTAGGACTCAAATCCTGTTCAAGCTATCAAGTGTCCTCCAAAATTTAGAGGCATCTGGATCAAGCCTTCTGGTTATGGTCCCTCTCTAATTTTCACCAAATATTCTAAACTCCTAAATCCCCTTTCGCTCCCACTTTTCTTTCCTGACTGTGTTTTGACTCTATTTTCTTTCTTTTTCTTGTCCATTTAAAAATGTCAGTCAGGGTTTTACCAGGGAGTTTTATGACTTTGGAACACTTTAAATTTTATAACCNTCAGTTCAACAAATTTATTTTGTTCTTCAATTGCAGTTCCAAGGAATAAGCAGCAGTAGCTTTTAGTCACCTGGAAAGTCCATTACACTATCTGCTCATAACTAGGTACAGTGAAATACTGTTTGTGCTCTACACTACCAAGAAGTTTGGGTGGTTTTTAATTTCAAAATACCTAAGTGCATTCATGTTGCAGTTGGAGTCACTTTGAACTGTTTCTCCTGTAAATTTTTTAGTTCCAATTACAATATGGAGTTATATATGGATGATCGAAAAAATACTGACAAAAATATTCTAAAGCAGAAGCCATGACAAGTGGAATTTTCAACAATATTTAGCAGCTCACCTTTGTGTGTGTGTACAGAATGTATGTTTATAATGGAGCTTAGTTCATTAATTGATGATTTTATTATCTATAAATGCCAGGAGTCACCTCATCTGCACCTTAGAAAAGTATTAATCTTTGTAATCCATCACATAGTTTTTGCAGCAGTCTAAGCAGTGTGAAGACACAGGTCAATAGGAATGTCAGATGATACATTGCAGTAACTTTTACACAATGGCTCTGAACACAAAAAGCAATAGAGAAGCATGTATAGTCTCTTTCAGACTTAACTACAGGTAACAAAAGGGGTGTCTGAACAACCCCAACTTCATGGGCACAGCTGTAGCCATATAGAAGTAAAACTAGTTTGAAGTTGCTTTTATTTAGCCATACAAAAATGACAAATTCAACATTAATATATTAATGTACATTTGTATGTGGAATGGAGTCTTTCTCCTGGCAGAGGGAAGAAAACCTAGAGTACTTTTCGTAAAGATGTTGAGATAGATCTATTTATTTATTTAAATTTAAATACAACATCTTTGACTCTAGGTGCTAGAAAAAGTTGAAAGTATGTTCTTTGTCTCAAAAAAGGTGACTGTTTAAACATAAAGAAATGAAAAAAAATTTAAAAATCAGAGGAGGTGAAGAATGAAGAAAAATATGTATCCTTGTGGTCTTAGTACCACATTTTTGCTTGCAATAGCAATTGTCAGTACAGGGCCTTACTAGCACAGAGATTTTGATTATGCTTGTACGGTGCTTAACACAGTCATCCAAATTTGCTTGGGGTCTTCCAAGTTCAGCAGTGTAAAGTATGTGCATAAAGCTTTCCTCTGCTTTCAGAAGATACTAATAAGTTTGCATTCAGTTACTCAAATGGTAGGAGTTGCATTCTGTAAGGCTGCCAGAATAAACTTTGCTCATTGCCTTATATATCTATATTGATAAAAATTTACTCAATCACAGTCCCATGCTTGTCTTTTTCTGTATAACCTTTGCAATATTTATTGACAGATAGTATTCTTGGACTTTCCAATTAATCAAAATTAATACCTCTTGTTGTTGTTCAAAGTAATTTCATGCATTCAGACTGTCCTTCAAATATAGCATTGTTAATTTCCTCAAAAGTGCATTTTTAAAAAATAATTCTTTTCAGTGCATTTTCAAATTGTGTCAAGGATTCTTTCCTCACCATATCAGTGAAACAAAGGAAGTGTTTGCATCCTGGAGACCAATGTGCAGAGAGATTAAGCTAAATGTATCCATTCATTTTTGGGAAATCTGAGATGTCTAGGACCTTATTTCTTTTCCAATACTATGAATTTGTTTGATCTATGCAACACAGAATGGCTGCAGTCACATGTGACCAGCACTGATGTAATTCAAAAATCAGCTTTCAAAGTAGGCCTTCAGAAAATGAGTTAAACAGAACTAGTGACTATCTCTGACAAGTTACATATAAAAAGCTTACATGATAATTCAAAGGCCATAATTTGAGTGTCTTTCATGGGGATCAGAAAGCCTTGGAGCTATTGCAAGGAAGGTTACTAAATGTGTATCTTGTCAAACATGACTTAAACAATTTATTTCTGCTTCTCCCTAAAAATTGCACTCTTGGAAATAGTCAAACCCCTTTTATTGAAATTAAAGATAATATATAATTCAGTCCACAAAAGAAACCAGTAAACAATTTAAGCAATAATAATTTGTCAGCGTCAGAAATGAAGAAAAGTGGGATTGTGCAAAAGGCTTCAGTGAACAGCTGTTAACAGAAGGAGAGATGATTGCAATGCCTGCAATAACAGACATCTCAGAAGTCACCTATCCTCAATAGCAATAATGAGAGTAAAAATACCAGTAAATTAGACTGCGAATACAAAAAGAGATAGAAGGGATGGTATACTTCTTTCTTTCCCCTGTGCTCAGACAGGAATGACTACACTGACTATTGAGACAAGTTCTGCATTTTTGTGCAGGCCTGCAAAGCTTCTCCACCAATTGATAATCGAACTGCTCAGAGGGATTATAGCATTATGCACAGAGCCATTTGGGGATGTCAGGTCAGCAAGTTGATTCCTTGAAGGCTACTCAAACTAAAAGTTTGTTTCAGGTCTGAGAAGTTTGCTAGGAGAAAAATAACATGGGAAAATACCACATTTATTTGCTTCCTTTTAGTTTTATATAACATAGTCTTCATTCCCAAATATAGTTGCATTGAACTTCAAGGTTTGGCAAACAGAAAGAAAGAAAATGCCAAACCCCAAATAAAGCTGTCTTCTTTCCTCTTCATATCTCACCTGGCACTGACAAGAGTTCCCCAGGCTGACTCACACTTTTATAGAGCGTCTGCTTAAGAGGATGCACAAGTGCATGCTGTGGAAAGGAGGGAGGTAAATCCAGTTGTGGGCCACAAGATTCAAATATGTCTTATCCTCCCTTTCCTGTTTAGAAATTTGGGGACTCAAAAGCAATGAAAAACAATGTTAACTCAGGTTTGCCTCTTCCATCTGCAGAGTCAAAGCTCACCTGTGAAACGGACCTGATGCTGTTTTAATTCTTGGCCTTAAGTAATTTAATTGACTATTACAGAAAAAACTAGAAGGGGGAAGGGAGGCATTCCTGTTGCCTAGACTTTTGTTCCAGTGGAGAAACTGAGCTGATTAACTTGCTGGTTTCCCCTTTCACACCGCTCGGCAGACATTCAAACAGCAAGGACACAGTTATGCCTGCTTTGGCAATGTTCTCCATGTCTCTTTGTGTGTTTAGTTACAAACTTCACTGAAAACCTGCTGTCAAGAGTATTTTACCATGCAACACTAAATTTCTAATGTAAAGACAGCTTTAGAAGAAAAGCCACATTTTTCTTCTATGGACAAGGTAGCCTTTGGGTGGAAAAAGCTGGATTCTAAAAGGCTGGGATTTGAGAATAGTGACATCCTTAGAAAAGACTGTGTAGGAACAAACTAATGTATGCTTCTGATCCAAAAGGAAAAGATATGTAACTAAAAAGTCATTTGAAGAAAATACAGTTTAAGCTTGTTAGCTTGAATGTAAGATTACTTTTATTGTCTAAAGTCCTTAACTAGAAAGCCTTTAACAATATGAAGAACTTCAAGCATGTAATGTCAAGGTTCTAATTACCTCTTACAAATTAAGCTAAGTTCCCCAGGCAAATAAGTAAAAAAGAAAACAAATCCCCGAGAAGAAAATAACCCTTTTTTTTTGCTAGATCTTTCTTTAATCCAGTGTGACATCCCCTGTTATCATGATTTTGCACTTGTTACAAATTTTGAAAGGATTTTCCTAGAAGTCTCACAAATTTTTATAATGCCATGGTATTAGAATTCTTGGAGTTGCTTAAATTCCTCCAGTCCTTAATTTTTTAAAGGCGTACTTAAGGTGAAAGGAGGCACAAGAAGAGCATCCTGTTCCAAGTAATGAAGACAAGCAGAACAGCAGGTAGCTCATACAAGTAGCACCATGTTGTTATACACTGACAGCCCAAAATAACACAGCTGAAAGTTGTGTTTGCTGCATAATCTGTTATGTGGGACACTTGGTACAGAATACAGTTACGCAGGTGAACCCTTCCGACTCAACGTTGCCATCTCCAGCTTGGTTCTGTGGTTCTAGACAGCAGTTTTCTAGAGCCTCGCAGAAAATGGAGAAGCTCTGTTTTATTCAGTTGAAATCCACTGGGTCATCCCTGGATATTTCTAGGCTTACATTCCTGGGAAGGTGTAGTAACTGCTTGGAGTTTCTCAACAGCAGCTAAACTACTCTGCCCCCAAAGAAGTCCCCTAAGGTTTTTATCCTCCAAAAAGTTTTTGATCTTAGCTTCTATGAAGGCCTGACATAATTTCTGTACCATAACATAACCCACCCTGGCCAGGTTTGAGGTTCTGCTGCAGATGTAGGGATGTACTTTGCAAGAGTGTTTCACTGTGAAGGGCTGAATTTATAATGGACCTGAAGATAACTTTTTCTCTCTAAATTAAATGTATACTTTCTTCATACAGAGCAAATGCAAAAATGTAAGATTAATGAGCAGCTTTTCATAAGAAGTAATAAAATTCTGAAGTTCTAACCATTAAGTATAATCATGAAGGAATGTCTGACTAAATAAACAAATAACATCTATGATTTTATATGCCTGACACTGCATGTTTTAGTGGGTTTTGGCAGGTGTAGGATTACCTGTGACCATGATAAATGGTGATTTAAAAAATAATTGGAAATTAATAAAAAATAAGTAGGGCATGAGGGCATTATTTCACCTTCATTTAATACCCTCAGGAAAGAAGAAAGCATGTCAAGCTTCTGGGGACTCTGTAAAATCTCTTTTCAACTTTGTCATGCAACACAGAAAGTTAAAATGTTGGGGGAAAACCCCATAGAATGTGAGATTTGTTTGAAGCTAAAAATGCATTGTCAACTGTAAATCTGGAGGTTTTCTTCCCAATACTTGGTGTACCTTAAAGATGTTACTTTTTATCTATATTCACTTCTGTTGCTTTTTAATAAACAGTCACAATAGTTGGCTGCTACAGGTTTGATCCTGCTGTGCATGCTACTGGATGTGTTTATTTATTATGATAAGCAAACCTAACAAAGCTGTTAGGACGCTGATTTATGGTAGTGATCAGCTTGGTATTTTAATTTTCTTTGCACATGGGGAGGCACTGCCTGCACAACATCAGCTGCTTGCAAATTAATTCCTGCCTGCACCCTTTTGCCTAAGGCACAACTATTCCTTCCACCTCTAAACCCATCCCAAAAGATTTCTTGTAAAGTGGGTGCAATTGCAGTGTGACTCCGGCTTCTCCAGTCCCAGTGTGGTCATCTCAGAACCAGGGAGTGAGGGAACACAGGGTTAGAGAAGAGGAGCAAATAGATCCGTCTGCCCTGATGGCAGATGAGTTGTGTGAGCCGTTGAAAAACTTTTCAACTACTTGCACTTCCCCAAGCTTGCGTGAAGCGTGAAGACACAGCATTCAAAATCCATATGCTGAACCCAAACTGGGCTGTTTTGGAAAAGAAGTTGAGAAGCTGTACAAAACCGGAAAAATGAAGTTATTTTCCCCTTGGAAACATTTTTTACACTTGGAATAAAAGGTTGTTGGGCATCTTAGATGGCTAAGAGCCTAGGTTTATGCTTATAAAATGTTCTTCTGACAGTATATGTTTGCAATTTTTGATTGATTTTTCTGAATAGAAGTTGGTTTATACAGACTCCAGAATATTTAACTGGCAAAAGAACCTATATTTGCAAAGTTACTTAGGGTTGTTGCTTGATCAGTCTGGGATGTATCTGATTCACCATAAGTGCAAGAAGAACTGGTAAAAAGGGTTCAGGTTTCCTTAGTACTCTCCTAAATGAAAGATTATTATGTTGTGAAGGGCTGTGTGAGGACCTCAGAAATAGTTTCTCATAATAGAGATGACGAAAAATAATAAATTCCTTGTATTCATAATTTTTCCCTTGAACTTTTAATGATGCAGTTAAAGTGAGACCCTATATTCAGCAAGTCTTACTTCAGAGTCATCAAGAAAAAGCACACAGTCTCTTTCAGTCATTCCTTAACTGTTTCACTGTTCTATAGTTTAAGACTCTGTAAGAAATTATATTTGGTTTCCATTTGTGCTCTATCATAACTCATAGTTCAAGGTTTTTAAAAATAATTCTCCTGGCCAAGTGCAGATTGCACACTCTTACGTAATGCTCCAGTGACGTAGTAGTGGGATTTTTCCAGCATCGCTGAATGGGTCATTGTTAACACTTGGGGGACAATTTGCAGCAACTCTTGAATAGCTGGGTTATAATATTAGCAATACTACCTCAGTATGCCATCTTGATATTTCATGAGTTCAGCTGATTTTTTTAAGTTGAACATCTACTCTAGACAGGCTATAAGTTTCTCCTTCATAATTTTCATTCCATGAATCACTGAAACAAGTTCCAACTTGGCATAAATGTTCTACCTGCCACTTGCTTATAAAGACATCATTGGCACTGTTTCATTAGTTAAGCTCAAGGGTTTAGCTGGAACATTTCACCATGTTCAACAAAACTCACCTGGCTGCCAGGTTTTAAAACTTGTTAGCCAGTGATTTTGGAAGGTCCTGAGTAAATAAGAATGATCTAGCTTCACTACAGCCTCTAATGATTCCTTGATCTGCCAGCTATAGCAGTCCGTATATATTTCTGGACTTTTCAGTTTTCTTTATGAAAATTTTACTCTTCAGTGAGGGGCTCTTCAGCTTGACTTTATAAAAATGCCCTGGTTCAATTAAGCTTTATTTTAACCGTCATAACTAGTATTTCAGTTTACAACTTCTATCCTAACTTAGAAGATCTTTGACTAATTATTCTCATTCTTGTTTCTTTCACTTCTTTTTTGTGGGTATTTTCCAATTAGGTGGAAATTACGTGAAAGTAAAATTCCCCACTCTGCTTCAAATTCAATTTTTTTTCCTGTAAGGGACTTATCCGCCTGCCCATTTGCGTTTTACATTCAAGGAAAACAAATGTTAGATGAACAAAAGACATTGTAGCTGTGAAAATCTCAGCAGTGAAAGTCAAGCCAAATTATTATGTTTTCTACTTGTCTGAACAACCGTGGTTTGCCTACACTGGACTACTTTTCTTTTTTCACTAATTGCCATCAATTACCTGAATGCCAATTTACTCAAGGCAATTAACAAACCTCTAAAAGTTAGTTTGGGTAGATACATTTCAGCAGAAGAATTCTCGTGCTCCAACTCAATGAGATCCAAAAAAAAAAAAAAACCATGAGTATCTTGGAAATAGCTAGTCTAACTTAAAATATTTTTTTACAAAGGAGTTGATAAGCAGTAAGCTAAAACTCACATGAAGAAAAATAGGTTAAAACCCCCCCCCAAAGCTCAGCCCCTTGAGCATGTCTCATTTTAGACAAAGGGTTCATAGTTGGAGTGAGGGAGAAAGAAAACACAAAATTAATAAAAGTCACTGAAATGTAGCTGCAGTTAGATATAAAAACCTGGTTATGTTCAGTATAGCATTGTATTGGCTTATGGACAGTGATTGGTGCATACAGAGGTCTTTAATATCAGTTCAGTGCTATTGGGACTTACAAAAGGAGATCTGCTTGTTTGCTAGGGCTAGAGTGTGTCCTGTGCGGTGCAAGCCCAAGACAATTTGTGAAGCAGGGCAAGAGATAAAAATATTTGGGTTTTCAAAAATACAATTGGCAAGGTAAGATTATTCCATACAGAAGGCACAAGTTTCATAATTAAAGAAGCTGGAGAGTGACAATTTAAGGCTGAACCATGGAAATGAACTTTCCTTTACAAAAGCAGATTAAAAGCAACAAACAGCTTAGTCAGCAAACCACAGTTACTTGTTCCACAAACAGGAGTTGAGTACAATTTAAGCAAGTTAACCGCAGCCTTGGACACCTCATCATGGGAGTTCAGGAGGTATTAAAATCACTGTTCCAAAATAGAATAATCGAGCTGTGATCAATGGAGCACTCTTCAAACCATGGCTGATCTACCCCTGAAAATCCTAGCTGAAGAGAAGTTCTCTTATGTTTTCAAATGGAGAAACTGAAGATGCACTTTAGAGGAGAGGCCTATAGGCAGTTTTCTGTGTCCTCTGGAGGAAAAATGTGTGCAATTTCTTTGCTCTGAATACCAGTTAACAAAAGCTACTGGTTCCATCCATGCTGTCTGCATGGTAAAGGTTTTTTGGACTTGGGCTTCTTTTATGGCACCTAAATTTCTGTGATTTTTTTTTTCCTTGGGCTACGGGTGTTTTGCTTCATATTAAATTAAGCAATCAGTAGGCAGGTTTGTCAGAAAGGTGTCACAACACTTTCTTTAAACTCAATATGAGACAGTTTAGACTTCAAGAATATCTGTTTCTCTCTGGGTCATTTATGATGCTTAATTCTGGATATGTCAAAGTAGATCTTGTGCCAGATCCTTTTTTCCTGATCTTGCAATGTCAGAAGTAGATTTTGTTTAAGATCTCATGGAAATTCCTGCTTTAAGTCTACAGCATAAAAAAGTCAGAATTTTATTAAAGTTGCTTCCTTCCCTCACCCCTCCATATTTCCCTCCCTTACAGAAAGAAAGCATCCTTCTGCTGCTTGATTGACGTTGCAGTTCTGGAGGGCAGCCCACACTGCTTGAACATGATCCTCACAGAGCGGGGATGCATGCTAGATTTCTTCCCAGTTATGCAACATACTGATTGTGTGCCAAAGCAGAATAATTGTCATTCACAGGGCCATAGAGGAAAACTGTGAAGTGTGAGGACTAATCTTGGGGCCACAGGGAGGCTAATTCAAGGCAGACACTAGGCCTCTGTGGAACACCAGAAGGTGCTCAGGCAGACTAACAGAGACACCAGCTGAACTCAGCCCTTCTTGTTTCTTTCCACAGCGTTTCCTTTTTCTACTGCCCTCTTCTCCTTGAAATGAGTGAAAATTACTTTACAGGTTAGGTGCCAAAGGTCATTTGGTTTGCATTCAGTTGTACATTCTACAGCCTGTTAAGGCTACTGTAAGGCACTACTGGTAGGGTTGTTTGTTTTCTTTCTTGCATTATTAACTGACTAATGACATTTTAGGTACTAACATCTAAGAACTATAAACACATCAGTAAAATGAACAAAATGTTTTAACATCATGTAAGCATGCAGCTTACAAAAGGATGGAATGATTTCTCCCTCTCATCAACCTTCAATGACAGACCCTGATAGAAAGTTCACTGAAGCCAAAAGAGGCTGTCCTCTCCAAAGCTGGGAATAATCCCTCTGGACTGCCAGGGTGGTACAGGGGCAGATTGCTCTTGATCTGAGGGATGTATAATAGTTGTCATTCAGAAATCACTTAGATGCATTCTGCTCTGGATAATTTAAAATCAATCAGGATAAAGTCCTGCAACAGATCTGGACCTTTTGCTGTAGGCAAAGGAAGAAAGGGTCTGGAAAGCAACTGCAAACATCCAGCCACATTATAGAAGAACTCTTTGTTGGCATACGTGTGTTGGGTCCCAGCACTGCACATCCTGTCTCTCTTTCCAACCCCTCATCACCAGGGGATGTACGCTCTTGAGAAATTCAGCAGCTCCCATCCCAAGAAGACTTCATTATTTATGCCACTGTTTGAAAAAGTGCACTAGAATAACAATAATAAGGATAAAAACATCCATAAAATTAGATAAGCAAGATATTTTTTACTTTCCATGTATGTAATGTAGTAAGATAAAAGAATACTTATGAGAAACCAAAAAAAGCCAAGTAAAAACTACGCTTTTGAACAAAGGCACAAAATAAATTCTCAAATGAGTATCTGGAGAAAACATTGTGTTTCATTATTACTGGTGGGATTTTGTGGGTCTTTTCTCCTGCAGAAGGAAGAGAAAGAAGGCTAGAGTTATTTAAATACCAAAATGAAAGGAGTAAATTGAATGTATCTGTCACAGTGTCAATTTTCTTATGCCCCAGATCACGTCACTGATACCACTATTAATCCCTTCATCTGGTGATTTTTTGTTGGAAGGTGTCAAATGTCTCCATTATTTTGTTGTTAAATGACATCAGATAAGAGCGAAATATGTAAGTCACCAGGTTTCTTAGAGATGCATTTTCCCGATCTTCTTTGATCACAAAACGAATTCTGTTACATGTTCTCTAAGACAAAAAGCTAGGATATTTTCTTCAAACACAAGAAAGGGAATTACATTTTACTTACAGCATTTCATGATGAGTAAGGCCTTAGGGTGTTTCTCTATGAAACCAAGGCTAAACTCAGTTACCTTCTTTCCTGTATTCATTTGGGTTAACTATGTATATCTGTGACAGTATGAAGACTGAGGTTTTTTGACCTGTATATGAAAGACAAGTATGGATTTACCTGAGGGAAACTCATAACTGTTTCCTTGACAACCCCTCCGCCAACTAGGTCTCTGGCAAGTTGTGATAACTCAGCTGCTCTTTGATACCATGGTTTGCTCTAGATGCTCTAGCTCCATGCTACAACCATCAGCTGTGGGTGTGTCCCCACTCACATCCTGATCCTGAAAAAAGATGAGTATTGTCAGCTCCTTCAGCCTTCTTGTTTTTGAGGTTGTCCCAGAAAATTTATGCTGTTAGTTTGGTCATTTGCTTGTTGTGAGGCATGCTCTTTAAAGAGCAGGGCAACATAATGCAATTCTAGAAGGAAAAGTATCTCATGGGATTTTTGACAATTGCTTATTGTTTTTTTAGAAATCAGAGAAGTACTTTAGTTATTTTCATTCCATATCCTATGTGTCATTTCTCAACACTGAGGAATGAGAAAACTTTTATTTTTTTACTGATCTCTCTTAAGAAAATGTCTTTTTTCATCCTTTAGTTTTCCTAATGAGATGGTATCAAAAACAAGTTATTTTTGTTCTGTGAAGTCTTGGAGATGATAGAAATACCCTTTATGTTTCAGGAACATAATTCAGTACCTACATATTGATATGTCCTTCTTGCTTATCTGGCCTGTCCAAAGACAGATGTTCTGGGTTTTCTTCTGCTTTTCTGGAATTTCCCTCATTGCTAAGAAAGATGAGGTTCACTTAAGATGGCCTGCAAGACCAGGGAAGTTTACATTCTTTTCCCACAAATTTGCCAGAGGCAAAATCATAAAACTGTAAACATTCAAATGTTAATGAAACTGTGCATTTGTTTCCCACAGAAAGGGAAATTTCCAAGCAATTGTCCTTGATTTCTTTCTGCCTTAATTTCTATTAAATTTTGGCCTAAGACAAAGAAATTACTTTTGTTCCCTTGATGTTATCTAGCCTTGGAAGTCCTCATCAACCAGCATTAGAACTGATGATGTACATTTCATGGCAATTTGTTCCCATTGCAGATATACTGCTGTTTTTGTTTTCCTAGGGAGGTAGTTCCTCCTCTTGCGTTTTCACACATTTGCTGGTGCAAACTACAGTAACCAAAAGAAGAACCCTGCTGTCCATGTTCAATACATGGTTAAGACCCTGCCTTTCACTCTCAGAGTTTTGTAGGGAATAAAGATAAGTTGTCACCAGTTGAAATACAGTTGTTTTCTGTACCCTGACAGCATGAGGGATTTACTGTGCCTTAGAAGTAATGAGGTCCAAGAAAAGAAAGTAATACTTGTTGGATTTGTTCTCAACCTTGTCCAATTGTATTTTTGCTCCTGGAACATCAGAGGTATTATTCTACCCCTTGTCTTTTATTCATCTGACAACTTTGTGGAGTTGGAAGATAGCATTACTCAGATTGGAAAGAACCATAATTTAATTCCCACATTTCTACAAGAAAAAAAAAAATAGCCCATTCCGACTGTGAGGTGCAGGGGCTTAGAGGAGCACATTCAGTCAGTTCCTGAGTTCAGCTGGAGGCAACCCTAGTAATCAAAACTTTCTGGAATACATGAATACTCTCCTTCTCTGCAGTAACCCTTCATCTTACATTCCTATCTTTTTGGCCCATCTGTCTTTCTCTACACAATTCCTGGATTCCTTGCTTATTTCTTCTGTGCTACTCAGTTTTTAAACTCACACATTTTTCTTCTTGTTCTTCTCTCCTTGCTTGTTCTCAGAGTCCCATCTGTGAAATGGGAAACTGTGCACAGTCCACTCTGTCCTCTCTGCTGAACTGCCTGGTGTCTTCTGGTGAGTGAAAGACGAGCTTTTGTTTCCTAAACTTTATGCTGATGGAATCATGCCACGGCGCATAAATGAAATCCACTGCTGCTGTCTGTTCTTTCACCCAAATTTAAATAACATCTATTTCTTTCTTCACTGTCTAATGGAAAGTTATTTCCTGTTAAAGACATGAGGAATTCTTGTTCACACTCCTTGCTTGCTTCATGCGGGGAGTAGAGAAGCTCTCTCACTCTGTTCGTCTTTTCAGAACCCCAAGTTTTATTGGAAGGTTTCACTTCTGGTTCAAATCTCCTCTTTCTTACACAGACTGTGATGAACATCTCTATGTATTGTAAGGCTTTTGCTTACTTTATCTTAGGGAAATTATCTGGCTAAGGATTTCTGATTGTTGATTTCTTTTGAACAACAATGGAAAGAAACTGTTGATTTCTCTTGACCTGTAATGAAAACTCTTTCTTAGTTCTTATTTCATAGTTCCTTTATGCACAGCTGAATAATTTCACACTCCTATCCGGAGACCTAAAGCAATTAGAAATACAAGGAGTATTCCCTGTCATGTCATCCTACTAACTTTTCTCATGCACGTTACTGTTTCTTCTCTTGAAACCCATACTGTATAACAGACAGTGGAAATGAAGAACCTTTCTCATAGAGCTCAAGGATTCATGTCTTCCTATTCTTATCACTGTTTTAATTAGCACTGACAACTGTTATAAAAGGTTAAGGGTGGAGTTTTTTGTGTTTTCTTTGCCTGCTTTTCAAACATTTTACTGTGCATAGTGTTTGCTTTTCCAGGAGCCCTGTGATGTTCCGGTTTTGACATTCAAGGTTGATCATGAGCTATAGTTTCAGATGCTTTACATACAAGTAGAAAAAAAGTAGACCACTTAGGTTATCCCTTCCACAGCGCAGCCAGTGCAAATGTGGGGTGTTGTTTTGGTTTAGTTTGGGATGAGTTTTTGGGTGTAGAATTTGTACATATGAGAAAGTAAAATTGTGGTAAGGTAGAAAATGCCATTGTGGTAGTGTATCTGTACCTAGCTTGGGCGAAACGAGTATAATCTCAGTATTGCTTGTAATACTGGGGCAAAGCAATTGCAGGATATAGTTTGAATTATTCTGGAGAGTGTAAAAACAGCTGGTAAAACATCCAAAGTTAATGTCTTGCATTATACAAATAACTGCTCTTATAGACTAAGGCTTTCAGTAATGTTAAACATAAGCCCTTGGGAAATGAGAGACTGAATTTTAAAGCAGGTGAAGAATTACAAAATGCCTTTTGTTACATTAATTGCTGTATTTATATGACCTACTCAGATGGCCATGACTGACACAATTGCCTCTTACTTTTCAAAAACTGCTTGGAGTTGTTTATTCCTCTCTTGCTGAACAAGGAAATAAAAATTGTGTTGGGAAAGATAGAGAAAATCAACTCCCCTTGTTTAATTTTTTGTGAATCTATTGAATAACTTGTAGTTGCTGACCCAAGCACTTCTTCCCCATCTCTATATGTGAATCCTGTCAGAGATGATAGTTATGGTAAAGTGAAGGAATAGAGTTCTTAAAATGTCTTTGATTGCTGTATTTTCTGACAAGTCAACTATATATCTATGATGGCATTCCTTTCTTGACAGGTAGTGTTTATAGGTAACTTTGATTGGTAACTCCCACTTCCACAGCCTTCTCGAGATAAGCCAGTTCTAAGCTACTTTGGCCAAGTTCCAGTTTTCACATGATTTAGGGCCTGGGAGCAGAATATCCAGCACCAATTTAGATTCAGATCAGGTGGTATGCAGATTAACCTTTTGTTTCAAAGACGCTTGACATTATTTCCGGCCCAAATACATCAGTTCAGATAAGCCCTGTCTCAGGTAGCCTTCAACATTTTTTCCTTTGATTTCAATAGAAAACTAGCATTTCTATTCCAAGCAGCTACCTAGCTATGAAAAGAAAAACCTTCTGGAGGTGAGCCTCTGGGGCATAAAGATTCCCAGAAGCTTCTTTACCCACAGCAGACCTCCTCTTGATGTATATGTTCAGTGTCACAGAATTATGTAGGTTGAAAGGGCACTGTGGAGGTCACCTGGTTCAACCCTCTTCCTCAAACAGTCACCTAGAGTCAGCAGTCACAAGTCCCAGGACTGTCCAGCCAAGTTTTGACTATTTCTAACAAATGGAGACTCCATCACTTCCCTGGGCAGCCTGGACCAGTGCTTGGTCACCCTTAAAGTGAAAAAGTGGTTCCTTTTGTTCAGTCTCCCATGTTTTAGTTTGTGCCTGTTGTCTCTTCTCCTGTCACTGAATACCACTGAAAAAAGCCTTGCTCTGTCTTCTTCTGAGGTACACTGCTTGTTACTGACCTCCAGCCACACTTCATACCACTGATCACCACCCTCTGAGCCTGAATGCTCAGCGACTTCTGAGCCCAGTTTACTGCCTGCTCATCTGGTATGTTCTTCATCAGCTTCCATACAAAGATCTTACGGGATACAATGGCAAAAGCTCTCCTGGTAGGTTGACATTGCCTACCACTCTCCCCTCAACTACCGATCTCTTCAATTTGCTGGAGAAGGCTACCAGATTGGTCAAGTATGATTTCCCCTTTGTAAATCCATTAATCCCTACTCCTACATTTGACTACTCCCAATTGCCTTCTTGTTCTCCATGTGCCTGAAAATAATTTCCAGCATTATTTGATCCATGACCTTACCAGGGATTGAGGTGAGGCTGAACAGCCTGTAGTTCCCTGGGTCTCCCTTCTTGCCCTTTTTAAAAATAGGACTGACATTTCCTTTCCTTCAGTCATCAGGTGCTTTTCCCAGCTGCCATATTGTTCAAAGATAATCAGGAGTGTCCTTACATCTCATGACAGAAGTTGTCATCTGTCAGCTCTCTCAGCACTTGTGGGTGCATCATATTGGAGCCCCATGGATTTATATATGTTCCATTTATTTAAATGTTCTCCAACCTGCTCTTCATCCACCAGTAGTAAATTTTCCTTATTCCAGACCTTCCCCCGGTCTCTAGGGCCTGGGATCCCTGACTGCAAATTTTTGATGAAGACTGACACAAAAGTGGCATTCAGTACCTCAATATTTTCTATTTCCTGTGTCAGTGGGGTCTCTCCTATTCAGCATCTGGCCCACATTCTCCCTAAGCCTTTTGCTTCTTAAGACTTAAGAGATGCAAGGGGTTTGCTTTAACATCCCCTGTCCACTTCAGGTTGGCTTTGGTTTTCCTAACACTGTCTCTGTATTATTGGACACTATCTCTACGTCCTTTCAGATTGCTTGTCTCTACTTCCACCTTTTGTATACTTCCTTTTCGTATCTAATCTTTGCCAAGAACACCTTGTTCGTCCATGCAGGTGTTGTGGCATTTCTGCCAGGTTTGCTGCTTGTTGGGAGAGACCACTCTTGAGCTTGAAAGAGGTGATCCTTCAATATCAGTGTAAGTTTGCTTGGACCTTATCTGAAGAGGTCAAAGGCTACTCTCTTGTTGACCGTGTAGTACACGATCCCTAAGACAGGGTATATGCAAGTGGTGGGTTTCATGGTTGTCTCTCATTTTGGCTCTCCCAAGCTGATCCAGCCTGTCCTGAAGTCAGAATCTAGGACTTTCTGCCTTGAAAAGAGGAGACTGATAAAGCATGAGGTTGTCAGCCTTGCTCTGTCTCTTCTGATGCAGGTCAGGTCATACAAGGATGTGGGGTCACACAGGGGCACTGGTTTGACTAGATCCATGCCTCCAGGAACTAAACAGCTGTGTGTGCTGACCTGTATGTGCTGAATGAAGGAAAGGAGAAGAAAGGGGAAAGAGGAAATGAGTAGAATGGTTGTATAAGTAATCCCTCACACAGATATTGGCATTCTCAATGTGAAATAAAAAACAACTGTTATCTGAAAGTTGGTGTATTTGGCTCTTTTTCTTTCATTTTTTTTTTTCTTTTCTCTTCCCCCCTCATTTTGATTGGCTTGACTACTCACATTCATTTATAAGTACCATCTCTTTCTTTTTGGAACCACCCTGCTATAACTTTTTAATTTGTCAAAAGTCTGTCTGGACTTTGCTCACAAATCAGAATCATAATGTTTTTCTTTTCATTTTTTTCCAACTCTCTTCTGAACCAGAACTAATGAAAGTCATCTTATGTGGTCTGTTTTCCTGGTGCTTTAACAGTAGGACAGAAATAGCTGAAAACTGAGAAGAATATTTTCATAAGTGCTTGCTCATATATAAACCTAGATAGTTTGTTTTAGAAAATACACTAAACAAAGGTACTAGGACTCCTGCTAACCTGACTCATTCAATTTCTAGTAATGACTCTCAATGACAAGATTCAGATTTTAGATCTAAAAGCAACTATTAGCTCAAAGATTATAAAGAGCATAATTTTAGAAATTTCAGGGAAAATTAAATTCTTTCTTAGGCTGAAAGGATTTTGTTGATTTGAGTAATATTCCTACTGTCATATAAAAATTGGTGGGCTTACCTGAATCTAGCATCTGTTCCTTCAATGTTCATAGCAGAGCTGGAATATAATGTCTCTTTTTACTGGAAATCTCTATAGTATTAACAACAGCATAGGGTTATGATTATTAAAATCAATTCAGTTTTAAATCTGGATTTATTGCATTTAGTGATTTAGAACACAGAATTTCTGTCTGATTTGGAAAGAAAATTCTCATTGACTTAAATTAAATCACCCAGATAATTATTTTCAGAGAAAAGAATAGGATTTCATTATTGTGAGACATTCCAGTGCTTTGAAATTGTGGATGAAAATTTTGTTTCAACTTGACACTGTACATTAGTTGGGTTCTAAGTGCTTTCTACCATACATTCAAAACAAATTTTAAGTGATTTCATGGGAAAGGTGCTCAAAAAACAACTTCCTGCTTCACAGAATTCAGACCTCCTCCAAGACATCTTGCCCTGGCTTGGTCAAATCTAGGCTTCCCTTGAATGAAGACTGTGTCAAGCAAATAGAACCAAAGTTTTCATCTTTGGCCTACTGTCCTTTAACAACCTACAAGAGCGGACACTGTCTAACTCAATTATGTGTGACCTGGGACTGATTTAATTCAATTCCACAATGGCAGAGAACCAAGTGCTGGACACCAGCAAACCATTATTCCCACTGAAAAAATACTCTTGTGTGGTATTATTATGTGAGGAGGAACAGCATCTGATTCTGTGCTTGTGCAAAGAGTCTGGCATGAATTTGGTCTGGATTCTTTCAATCAATGATGTTGGCAAACTGCAGAAGTTGTTGCCATTTGAGTCTTATGAAGTGAAATGTAAAGGGCAGTTAGTTTTGTATACAGGACTCAAAATCTTTGTTCTCTTTTAAGAACCCACATGGGTTGTTCCAGGGTAAAGAGAATCTCTTCCTGAGAGTGACATAGATATGTAATGTATTGATAGTGGAAAAACAGTGACAGCTATAAAAATTTAATGGATTTTATATACTGTATGATCTAACTGCAGGAGAAATTTTGTACCAAATGCAAACAGAACTACATTAGGAAGAAATAACATTGAACATGCTAACTGCCACAAACTTGCCATTGATTATTACGGCATGTTTCATTTTAAATTGGAAGTGGCATAGGAGAAGTGAAACAAAGCAGTGGGAACACATCTAAGCCATTAATTTTTTAATTAGTGGCTGGTCAAATTATCTAATGGCTAGTAAAATTCATGAAAAGTTGTGGATGATCAAAAATCAGGTGCATTTCCATTACTAAATTCAAAATTAGAAATATACTAATGCAAATTTTTAACATCTACTGAAATGAAAACAAATGAAAAGGAGAGGAAGATTCTCTGTCTTTTAAAAAGTGTTTGTACTTTCCTGGGTTTTTTGTGCATTTTGGTAAAAGTCTTCAAGCAACTTCGTGATGCTGCTTGCTTGAGGTTAAAAACTGATGCAGAGTTGAGTAGTAGAGGCTGTTAGTCTTGGAGGTTCCCTCAGCTATGGAGATAGGGGTAGGTATATGTGATACAGGGCAGGCCTCCTGGGAGGCACATTGCTGTGTCCAAGACTTCCAGTTCTACAACAGAACAATCTGAAGACAATCCTAGATCTGTCCCCTCAGAAAAGCATGTTAAGCATGTTCTGTCATTGACTTTGTACATGGAACGGGATGTTTTATCAAGTACAAGCAGACTGAAACAGAGATAAGGATTTTATCCTGCATTCATTGAAATCATCACTATTTCTCCTGAATTCATTAGCGCAGAGGTTGGTTCTAAAATATGTATTAAGGGAATGAATGCATTTATAATCTTTATTTAAGAAAAGGAAAAAACCAAACCAGATAAAAAGGTTTTCTAGGGTTTTTCATGCTACTTCTGCAAAGTGCTTTTCCAAGATGTTACCCTTCTTATATGCGAGCTTAAATCAGTGGTTAACCCACAGTATTTGAACACTGAAATATGAGTATTAAGGGCTGATAAAGGTGAGTTTCATCATTAGTTGCTTTGCACTTTCTCTTTGCATAACATTTTGAGAAGTTCTGAATTATCCAATGACTTGTGCTCTGGCTGAACAAGACCACCCACTACTGTGATATGATAGCTGTAAAGAGATTTAGTGGAAGTTGTTGCACATCAGTGAAAAGTAAATGAAATATTAATGATGTCGTCTAAAGAAACAATGCATTTAATTTGTGAAATATTTTCATCATTACAGTGAAATGATAATAGTAAAAATAATAAACTTTAGAAATCTTAGATTCTTAAATAATCAATCCCACTACATTGGACAGTGTGAGAGTTAGCGATTATGTGGTTTGACCCTCATATGGTACATCAATCATGGCAATGCTCTTTCCCTTTGCGTCCAAGTAAAACCACTACTTCCCACGCAACATGTCATTACCATCACAATAGGATCTGCTTGGTAATAGCATTTGGAAGGGATCCTTCACTTTAAAGCACTGTTTGAAATCAAAGCTCCCTTCCTGTTGCAACTTAGCTTTAAAACAGACTTCTAGTGATCCTGGCAAATACAATGCTCTTTTTCTTTACCCTCCTCAGTTCTGATTCCATTCATTGCCTTTTGGCTATTTTTTTTTAAATGGAAAACCAGAAAAGAGGTTTTCCAGATCTTGAAATGGTATTAGATTCTAAATTTTAGAGGCAGAAAAAAAAAGAATTTTCCAATTGACATGAGCCTATGTAATTTTGAAACCTCCACAGTATGTCCTTTAATTGAAACCATCCAACAAACTGCAACAATCTCCAACCATTTTTCAATTGACTAACTCTAAAAAGAATCAAACTGTAAAATGCTACTTTAATACAGTTGCATTATAAAGAAGTAAGCTGCAAAAAGGAAAATATAGAAAACACAGTAACTCCACCTGTTGCGGTAAACAGTAGCAAATGGTATTCACTTACAGCCTTCACTGTTTGCCAACAAATTGTGCAAGAATTCCATCTCTTTTCCTTAATTTTAAATATTGAGTCATTAATTGCTAAGATTTGTATCCTCTCATATATTCGAGGGCTAATGTTGCAAAAGAAGATACTTTGCTATTATGTTTTGATCTTTCAGTACACATGGCTGCTGGTTTTTGGCTATTATCTAACCAAGAGTATTAGAAGTGAACCCCGCACTATGCTATGTGGGAGGTCTACAAACATAATGGAAATAGTTATCTTTCTTAACTAAAAAAGATAAATATTTCCCTCCTTTCTCATGTTACAGCTGTTCTCCTAAATAGGATAAAATCCCCATTGGGCTTTTGGGACAACGTAGCTGGAGGGAATCATTTGTCTCTTAGGAGAGAGAGGGCCTGCCTGAGGACATTCACGTTGTGCCATGTTTTAAAGCTATGTCAGTCTGATTCCCAGCTGGATTTGGATGTTACAGGTCAGTGACCTCTTCTGAGAATATCCAACCACTGTGCATTCCCATAAAGCTTCCCCACAAACTTATCTGCTGGTCAGAGAAGAGAGAAATGGCTTAGGATAGTGGAAGCTGCTATAATTTTCTCAGCTATGTATTAGAACTGCACAATCAGCTTATAAGTGGAATTTGAATTTGTCTGGTCACCTGGAACCGGCCTGTCTTCTTCATTTGGTAATTACTAAATTTTCATAGTTTCGTGTGTTCTATTTTTGTTTTGATCTTTTGCTTGGTTGGGATTTTTGTTGTTGGGTTTTTTTTGTTTTGAGTCCTTCACATTGTTACCCAGGTTAGTGGGTGCTGCAGAAGGCTAATACAGCTGGTGAAAGCACAGATTTCTATGCCTAGACCAATAACAGACAAAGCTGCATACCAGGACAAGAGACTGTACCTGCAGACTAAAAAGGATACAAGCACAAAAGTCATATCAGGTTGTGTTTATTGCTACAGTCATAACTATTGCTGCTTCCATAAATATGTATTAAAGAACCTGAATCCCTGATGGGGTATTTTGGGGGGTTTTTTTGCTTATTTGTTCAGTTTTTTTCTTGTTAAGTCTTTATGGACAACAGAACGTGTGTCTGCATGAGACATATCTAAGGACTGAAGAGAAGGCAACAGCTTTCTATCACCAATCAATCATGAACGGAACGACTGCATTACTGCATTCTCATATTTGTAAAAACAATGATTTCCTATACTTTCTAATAAAGAGAAATGCCATATATTTCATGATTACTATCCAAAATTACTTGGACCCTTTGAGATAACTATTTTTTCTAACAACGAAATGGAAGGGAAGCTTACTTAGGAATTTGTTGTTAGCTATGAGTGTCTTTTCCATGACAGAAAACCTGTCTATGACTACTTAACAAGAGCTTAAGAATAGGGAAGCACTGCCCGGCTAGTGTGTGTTGATGGAGAGTGCCAGACTCTTGGGAAACACAGTATAAACCCATACTGGTGGAGGACTTGACCCTCAAGGGAGCTGGTCTAAGGGATGTATTTCCCCCAAGAGTTCAGGAGCAAAGCACTCTCTGTAAAGCAGTGAGAAAGCATAGCACCCAGGAAAAGACGATGTGCTGTTAGGGACATCAGACTAATCTGTCCATTCATTGCATCTTGGATATGAATAAGGGCTGCAGCTGGACTGGGAGTTATTTCAGCAGTTTTAGCATAGAGGCTATTGCTGGCCTATTCTGGGGAAAAGGCAGTATTGCCTATAGGATTGTTTAGGTTTTCCTAATGGATTTCCAAAATGTTTTGCTCCTCTCCCAGTACACTTCTCTTCATTAAAACCTATTTATTTGACTTGCTGCTTATAAGTGGGGAAGTATGGCTCACTGAGTACCTTAGAAATATAATTTGATTGCCAGACTGCTGGGTAATGGCTTGAGTGTTTTATTTTGCACCTTTCAAAACTCTGTTGCTATTGCCTCTGCCCTGCTGCTTGCTAATCAATGTCTGGCAGAAAGGTTAGGTTTGTGAAAAGACAGGTCAGCAGTGGAGGGTGAGTTGGGTAGTTTGCACCTCTTGTGGTTTTTAATGAAATTTGCCCTGTATGGATGAGTTGGCGAGGAAAAATTAACTGTCCTGGAAAGGGGGTGAGCAAAGAGATGATAGGCTGTTGACAGTTAATTGGGGTATGCTGGGCAAGGCTGACTGAAGACTTTCAGAAGGATCCAACAAGACTGAATGACTGATCAATAAAACAGCAGATTAAATTAGGTGTGGACAGAAATAAAGCAATTCACAGAGCAGAGAGAAAAAAAATCCTATCTCTACCTCAACTTCAGGACAGTGTAAGCAGAATGACACTGGCCAAGTCAGACCTTTGCTCTAACCAAGCAAATTTTGTCTTTTTTCCCTTTTCCTGACAAGAGCAGGTCTACATGGACTGTCCATTTTTACTCTGTAAACTACAGGAATTCACAGCAACTTAAAAAAGTAAAAAAAGAAGGAAAAATAAGATGCCTGGTCCTAGGTCCATAGTCTTGCAGGCTTCAATTACGCTTCACAGAAAAACTTGTGCAAATCAGTTTCTTCTTGCAGGACCTTTATTTTTCCCTTCTTTGCATGCATCTTTGTGGGAGACAGAAAGTGGAGGAGAGGATGGCTTTTCTATGTCTTGTGTCTCAGCATCTGACTCTAGGAATCTGTATCATTCTTCTTTCTCCTCAATTCAGAGGAGAGGAGAGAGGAGTGTTTAAACCACAGTGACATCCTCTGGCACACAGACTACCTCATTGTCTTCAGGTCTTTGAAAGCAAGAGTACTTGTGTACAGCTGGGATAGGGATAGAATGATGTCTACAAGAACAGGCAAAGCAAAAACTAAGTCAGTCCAAAAACCATGTAGTCCTCTTGGTTTAAGAGGTTTATAAGCTAAGAGTCAGAGTACATTAGCTAACCCAAAGAGTACCATTTGCACTGGCTTGTCTGCCCTGCTCAAAGAGGAGTTTGTACAGTCTGTGATCCTCTGTGCTTATATTTTAGGACCATGAGTTTAGTCTGGGTTGGAAAATTTGGGCTGGACTCTGCACTCTTAAAAAGGGCACTCCAAACATTTCAAATGTTCAATCTTGAGTGTCATTTCCTTTCCCCAGAGAATGTGGTTTTCCTAGATAAAAAGTTTAGCATGAGCCTCAATGAGACAGACCACTAAGGTTAGGATCATGACTTTTATCTTTAAAAAAAATTTTATAACATTCTTAGCAGCAACCAATGCTATGGGATAGAATGCTTTATGATTATTGCAGTCATGAAGCGCACAATTACATGGAAGGGACTGAATGCACACTCAGTCAGTTTGCAGATAACACCAAGCTGGGCAGGAGTGCTGATCTGCTGGAGGGTAGGAGGGCTCTACAGAGACATCTGGACAGGTTGGATTGATGGGCAGAGGGCAATTGGATGAGATTCAACTAGACCAATTGTCAAGTCCTGAACTTAGGTCACAACAACCCTATGCAGGGACAGAGTGGCTGGAAAGCTGCCCGGTGGAAAAGACCTGGGGTTGCTGGTTAACAGCGGCTGAACATGAGCCAGGGGGTGCCCAGGGGGCCAAGAAGGCCAATGGCATCCTGACCTGTATCAGGAATAGTGTGGCCAGGAGGACCAGGGCAGTGATTGTCCATTCCTCTGTACTTGATGCTGATGAGACTCCACCTTAAATCCTGTGTTCAGTTTTGTACCCTGTACTTCAAGAAGCATCTGAAGGAGTTGGGATTGTTTAGTCTGGAGAAGAAGTGTCTCAGGGGATACCTTATCACTCTCTAAGCTGCCTGAAAGAAGGGTGTAGCCAGGTGGGGTTCGGTCACTTCTCCCAACTAACAAGTGATAGGACAAGAGGAAACAGCTTCAAGTTGTACCAGGTGAAGTTTAGATTGGATATTATCAAAAAATTCTTCATTGAAAGGACTGAATAGGCTGCTTAGGGAAGTGGTTGAGTCACTATCCCTGGAGTATCTAAAAGATGTATAGACGTGACACTTCAGGACTTGATCTAGTGGTGGACTTGGCAGTGATGGGTTAACAGTTGGACCTAACAACCTTAAAGGCCTTAAAGGTCTTTTTCAACGTAAATGGTTCTATGATTCTAACTTAATGTATCACAGAATTTTCCAGCCACTTTGGTGTAGGGCTCCAATGCATAAATAACCATTAGTAGGATATGCTAATTTGCTTCACAATTCTCTTAAACGGTTATGATTATTTGTTTACATTCACCTGCTATTTCTTTTTTGAGGGGAGTGTGGGAATTTTTTTATGTGGTGAACCAAAATTAATTTAGTATTTAATCGAAAATAGTTGATGTTCCTTTGTAATGTAAGTTTTCATTGATGCCTTCATAATAGATATACTAGATAACCAACGTGTATCTGATGTAGACAAACAGAAAAAATTGATGACAAGTGGATGTGTGTTTCTAATTGTAGTGGGAGTTTGAATTGGCTTCAAGTTCTAATGTTTATGTAATATAAATTATTAGAGAGGCTAAAGCATTGCCAGTAGCTGAACTTTCTATTATTGGATAGAAACTTAGCTATAGTACAGACTGAGCTGAGTCTTTTCTGTGTGCTCATGCACATGTACACACAGAACTACCGGCATAAAGTAGTCTCTGAACCTAAAAAGTTAGTCTAGATACTGTTAAAGAGGTGTTAGAGTAACTGGCACTTGAGAAGTTCACACATTTGTGGTTTGTTTCTACCTCTTCCAGGAACTACTCTGCCTCTCATGTTGCACCGATTCATGCATTTGGTTTTTAACTTGAAAATTTTCAGTGATCCTTATTCAGTCTAGTCCCACATTCTTCCTCATGTCAGTGGGCTTTGAATGCAAGCAAGGTGAGGAACAAACAGGGTAAATGATTTGTGTGGTGTATCACAGGCAATAAAGCTCTGCACACATTTCTCCTGAACTGAGTACTATGACAACAAGAGAATCCTGGTACTAAATCACACGTCAATGTTAAACTCTATTCGAAGAGATTTGGTACACTACAGAAACGTTTCAGGCAGTGAAAGGGCAGTTTTGTAAAGAGAACACCAATGCTCAGAACACCAATGGGCATTCAGTGTTACCATGAAGAGCCTGTCTAATTTCTGAAAATTAGATGTGGGAATGTTCAGTTCAGAGAGATGCTGTGAGGTCTAACTTTATTTTCTGCAGAATTTTTTCCTGTTTGTTGCTGAGGGCATACCTGGTAGGAAGCTAATCGGTTTTCAAATCGATAACATTTGCCCTAAGTCATGAAACCATCCCCTACAGATACTGATTTCTCAGAGACTTGAATTTGATCAGAGAAGCAAAATAAGCTTTACTCAAAGGATTTTTATTTATGTATTTGAAGAATAATTGGTTTTTAAAAGTTATCATTAATTAAAATCCACTAAATCTGTTTACTTTATTGTATTTAATTTCTTTGTACATATATCCACATGCTTTCTAGTTTGTACTTGTACTTACTTTCTGTGATTGTCTTTTTAAGACTGCAATTTTTTGTTATGGCTTGAGAAGAGGCTACATTTTGGAAGAGTTTCTCTAGAGAAATGGAAAAATAGTGGTTGAATTTTAACATCAGTTGTGTTTTTAAGGTCTTATCGTGTCTAAGGGTTGCTTCTGCTGAAAAACAATTCCAGTATAACAAACTTAACTGAACTACCAATGTTGGTGTTGCTAACATATTGCTATTCTGTGATAAACTAGCAGGGGAAAAAAATTATTCTAAGATATTGATTTTTAAGTTTGTGAAGAAAGAACAGGTGGTTGAATTCTGCTGCTAGTGGCAGCAAATCAGTTAGAAATAGCAGCTGAAAAGGAAAAATGGAAGTCTGAAAAAGAAATATATCCAGTAAGCTAAAAAGTCTTTGAGGTACTGTAATGAATATTAGTATGTGTGGCATCATACATATTTTTTGTGAGTATCAGTGTTTGCTGCCTGTCAGCTGAGCACAGCAGACAAGCTCGAGGGAAGAGAACCAGTTTTCCATAAGACACTGTCAGATATGTTACTGTATAGCTATGGAATTGCCCAACTGTGCAGAGCTCCCTGTGTACCGCTCAGTTTAACCTGTCTAGCTCTTGTCATGGGTGATGCCAATATACTCCATTCCCTTCAAGTGCAAAGAATTTAGACAGACTTTGAAGAAACTAGTTTTCAATTAATTGCTGTGCTGAATGTTTATTAGGAATTCTCTATTAAGCACAGGCAATACCTAAACACCCAGTTTCTCATTCTTGCACATAATCACAAATAAGAAGAATTACTAACCCTTAATGGTAATTTACTAGCTTTAAGAATGCTAGATGCAAAGCAAAATTTTGTTGTTGTTTCCTACTAAGGAGTACAGGTAGTACAGACTGTAAAAAATAATTTAAAAAAAACTCTGGAAGTATTGTAATGAATGTTGTTATACTCTCATGTGCACATTTTGTGGTAACATGATTTTAAATATATATTTATTTGTGTGAGCTGCTTTTAATGAGGAAAATATTGAGAAAGTACTATTAGGATTGACTATTAGGTTTGAATGCATTACCCATTAAAATTTGGTTTTGTTTTTTCTTCTGCCATTCTAAAATTAGTTAACTCAGTGCAAATCAGTGCATCACTTGGAATCTGAGATTTCCATTTTGACAGTGGAGATAACCTTGCTTAGTCCCACCTTTCATGTACTTTCTTTTGTCCTTTTCGTTCAGTGTTTTGCTTTTACTAGCCTCTTATGGGTCAGTATTTTCTTGTACTGTGAATACGCAGAACTTGCACAGAGATTCTAATGAAGATTGACACATCTAAGTATTAATGCAGTGTTAAAAATAAACACTAATTATTTGGATCTTTCACATCTCCTTTCTACTCCAGTGGGTCTTTTCTTTAGTAGACTTGTTTGCAATTTAAAGGGTTAAATAATGTAACAGAGTGTTGCCTTATGCAATTTTGTTTTTTCTGATGCGTTTCTTGCTGTGGTGTTAAGAGAGCTGGTCACGAGAATACAGAGCAAAGCAGTAGATATTTGTACATATACTAAAGATTTTATGGTGATATTCAGGTCCCTTTGAACTCAGTGAGAATTCAGCAGCAATTCTCTCTCTCTGTTTAAATGGAGTAAGGATTTCATTGTCTTTATGGTCTTACAGAAAAGTTTTGGATTCCAGGAAAGAACTATACTTCTGTTAAATGTTTCATCAGTGTTTCTCGCAATCCTGCTGCATTCAAAGCCTTAATTTTTCAGTTTGATGTGAGACTGAGTAAATGCTCAGAAAACAGTAAAATTTTAACTTTCCAGCTCAGCTGTAACAAGGAAAGCCATTTAAAAAATCATTCGGAAAGGAGGGGAAAGGGGAATCTCAGATATAGGGGTTTTTTTAATGTATAACAAGCCGCAATAATTTTACATTTTAAATATTCTTTTGTCCTTGTTCAGGAACACTTAGTAAGAACATGTGCAGTTTTGGCTGCATTTTGAGAGGTAATTCACTGAGATGAATTATTGTTGTGTTGTGTAGTGAGATGACTGCTGATAAACTAGGAGATTAATACATATTATCTAGCCCAAATCAGGGTTTTATATATGTTTCCTTGTTTGGAGGGAGTGGGGGTGGGACCTCCTCCCTCTGTAGCATTTCCAGAATAGTGTGCTTTTCAAAAACAGCAGGCAGCAGGTACACCTACAATAACCATCAAACACAGCCAAAAGCCATCAAATTTGTCCTGTGTTCCTCACAATGGTGTTAAAAATCAGTCATTAAAAAGACGTCAAGAGAACATAAGGATCTTCTGAACAGATGTTGCACTCTCTTTTCAACTCAGCAACCCAAGGGATCTCCTGCCTCCATACTTGACTTGCCACTTATTATTGCCAAGGCATAAACAGAGACATTTGTGGAGTACAGAAAGAGGTACAGTATATCCTTTGGACTAAGGCAAGGTGTCTTATTTATCATAATATCTCATATAGGGTTATACCCTGTACATACATATGTACACCTAAATAAATCCCCAGAAGTTGACATAGGCATAGATACTTTTGCTATCTCTTTATTGCGCATAGCTTTAGTTTTAATAAGGCAAACGTTTGATATCAAGTATTCTAAAGAATTTCTACCATAAAGTGTGGAGGGGTGTGAGGTGGAACTTTAGTTCTACCAGCAAGTAACAGCTAAATTCAGATCTGAATTCAGCTTCAAGCTTAGAAAAAAAGTAGAGAGAATCAAGGATGTTTTCATGTGTGTCACACTCTTAAGCTAAAGTCTCCTACACTTGCTTTATGCAAGTACTAAATAACTCTGTATTTTATAAATTAAGTAGGTGGACATGATGTTAAGAAATTATTAACTGGCAGTTGGCAGGTGTACCTTATAAAGATGATGGAGAAGTACAGTCAATATAAGGCTTCTGCTGAATTTCACAACTCAGGCACGTAGGTGTGCACATGAACAAAATTAGTCGTTCAGTAGAAAGGTAGTAAGAAATTATAACGTTATAAAATATGTTGACTGTTTAACTTGTTTCCCGTTCTTTTTTATTCTCTGGGTTGCAAAGCAAAATTTTGCCCACACTTTGAGAAGTTAATGATCACTGAATGACACAAACAAAACACGTGGGACAAGGGCAAAGGTGCAGTTAAGATTTTTTCAGTACTTGATCAATTATGTGTTGCTTGATGGGATAATTCATGGTGACAAAACACAAGCAACACTTTAGCTTTCAGGCAGCTGGAAAACAGCATGAGATGGTGCCCTTCTTGAAGTGCAACTACCATGGAAAAAAGGTTAGAGACACAAGAAAGATACAGATGACTATGCAGACAGTTTGTCCTGCTCTCTTGTTTTTCTTGCCCTAAAAGAGAATAGTAAAGACAGACAGACAGACAGACAGACAGAAAGGAAGGAAAAAAAAAAAAAAAAGAAAGACTCTTTTTTATAATTTTTACCTTGTATTTGATTTATTTGATGCAGTTCCGGTTTGCTTTCAGTTTTTTAGTCAGACTGGGGAAATGTTTTGGTTCAAATTAATTTGGGTAGATTTTTTTTTTTCTAAATTGTGGGAGGACAAAAGGGGAAGCAAGGACGGAGCAAAACTTTTTATTTGCTCAAGCCTTTAAAATATTTTTTTTATTTGAACATAGGCAATTTTATAAACAAAGTTGTCACTTCAAAATGCAAACAAATGTGTTCATTTTAAAAGAAAGTTTAAACTTTTCTGAAATTAAAAAAGCCATAAAAATAAATTTGCTACAACCACATGAAACCTTGTCTAATGACAAAACTTCTTTTGGTTTTTGGTTTTTTTTCTTTTTTAGTGAGACATATAATAAAGCCCTCAAAACCTGCTCTACTTCTGTTTGGTTTTAGTTTCAACTCCTAGCTGACAACATCTCTTTTTTGCTAATCTTACTGTTGTTAAAAGTTTCCTTGTTTTTTTCTTTCCCCCCATCACCTTTCTTCCCTCTTTGGCTTTTTTTCCATGCTGCTTCTTATAAATGCAAGATCTCAAAGAATAATCAATGAAGGTATCAAAGAAGCCTCAGAAAGTCTGTCAACACTCTAGATCAGAACAACAGACATGGCTCTGTGTTAGGTTTCTCCTTCAGCTCAACTCATCCATGAGCTGCAGTTTGAAGAACATAGTGACTCAGAAAAGACTTCTGGAGGGTTGCTCACAGGGTAAACCAAAGGGGAAAGCTAGTGAGCAAGTAAATATCTTTACTGAAATGTTCTCAATCATATTGTTTCCATTGTATTCACCAGAGTACTGCAGTCTTGGTCTCCTGTACAATATCACATTATCCTTTTACATCATATCAGGTTTACACTCTGCCAAGCAGCACAGAGCTGTCATCCATCCTCTCTCTGCATAAGCAAATGAGGTTTAAGCTTGGAAATATTGCCATACTACCGTATCAAGCTGTTATTTTGAGAAAATCCAAATATAAGTGATTCCAAGAGAGGATCCCTCATAATAGGCTTTTCCCCCATGTTTTCTCCTGAGCTGCACTACTCTCTACCTCAGGACCTTGCTGGGCTGCATTCCTACTGCTCATTAGGCCCGAGTCTAGCAAGAGGTCCCTGTGATGCTTGATGTGTGCAAGAATGTCACATGAAAACAGACGGAGTTCAGGTATGGTGTTTAGAAGACCTTCAGTGCAAAGCCAAAGCAAGAGACTTCAGTGCAAGATTACCCCTCATTGCCTTTCTTTTTTTTTTTTCACCCTCTCCTTGGTACAATGAACTAAGTCAGATGCTGAAAACATTACAGTAGAGAGGTCATAAACTTTAGAAATCTCACCCCTCATTTCCTGTCCTTTTTCAAGTTTGTAGAAAGTCTTTAAATTATGGTAACATCTATGAAAAATAAAGATGTTTTCAATATTAAAGGAAATTTAATAATAAAACCCAAGATATCATGCTTCGTTTTGGTTTTTATGTAAAGGTTGTGTAAAATGGGGATGCAACATTACTGCTTCCTTTTAAAATTCATTATAACCTACCCAGCCCAGCAAGTTCTATCCAATGTGAGATCTATATATGTATTACTCAGTTTTGGACCTTTTGGCTGTCCAAATGGAGTTTCAGAAGCCTACGCTTAAGCTGCTATTCATTAGTAGCTTGGTCTTAATTACAATATTATTGGATTTTTGCAATTAAAATCATTGTTATGATTCGGATGGATGTAGGGATCAAAAAGCAACCTTAGGAAAGAAACTAGAGAGTTTGTTGTTTAACCTCATAAAATTAAGGCTGGAGGAAAATGTGTAATGGGCTTCTATAAAAGCATGGCAGAGATGAATTCTAGGGTCAGAGAAGGGGTGCTTAAACTCAAGGACTTCGTTGGCCCAGAGAAAAAAAAAAAGGATATTATCTGAATGAATTCAGGCTGGAAAATGTTCCTCTGATGGTAAGAATATTCTGCTAATAGTGTTCTGGAATTGTCTTTTAATGTTAGAAGCAAAACTCAGGCCAAACCCAACTCATTAAGAGTTTGAATTGCTCTCTGAATGGGATTAAACAATCAGCTTGCATTAGCAGACGTCTTCTTTGGAGGCAATTTCTTTTCCTGTATTCAATTTAATTCTTTTTTATACTAAAAATTGTAAAATTTTGTAAATTGGGAGCTTAAAACATTTTCCTTTAAGACACAATATTCAGAGATTTTTGTAAGAGCAATGAGAATGAAAAGATTTGCTGAAAGAATGCATTATTGTTTGGAGTTTATTTCTGGCATTATATAAAATAAATCTTGATTGTATGACATACTCTGTATTGCTACATTCCTGTGAAATACGTCTAGATATAACTGGTAAGCCATTGAAAAACATACTTGGAAAATACAAAGGACATTTATGTCTCTTTCAATACCTCATGTACTTTATTCAAAAAGAGACTCTTGCTATGACACAATCTCCTAGATGTGCTGTGGTTTGTGGTCATAGTTTAGTAGCTTTGGATTGCAGCCCAAGGTACATTGAAACAGTTTAGGTGTCACAAATCCTACCCGGTTGCTAAATAAAGATCTGCTTCCCTGTGCTTCTCACCTTGAAATCTTTGGATATGTGACTTTTTTGAACTTGTTTGTATCCAAGGATGAATTTTCTAGTACACCACATAATTTAACATAGCATTTGCCTTTTGCTTTTAACTAGTAAAGTCTACTGCCCCATGCATTGCCTGACAGTTCATTATTCCCGAGTCAAACATTTGGGTTTCTCTGGACTTGGTCATTTTTCCGGGTTCTAATATGTTCACTTTCTGGAAGTCTTTGCCATATGCAAAGCTTGCTTAGACTGGGATAAAACTTCCTTTCTTTTGGTTTTTTATTGCTGTTTTTTATATCAACTGAAGTGGCAACATTTTATGTAAGCTATAATGTGTGGCCTGCAAAGCTCCATGAATACATGCTGAAAGGTTTTCTGAATTTGGAAGAACCAACGAAAACCTGCCACTTGAAAGCCCAATGTTGAAAAGAAGCATTTGTGCCTGGGTCAGGGGAGAGTTTTAGTAACGTACAGATGGTAGCTATGGAAACAATATCTGAGTGTGCCTAGATGGACATGAGAAACATAAATAATGAACAAACCGTACCAAATAAATGTACATGCTGTGCTGAACGGAGGTAAAACAAATTCACTAAGAAATCACAGAATTGGCAGCTGCACATTTGTTTCTATTCAGTGTGTGTACAGTGAATAAAATCTCAGCCAAGGGTTTGGTTGCACATCTGCCTTGACCCTAATGTTACAGGCTCCAACACAAACATTAAAAAAAAAATCAAAGTCTATTTCATGTCTTCCAGCATAGCACACAAAGACCATTGCTCTCTGGAGTGATTTTAGTAAGTACAATTGCCCTTGCTTACAATGGTTTTAGCTTTCAGTTTTCAATGGCTCAACTCTGACCTAGCAGATAAAAGCAATTTTGTGTGTGTGACTTTAGGTAAATGGAACTGGATTTAAAGATTTCAGGCTGGCCCCTCTTTATTTGTCTCCTCCATGTTACTTGCACAAGATGTCTGCTGAGAAATTCCACTGCAAACCTTGCCTCATCCTACCCGTAGAGCTTTATGTGAGGTGTCCAGATGGGATGACTTTCGAGGGCTGAGGTAGTGCAAAGTACAGAGACAAGACTATTAAAGCAATCTTTCATCTTTTCAGTTTAGCTTTGACTGGATAAAAATAACTAGGTGTCTATACTAAGCTTTTTACTGTCTGGTTTTGAACTGCTTTTTCCATTATTGCATATTCAGGCATGGGGATATTGATCAACAGTACTCTGTAAATAATTTCATTGCCATAACTTACTTGATCAACTACACTATCAAAATAGTTGATAAACTGTTTCAAAGTCTTTAATTTGTGGGGTGAGGGTATATTTGTCTCACTGAGCAGTAAATTAAGATGTTCAGCAAGTGTTAATAAAAATGTGCTGCTTGTAGAATAAAGTGTTTTCTTTCCACATATGTAAATTAATAAAAAAACCTGAGAAGTAAAAAATAAAAGGTTTTATGTTGGTGGTTGGGACACTGTACCCAGAAGTAGCATCACATGAGTTACTGTGTCTAGTTTGGTTTTTATGCATACTTGCATATTTCTACAATATGCAAAGGGATGAATAAAGGAGATTGAAGCACCCATGTAACCACTAGGAGATGGTGGGTTCATGTGTCCTTTGGCAAAAAAAAAAAAAAAAACTGCTTGCATTTCACTGTAGGTGACTGGGTTAAACCACTTTCCTCCATTTTTAAACAATCAAATCAAACTTATTTCGGAACAAATCTTCTTTCCTAGTTTGGCTTGAATTTGTGAAAGTTTCAAGCTGAAACTTTTATGAAACATTTTATGGAAATGTTGTGGTTTGTAAGTTTTGTCCAGCTCTCATCTATGTCCAGATCAAAGCACACCTTAATGCTCTTGACTTAAACATCATCCTGCACATGTAAATATAAAAAGATTTCTTTTTAATACAGATGGACGTCAGGCTCTAAAAAAATGTTCTCTGATGTGCAGTCATTCTCTAACACTAATATTTTCTGGATGATCTCTGACAAAGTAGAAATCTGTGAAGAGAAAATTTTATAGTTCATTGGTAATCATAATAGCAGGGCTCTTGTTCCAAGAATGGGGGCCTAATTACCTTCTGAAATTCAAAAAAAATCAGACTGACTATAGTATATTTTACATCATGTGCTAAAGTTATTTTAAGATATGAGCAATTTCAATCTTTTTTTAATAAAAGCTTTTTACATGGCACTTTAGCAAATCTGTGTATAAGTGGGTTTCCAGAATCACTTACTTTCTTGGCATTTATTCAGGAAGATGCAAATTCTGTTAACTGGCAGCTATATATAGATGTCATAAAGGCATAAACATAATTTAATTAACTGTTGTTTTTTTTCTTTTTAGAAACATCTTTAAAATAAACTAAAATTCTGTGCATCATCTTTGTGGTGATTTTAAATAAGGCTAACTTACAATCCCTGGGAAAATGCCTGCCTAAATCAGCCTTTAAAAGTTCAATCTGTATGAACTATTGTTCTCTATTTAACTACCAAATCAATTTTTTAAAAAAATACATCCTTAATTTTTGTTGTTTTTACTCATGAAAAGATTGAGAAATAATTAGCAGAATGGTAGTGGTGGAGACACTGAAAAAGAAATCAAAATAATTACTGAATACTGCAATAATTCTCACTGCTTGCAATGCTTCAAAAACAATCACTTTCTCAAGGGTCTAATCCTGGTCCCTTTCAAGGTGATGGAAGTTCTTCAATTAATTAAATGAAAAACAGCACACACACAAGTTAAAATGAACTTGTTAGCTAGAGAGACACTTTATATTCTGCCTCTGCAGAGCTTAAATTTGTTGCCTACCAAAGGAAATTCTCTTCATTCGCTTACTACATTTTAACTGCAAAGCATGTGAAAAGCAGTATTGTATGGTTTAGTGAGAAACATCCCTGTCTTGTGCTTACTTGGATTTAATCTTTACATGTCTGTGCCACTGTGGGAGGTAAACTGACAGGTTTCCTATAAGAAATCAATCTCTTACCTATTTATCAGTGAGTTGCTGCTAACTGTTAAGCTTTGGGTCACCAGACTGCTGGCTTGTCTAGAGCCACTATCTCCATCACACTACCTAAGCTGCATGTTTTCTGAACATTTTGGCTTTAATTTTCTAGTGTTCGGCACACCTTTAAAAGGACAGCTATCAAATATATCTTATAGTGATGAAGTGTAAAAATGGATTTAAGATCATTCCAGGCGGTGCAAGTACACAGCATTTCTCAATGTGATGGGCTGCCTGCTAGAGGCTCACCCAGCCGAGCTCTCACTCCTCCTCTTCCACAGGATATGAGGCAGAGTAAAATGAGAGGGGGAAAATAAAATAGAGGTTGAGGGTCAAGATAAAGACAGGGAGATCCTTTACCGAGGGGTGCAGGGGGACGGGGTGCTGCGATCAGTCCATACCAGCCCCTCTTGGCCGCTCTTGCTCTCTCTTGCTGTTCCCCTTTTCCGGCCGGGGGTCTCCAGGACAATCTGGCGGCCGGAGCCGCTCCTGTCTCTCCTTTCGGGGCTGGCAGGGCCTTTTCCCCCCCTTCCCCCTCACGCCTCCCTGCCCGGAGCTGAAGGGCTTGGCTGTGCCCGGCTGAGGCCGGCACGGAGCAGCCCGGCCTGGCCTCTCCTCCTGGCCAGCCCTGCGGCCCCTGGCAGCACCTGGAGTCCCGCAGCTCTCAGGCTCCCCAAGAGCCGTGCAGGGGCCGCCCTGCAGGCGCACCGCAGAGCCCTGCTGCTGTCCCAGGTGGAGCGGCACAGCGGCCTCGGCAGCTCTGAACCTTGCAGCGCACTGTTGTAATTGACTGGTAGCAAAAGTGACACGGTGGAGCGTCGATTTGTGGAGGTAATTCATTGCACACTGTAAATCGTCCAGAGATTTGTAGTAACTGTGACGAGTACCACAAGGAAAAGCTAAACAAATGTCAGCAGTTGGAAAAGTAAACCCGTGGGTGCCGCTGGGTTGTGAAGAGGCTTTTGGGAAGGGAGTTCACCTGCTCCTGGCAGCAGCACGGCCCTGGAGCCAGCACCTGGGCCCACGGACTTCGGTGCTCGTCGGTGGAGCTGCTGCAGCTTCACGAAGTGCAGCATGGCAGCAATGTTTCCTGTGGGTGGTTACACAGAATACTGTGGAGCCATAGAAATGTCAAGTATGTACTAAAACACCCCTTTGGTGTAGAGGCAGGCTAGCAGTGATAGTATGTGGATTTATTGTTAGGTGGTGATTGTTGTGGTGAAGGAGATCTTTCATATTTCAATGTTTTTATAACATTTATTAAAGGTTTCTGTCTTTATAGCCATGGTAGGAGATGTTGTGCATGTGGCTGTGTACAATGCTGACTTACACCGTGTAAGGTTTTGGGGGCCAAGGAGTCTTTGCTAATGGTCATATTTAAGGTATGGGAAAGACACTGCTTTTGAACTTAATGATATTAATCCAATGCATTAGCATAATGAAATTCTGAAATTCCTTAGGATATCTGCTATCCTACATTTTGAAGAATAGGAGATAAATGAATGGATAATGGCGGATGGGACAGGCTACAGCAAAACCTACGTGTTAACAAACTCCATTAGGACTTTCAAAAGGCTTTTAAAAACATTCTTCTTTGCCTCAGAAGCGCAGAGAAGTCTAGTAGTCATGCTATGGAAAACAAAATGTTATTTTTGAATCTGAAAATTAAGATCCCGTCACGTAGGTCACGTAACAAATAAAAATTGATAAGTGTTTATCCAACTAAAAAATTATCATCAGAAATACACAACTCATCCTAGAACCATTATACTTATTTTGCAGCTTTTATTTATATGCAGAGATAAAAAAAATAAGCAAGGGTTCATATGAAAAAAATTCCAAAAATATGAAAGGTCTGTCTATGCTGTAATGTAAATGTTGAAGTACCTGAGTTAGCTTAAAACAAGCAGTGGAACACTTTAGTGGTGATAAACTGACAGCTTATAAACAAAAGTGAATTTTCACTCTGATGTTTCTCAGTCAGAAACAACCAGGGAAGACAGCTGGGTATGAGCTTCTCAGAGTAAGACAGCTGAGACCTTTGCCGAAGTAGGTGATAAAGGTATCTGGATATCCCAGCTCTGTCTTTTGAATGAAGCTGGGATGTCTCCCTACTTCAGTGAAAATTCCAGTAATTTAGGGGGCACCAGGGCTTGGGGAAAAAAAGCAATCAAATAGTCAGATAGGAAAAAAAACCCCAAACAACCGAAGAAACGGAAAAAAACCAAACCAAGCACCCTCCCCAACCCAAAAAGACACATGCAAGCCCCCCCAACTCCACTTCTTGCAACTTTTGTATGTTTAAAAGATGAAGATCCAAAACCCATGAGCTATTTATGTGCTTTGCAAGACTATAAAAAGCTGCAATAATAAGTTAGAAAAACAGTTTTGAAAGGGATTCTTATCACTGTATCAGTTGTGTTTAGAGATAAGCTAGCCTTTACTGTCTGAGGTCAGGAGGAAACTTTTCATGTTGGGGCATCTTTTCCTATGGCCACCTACTGAGCAGACTTTGCTGCACCTCTTAATAAGTCAGCTGGGACTGCCCACAGTTGAAGAGAGGATACCAGGGTTTAACCACTGGTATCATTTAGTATGGGAGCTTTTTTTTCATAGAGCTCAAACAGGGGAACTGAAAGAAGCGTGGTTTGGGGAGCTCAAGTTGAAGTAAGAGACAAGGTTGGTACTGCAGAGGGATTTTTCCATCGCATCAGCTTCTGGGTGGAAAATGTCTGCTAAGATCTTTTGGTGTGTTTGTCTTTTGTTTGGAGTCTGCGTTTGTTCAGTTTTTTGTTCAGTTGGGTTTGGTTTTTAAAATATTTTCCACTGTGTTACTGTCTCTTTGCTACCTAGATATTTTATTTATTTTTTAAAATTTTTATAACAAAGAAACTTTTTATTAGTAGTTTGCTGTACCAACTATAGAATTTTAATATGCTTTCAAGATAAGGCCCTGACAAAGTCCCATGTAAATCAGATACAGCTGTTTCCTAAGTCCAGTCATTCCTGCCTTGTCGTTTTCTAGTAATTACCTCATCTACAAGAAATACTGTATTCCTGTATTGTGCCCCTGAGTATACGAAGTCTTTCTATTAGTTTGCCTGCTGCTGAGACATCTTAGAGTTTTTGGTGGGGTTTTTTTTTATTTGTTGTTTGGGATTTTTTTGTTTGTTTGGGTTTTTTTGTTGTTTGTTTGTTTTGTTTTGTTGGGATTTTTTGTTTGGTTTTGGGTTTTTTGTTTCATTTTTTTGTTTGTTTTTGTTGGTTTTTTGTGGTTTTGAGCAGTTTTTTTGTCTTTGTTTGGGTTTTTTGGGTTTTGGTTTTTGTTTTTTTAAATAATATATTTTTTTCATCTAAATAAGTCATATGGGTGTTTCGCTTTGCATCACCAGTGTTTCCAGTGATTTAAGAAAGGTTTTGGTGTACACACTCCTTGCCTCCCTTGATGTCTGCCTCTGGATATTTGAGATTAGGGCTTGCTTGGATACTTTGGAGTTTTGTCCGTCATAAGATGAGATGCCCAAAGCTGGCATTCTGGATGATGATAATTTTTTCACAACTTTTCCTGGGAGGTGTATATCTGTTTCTGCCATTTAATCCCTGGATTTTTGATCAATTACTCAAGGAATTAATGTAATGTCAACAAATTACCCCAGTCTCAGAGGCCTTTTTGCCTCCAGCTGCAATATCGTTCCAGAGGGATTTTTTAATGTCCCCATCTTTGAAAATGTGGGGCTTAATTTGTGTATTTGTTCTATGTCACTTAAGCCTGTTATAATTTTCAGGGTCATCTTGTCCTTTTTCTGACCCCACTACAATAAAATTCCTAAGCATTCATTTATCTTTAGGTGTTAAAGTATTCCTATTGTCTTTGACATTGTTTTGATGCCTTCATGTGAAAAGGAATCTACTTCCTGGATGAAATCTGGTTTATTTCTCAGATTCAATGATACGCTGCCTTCCCCTTGCAAATACAGGGTCTCTGTCATGCTTTAAGGAAAACACAAAGTTAAATACATTTTCTATAAAAACTCATTTCAACATGATTTGCTTTCTTCTCTGAGTAGAACAGATCAAACCACGCAGAAATCAGACAGAAAGCCAAGTGGGGACATATTTCTGCTTGCAGTAGTGGAAACCTCTTTTCCCATCAGCCACTTGGTTCTTTCACACTCTGCTCTCCATGTCTTTCTGTTCATTTGGGATGACTTTTTTTCCTTCTCTTTTTCCTTGTAAGTGTTTCATCCCAAGGAGAACGTTGCCATAATGTTGAAAGTGAGATATACTGTGCAATATCAGATGTATGAACTTCACCTAAGCTCTCCAGATTTTATGTCATAGCTTTCCCTTGACTTTACTCATGTTCACAGTCAGTCCTATATAAGAATTTTTGAAAATGGAAGAAAAAATCCTGAATCTATTCATAATCCTTTTCCATGCCTTTTGGAGTGCAGTGTTTGCTGCCTTCCATACATCAGGGATGAAAAAGCAGTTTCTGTTCTCTGTCTTCTATTGATTTTTGCATTGCAACGATGACCAAAGAAATGCCAAATATTTTAAGATTAATTAGTTTTAAAAGCCTACCAACCTCTGTATCACTTAAATATTAGTTTTTCATCAAGTATGTCAGAGTTCAAAGATTCTTATGCAATGTCTCTCTATCCTATATTCCTAAAATGGTGAAGCATGAAACAAGCCATTCTGAATGAAGGTGGATGACAAAATACCATTTGCATTTATAGCATGACTTTTTTTAGGATTTCCTATTAGCTTATGGGTTTTAATATTTCTTTAAAGGTCTGTGAAAGAAATATTACCAGCTACATTACTTTCCAGATAAACAAAAGCGTGAAAAGGCATATGCTAATATTTTCAAATGTAAATGTGGGATATCCTCTGGGCATCTAGATTAAGATATGTTAGTCTTGTACTTTTCAGTGTAGGTATTTTTAGTTTTGCTATTCATTTCTTGTAATGCTGGAGGTAGCTGTTCCAAAGCTGTAAAAGTCTAAAGAAAGTGCAAGAAAAGAAGAAACTGGTTCCAGAAAGGAAAGAAAAGAATGTGTCAGAATTTTTTTTCATTATATTAAACTGTTTGAATAATAGTGTTGCTTCACTGCAGTAATTTGAAATGTAAAAGTTGATTACAAGAAATAAATGTTTTAATACTACAGCATTGTATGCTCTGATGCCATAGTGAATGCTAGCAATTCTTAATAAAGAGTGACTCGTTCTTAACATATTGACCCTATATACCTCTTTTAGAAACAGGTTAATGGGATACCAGCTGTATTTGTGAACCTCTCAGAAAAATTGAGATTAACCCACAGTAAACACAGCTTCTGTCATAGCACTTGAACATCTGTCAGAGATTCTAGTTAGAAGTCACAAACAAAAATACTCCATATTGACTCATGAACATTTCCAGAATCCAGGACACTGCAAGAATGTTGTGTCAGTTGGAGTGATAAAGATTGCCAACTGTATTTATTTTCTGAGGACCCTCTTTGCCAGGCTGTGAGTAATGCCCTGTTATACGTGCTACATTTTGTGTTCCAAAGTCCACATTGTGTTCCTTGTTCCAAGTCATGAATTCTGGACATGTTGCAGGCAAAATAAATTTGTATTACGCTTGGTGTGATCCTTAGCTAAAAGAACAGGTTAGTTTAGATGACAGAGACAACTAGTTCAGTACAATTGAAAAGAAAACTGTGTTCCTTTGTGTTTCTTTGCCTGTATCATAACTCAGGCTTTGTTTCTGATACAGGATAAAGGCGAGCCTTTAACATCTTTGAATGAACATCAGTGCAAAACTTTTCATAAAACCTGCCCCACGTATAGCACTGATAAGACACCATCAGATTGTCAGTAAACACACAAGTGTAAGTAGCATAAATTAGTGTTTGAAATTTCTGAAGCAATTTTCTTCATCCTCTTCTTAAATAACTTGGCTGTGGATGGTCCATCAGTTTAAATGATAGAACAAAAGGTCCTACAGCTACAAAACAAACTATTTTGGCCTGCTTCTTGGGTGGCTGCTTATTGTTTTACAAGACAATGGGAATTGTCATAGTGTTTTGGATTATCTTCATAAATTTATTGAATATTTATTGTCCGGAATATTTTAGTTTTGTATTTTGAAGTTTGATACTACTTACATTTTAAAGAAATCCTCTGGTACTTACCCAGTTTTCTGTGACTTTCTAACCACTTGCTCACAAAGTCCTTTTAATTTTTATTTATGAACTGAGTAAACAATCTGGAAGTCATTGATAGACAATAAAAACAGCACCCCACAATGCTATTAAAAAAAAGAAGAAGAAGAAAAGAAAATGGGGCGACAGACATTATTATCTTGTCTATGTTTGACATACTTTCCTAAAATTTCCCACAATCACTGGCTCAATTTCAGCTCTACTGGTGGTAAAAAATGTAGAAATGTTAGTATACACAGGGCACTGACATGAGCTGGTGTTTCGGATCATCCATTGTTATTTATTGCTATTTAGTGCTTATGTATTACAGTTTCTGGGCCTCAGCCTCATGGATCAAGTATTCTATCAAGCTCGGCACCAGGCCAGCTCTAGAGAGGAAAACTGTCCCTGCCATACTGGGTTAAAACACCATAGTTAAATTGCTGGTGAGCCATGCACATCAAAATATCTCTTTCGTTAGCAGAAATGCAGAGGCAGACCAACACATCTCCCAGGAAATTAAAATATTAGTTTGTGCTTTCACAACTCCACAAGTTCTGTGTGGAGGTTGTGCATTCTTTGCCACTGTAAGATCAAGGCACTTACGAATGTTTAATTCTACCCACTACTACAATGTAAGTATTTTAGAAATAAACATGAAAGTTGTGGTGGGGGATGAAGGACACTTATCATGAAAGACTTAGTAGTATGTAGATTTTCTTCCCTACTGGCAGACGTAGCAGTAACTTGTCCTTCCTGTATTTTTATGCAGGTTGCTAGCAGGAGAAATTTTTATGCAGGTTGCTAGGCAGGAGAAAATAAATTTCAAATAGGTTTTAATCTTTCTTGTGAAAATTGGTCTTAGACAAATATATCACTGTATACACTACCATAGTCTCTGACTTAGCAGATCAAGTTCACCCCTGAACAGAGGCAACCAGATTCAGTAGACACATAACATGTAAGGAACTGTGGAAGTAATTTATTAAACCATAAATGTTACTATGGTCGCAGTAGCACAGAATCTGGTATTACTGGAGAACTGAACATATTTTGACTGATTTGAGATCAAGTTGTAGCCTTAAAACCTCTTTCTTGTTCTGATTGGTTTTGACCAGACAAAGTGTATTTGTTTAAATGAGCCTTTCTTTCAGAGGAAGGTGTTTCATTACCCTTTGAGAACAGGCACATGTGCCAGAATAAATATGTTTTAACCTCTGTAGATTTTTCCTAGGGGTAAAAGGTACTGTCTTTTCTTTGTTTTCAGGAATAGATGAAGTTTCCATAACTATAAGAAGACAATAATTTGTGGACACCTTGAAGTTCTGGTTTGTCTATAAATTTAGCTGGTAACAAAGTGGAGGAGCATACTGAATTAAGTTAGTACAGTAGAACATATTAGCCTGGAGCATTTTTACTTATCCTGAAATACATTAGTTCTCGATAAAGATTGGATTGTTTCTTCTTCGGCACCAAATGCAGCATTGCTGGGAATTCACCATGTTGTGTAACGGGATTAACATTTATTTATGTATTTCATTCATCAGTACTGAAGTAATTTCCCAAAGGCATTTTTGAATGCTTTATTATTATTATTGTATCAACTTTCCATTGTATCATCATGATATTTTTGGTAGGGAGGTGGCAAGTATGCAGGCATTTCAAAAGAATGCAGGAACGTGAAGCCCCACTGGAAGGCTTTAATTTGTTGTTTTTTAACATTGCCAGTCTGCCCTAGGTATTAATATTTCTTGCTATCAATTATAATGGGTAAATAAACTGCTTTTAATTAATTTCTAATTATTTTATAGTTTAGACAAAAGAGAGGAAGGGCTCTTGCTGGATTTCTTGAGACTAGGATAATGATTGGGATCTTTGTATGATCTCTATAGAAGTGACATTTAGAAATTCTAAACTGGTAGAGTTTACAGGGATGTACCTTCCCTGCGTTAAAGTCCTTTGTGGATCTTTAAGATTTAGGCAGGCTCCCGCCTGTCCCTTGATAAGAAACATTACTGCTTTTGTTTTCTCCTGTGCTATCCAGAAATATAATGCAGCTTGCCTTTTATTTATTTATTATAATATCTCTGAAATTTTTATTCTATGAGATTAGAGTTCCCTGGAACACCTCCCATGGAGAGAGGAAGATACTTCTTTTGCTTCTTTGCAAAGCACTTTGATGTAATATTTCCATTGTGTAGCTTATTTAACATGTTTCTGGGTACATATTTACTTTGCTATGACCTTCTTGAGAATACCATTATTAAAACCTCACACATCATACTATAAGAAGTATTAATTTATAGTAATCTTACTGGGATTATTTCTGGGTTTGCTAAAAGATCATTGGGTAAGGCTATCATTGTAGATGCTAAAATTGGAACTGAGACTACTAAAGACTGACTTTTCTCCCTCCAAATCCAACCTGTTGAAGGTGCACAGGCACCAAGTCCTTGAGATCGTTCTTTCCACTTAAAACTTTGCAGCACAGCAGGGAAACAATTGTGCAGCTGCATGCCCCATCTCATCCACGTAATGAATGTAAGAGATCACAGAAATAAAGCCTCGCTCAATCAAGTAACATCACATTAGGAGCTGCAAAGAAAAGACTCAAGAGTTCAGTAATCCACTGATGAGGGTGTTCAGTATTTCTTGTCTAGAAGTTATACCTTTTTAAGAGCTACAAGGAATGAGCCTTAACCCTGCTTTAAAACAAACAGAAAGAAACCTAATATGAAAACATTTTGAAACAGTTCCAGGAAGTCAGGTTTCATTATACTTGCCTTTAGTGATGATGCATTTTAGAGACAGGTCAAATTCCTTCCAAGAGTAAATTGCATTAGTGGGCACAGAACATCTGGAAAAATATGGTATGTCTAGAAACACCCTAAATAGGCTGTTTTCAGAAGACTTGTCTGTATAAGATGGTTTGGTGTTTTTCCTGTGTGTGGTTTGGTTGGTTAGTTGTTTTTTTCCAAAGTAGAATATGGGCTAGGAGAGGAGATACGAAAAGGTATTTGGAAGACAATGGTCTATTTATGTAGCATTGACTATTGGAAAAAAATAATGGTTTTGAATGGAGAAATGAAGTCATATGTGATTGCAGGTAATTTGTAATGGGAAAGGGTATAGAGTGAAGATAGGTCAAAGAAAAACAAATCTGAAGATCTGTGTTGTGGGTTCTATCTTGAATGGTATACATTTTGCAAATGGACCATAAGTATGTCAGGTTGGAATTTTTTTTAATCTGTGGAAGTCTTGTTCACAATTCATCAATCAGTTGTTTTGTTTCCCTTAGGGAAAACATGACTAAAGTATTTTAAAATTATAATGAAACACTTGACTTAGCCTTACTGCAGAATTTTACATAGCATCTCATGCCTTACATTGTTCTTCAAAGTGAATGGGAACAAAGAATTTGCACCTGAAATTACATCTGTTACGTTTTGTAGTGAAAAGCACTTTATGATATTAATTGATCACAGCTAAAGTTATGTATTAGAAATGCAGTATTTACAGTAATGTAGTATTGCACTTTCATTGAGCATTTGATGAGAAAAGTGGCAAGAGTTTGGAACAAGCGTGTCAAATTTTGCAAGGAATTAAATTCTTGCATATTGAGCATATTATTGAGTGTAAGCAGAGTGTCCTCTTTGCTCAAAAGGTTATCTCAGACTGTTTTTTTTTTTTTTTTGTCCTGATACCATGTGGTGGAAAGAAATAGGCTTGTGCTCATATCTTCTTATGATGAAGCTTCAGTTCCACAGAGGAAAATACCCATGACAGAGTTTAGCATTAAGCAGCTTCCTGCAAACCATTATTCTAAACCTGAGTGTGTGTAACATCCCTTTATGTGCACCCTTCTCCTCTGTCACTCTGGGTCAGGGAAGTTTTAAAAAGTGTGCTGAATGCTTTGATTTTTGTTACTTAAAAGCATAAAGGAAATGTTAGGAGAAAAGGCTTAAATTTAAAATTTCCAGATATGTCTTGCAAACATGGCCAGGACTGGTTTTAGAATTGTCTACCTCCTGTTTTATTTGTACCTCTGCAAGTCAAAAAAGAAAGAACAAGTAAGGCATATAAAAATTGTACTGAGGTGCATTTGGATGAGAAATCCTGTCTCCTCAGTTTCTAAGGTGCATTTGAATAGCCTTTAAGGCAATATCAGGCATACAGCAGCAATAAGGTCAGAGGCAAGCTGAGGAATGTGTTTCAATCAATGCAATACTTTATATTCAAAATATTTTCTCACATATACTGTTTCTTGGTAAATAGGAAGTGTTTTAGAAACACAATAGTGTAAAGAAATAGTCATGGATCACGTGCTGAATCAAATGACTACTGGTATCAAATGATCCCTTTACCCTGAGTGGACAATCTGTTGGCACTACTGTTGAAATATCTCTGCCTTGCAACTATTACTTAATAGTTTCAGATATTTAAGGCTGAAATATGTGTCTTACAGTGGCAAGAAATACCTGTCTATTTGCTGTTGAATGCCCCTTTTGTTTCACTCATTTTTCTGTATTATTTTTATTAGTTTCTTTGCAAAGGGATAGTTCAGGATGGACTCTATAGCTACTTACGATGGAGACAGAAACCACAGCACCATCCTCACTGTAAGCAAAACTCTTTTCACAGTTATCGAGTGTCTGAACAGACAAAAGAGCTTTGATCACTTTCAGTCTCTTTTAACAAGGGACTTGTTTTAATTATAGAATGCCTTAGCTATTACTAAACATTTGCCTGGCACAGTTGGCATATGACATCATTTTGCAAAAGCTTGGGTGTCTTTAGAGCATTCCAGCCTTAGGCTGCTCTTCTTAGAACTAAAGAAGGAGCATTATTTTTCCACCAACTGAAGAAGGTATCTTTAAAGTAGAGCCAATAAAAATAAGATGATAATCCAGAACCATTCCCAAGTAATTACCGCAATGCAGCAGTCACCTAATGAAGACTTATTTATATTCACTACTGCAGTATTTCCGGTGACCTCAGACAATACAAAAAAATTTCCCATTCCCTCATGCAGAAAAAAAAAAAAAAAGCACAGAATTTCTGGTAATCTCCCCACCAGTTTTCATTTTATAAGGTTGTATTGCTCTGTAAAAAAATACCCCCAATATTGTGAAGAATGTTTTTTTTTATCCTTGTATATGCTATATACAATGCATATTATAGATGAAATGCCATGTAGGGTGAGTATAATGTAAAAAGAATCTATCAGATCTGTAAATTAGTAATGAAAACAGTAAGTCATATTTGATGTTTGAGTTTGACTATATTGCAATATGCATAGTTCATATAGAAATAGAGTACTGTTGACATTGGTAACTATCAACCTTTTTATTTCTTAAAGTAGAGTAAGATATAATGAAATAGGTCTTGTTAAGTACATTTTAGTAATTCTTTGGTAGAGTAGAATATGAAGACTATTCTTAATCTCATTTTTGTACTCAGTGTAAACTCTATACATATCCCATCACTTGGGCTTATTTGCTTTTGTCTTCATTCAGCTTTAAGACTTAAGTCAGGATTATTTTTTCTCCTAATGAGATGTAAACTATTCATGTTTTTCACACAACACAGTATGTTTAAAACTTAGCATAGTGTAGCTACAATATTATGACAGTGGCTGTCTGAAGTTAAAGTTTTATAAAATCCTCTCAAGTTCACAGAATGATTTCTCAGAAATGAAGACTGCTGAACTAAAATTTTACGGCTTGGTGTTTGTCCAGGTTCATTCTTTTCCTCTGTTTTTGGGAAATGAGTTTGGTTTTGGATGTCTCAGCATCACCAGTATAGAGTACTACTTCTAGGTAAAACAAAAAATGATAGAAATTTCTCACTGAATCTTGGTATTTTTGCATTCCTGTAGGTCTGAGTTCTGATTAGATTGACTACAGAAGTGCAGGGTCAGTTAGGGAGAATAAGTAACCCAGGCAGAGGAATCTTTAACACAATTGTAAGTATTTCAGTCATATTTTTGGATAAACTAAAATTTCTTACTCTTCTAATTACACACCTGGAGAAATTTATTTAGTATTTGTTTGTATTTTCAGCAGTGTAAATCCTATTCCTATGTTTATCACTACTCAGCAGCTCTTTGGTCATCCCTAAGTTTATCTTTTTAACAACTTGGATGTAAGTAGGGCCATATCTGCAATGTATGGTAAATCCAATGAAAATTAATATGCTTGGGGTATATTTATGTGAATTTTCTTTTAAAAGCTCTAATTTTACCATCTGGTGATTTTTCTTATGCTAAGTCTCAGAGATTATTTAGTTTGCTAGTTGGTATTACTAAATATTTGACAGAAGAAATTTTGTTATCTCAGAACCATTACCGAAATAGTCTGATCTGACTTGAATAAATTTCAAAAATCTTAATATATCAATGTATATATCCTTATTCTGATGGGTTTTGAGCGACTTTTTTAGAATGCGCGACTTTGTTTACCAATGTGAAGAAGTCTTTGCGTTACTGTGGTTTTAATGTACACGAATCAAAAAGCTACAATTATTTACCTACATTAAATACATTACAGAAGTTATAGCTTATGATTTTGTAATTCAATACATGGGTTGTGCATTACTACCCAAGGCACTACAGTTGACTTCAAGAGTCCAAAACCTCATTAAATTGGTTGAGTACAAATGCTATTCAATACCATTTTACATTTGGCAGTTTTAGTCTTCTGTTTTCACGAGGCTGAGTAAGATTTTGTTTTCTTAAGCTATGGATTTGCCTGCCTTTGAAAGAGAACTTAATTTTCTATTTTAGAAAAAATATCTCTCTGCAGTGTCTACAGGGAGCATCTACATGACAAAATTATACAGTGGAACTGTAGTCATCTTTATCACACTAATCCTTCCCCAGAGATTAGACTGTATTTATTCTAGTATCTGAAGTATTTCAGTATATTTAACATGAATAGATTCATATTATCTTTAATTATGCTACTTAAACCCTGTTCAACTTAATGCTCAGATAAGTCATGTTCTTCAGGAGCCATTTATATGTCTAGGGTGAGAAGTTATTACGATAACGTCATTGACAGTCATAGTAGCTCTGATTTAGCTCTATTAGCGTGACATATTGAAACCTCATTAAATTTCTCTGTTACATCGAGGGATGCCAGCCTTGTCAGTTGGTGGAAGTTGCACACTATAACCAGCTGTGTTTTCAATTTAGGAAGGTCTTAGCACAGGCGTGAGACACAAATGTGAGCCTCCCCTGTTTGTGTTCACATCATAGCTCCGAGCAGTAGGTGGAGGGTTACTGCGATGACATTTTGCGAAGGCTAGCTGCATTTCAGGAGGCTGCCCCTTGTCTTCTAAGGTGTTGATAGGTCTTTATTCTTCCAGCAAATCTGATACAGTGCTGAAGCCCAGCTGCTGGTGCTGTGTTTTTCACATAGATAGCAGCCTTTTAAAATATGTTTGCAAAATATAGTAATTCAAAAAGCGACTGTGTGCCCTAAGTAGTGTTATTAATGCATAGCTAGCATTTGTAAACATGTTTGATTATACAGATCTAAAATAAGCTTTGTATCCAACATAGTTTTATTCTGCTGATTCTGGAATAGTGCAGGGTCTCTGCAAGCATTTGTCTTGAGTTACCCACTTCCTGTATTTCCCCTGAGAAGCAGTGGTGCAGTCCTAGAGGGGAATGAGAAGGAAGACAAATTATCTGGGGACTCTTTAGGGTAGGTTTTCAGTAGTTCTGGGCTAATCCAAATGGACACTAATTGACCTGAAATCTTCAGCTGCATTCTCTTCATGCAGTTTTACAAGCAATAAACTTGGAGAGGGAGAACTGGAGAGGGAAGAGGAGACAAAGCAAAAAAACCTATAAACCACATTTCTGTGTTGTTTTTTTTGTTTTTTTTTGAACTCTCTGCCATTCCTTTGGGTTGGCATGAATTTTCTGTCTCTCTCATTGCAACTGCTCTTCTTCCTGAAGGATGAGGAGCCAGAGTAGGCTTTGCTGCTTTTCATTAGCACCCGTCCTGGAATGCCTTTGAACACTGGCAGGGCATTCTCACAGGGGCACTGTGAAGAAGAGGGGCAGCAGGGGTGCCCGCCTAGTCCAGCACTTGTGAAAGACTTCAAAACACATCACCTCACAGGTGTTATTTTTATGCTGCATAGAAAGGGAACCAAACCAGAAATTTTGTGAAATGTGGCAAAAATATTTAGGTATGAAACTGACTTACTATGCTGATTTCTCAAAGCTGCTCCTAATGGATGCATACATTTCAAAGGAAGCTGAGCTGGAAAATGTTCCTGCCTTCTGTGATCATTACAAGTCTTTATTTGAGAGAAACAGCTATTTGAATAAAAAGGTAGTTGGTGCAACATGAGAAGTTAGCGTCTAGAATACAGGATGTTTAAATCATATCAGGTATGATATACCATATATCAGGTAAGTCACCACACCGTTATACCCTTGGTTTTCCTTGGGTGGAACTATTGCACTTTAGAGAAAAGAAGAAAATAAAAGTTAAAGGGAATTTAAGTATTGGTATTGCACAGGACCTTGTAAAGTCATTCCCTTACTCAAAAACTGCTGAATGATGATCTGAAATTGAACATGTATAACAAGGTAGAAAAATATGTAGCTGGGAACAGCAAATCTGATGTAAGCTTCTTTCCATCACTTTTTTTCCTTACCTCAGTAAAGTTGAGAGCCAAGGTAATCCTGACACAGCACTGATTTAGGCTGGTATGCACACCAGGTGCAGGATGATGCATTCACAGTTTCCCTCCTGGTTAGCTCATGCAATGCAGTTTCTGCACTGAAATACCTGCTTCTTGGTCCACGACGATGCAGTTCTACAGCTTCTACGTACAGATCTCATGCAGTTCATGGTATGATCTCCACACAGGAGTCATTTACACAGTGAAGATCTGCCCATAAAGAACTGAGTCTCATCAGGTGCAGCATGCCCCCCCTCCTTATAGGTGATCCTCACCTCATGAAAATCCTTCTTGATCTCTAATTAGATTTCATCCTCCATTTGCAAGAAAATGAGGTTTAGAGGATGACTCTCTTCCTCTCCTTCTCCCTGAGGAACTTAGTTTACCTGAAAACATAACAGAAGCAGATATTTCTTCTTTGAGATTGAAGAATATAAACACGTGTTGAAACTTCGTTTTCAGCATTATTAAAAAAGTACCATCTTCATTGAGTGGTAGACCAATGCTTTTTTTTAATCACTGACCTTGGTTTTCTAGTGAACCAAGATGTTCTCTGGCTGCTACCATGGAATTGTGTGGTTTTTTGCTAATAATGATAGAATTTTAGGGTTAAAAGGGAGCACAAAAGAGCATTTAGTTCATCACCCTGCCCCAAGGCAGTATGAGCTAATCCTGACAGATGTTTGTCTAACCTGTTCCAAAGCTTTACAGATATTCTTTAAGGCCCCCAGGCAACCTATTACAGAGCTTCACTACACTTACTCTTGGGTATTTTCTGCTAATGTTTGAAAAACTTCTGCTGTTAAGCTTGTCACTTCTTGTCACTGTGGATGTGGAAAGCAGATTGCTAGCTTGCCCTTTGCAGTAGTCTGGGGTTGTTTTTGCTTTGTGTTTTGTGTTTGGTTGGTTGGTTTGGGGACTTTTTTTAGCTTAAAAATCATGTAATGTCTCTGCTGTTTTACTTTGCTTCCAATAGTTCTAGTCCTTTCAGTCTTCCCGTGCAGCTGATGTTTTCTGTAGACCATGCATATTGATATCCTATGTACCTGTAAGCTCCCTTCAATTTCTGCATTTTTTTTTTGCCATAACCCAGAATATATTCAATCAGTTAGACTGCATTCTTCTGTACTAGAAACTTAGTTCTTCAAAAACCCGTCTTCATTTGTAGCCTACTATTGAAATGATGGATAGCAACAGTACAGAGATAGCTGGTGTTTTGTGTTAAGAGATTACCACTGCAGGCAGTAGTGATATCTATATTCTTACTAGTTACTCTTTCCTCAACGTGTGCTTAAGACCAGTGTTGGAGACTATGTACTCAGCTGGATGATATTACCAACAATGGCTGTATGCTCTAATAATCCATGGTTTTCAGTGACGTCTTACTGCTGAGTATATGAAACTTCTAGGCAATGTTTCTTTATTGCTTTAAAATTCAGTGCAACAGTTGGACACATTAAAAGACCTATTGAATATTCATGTTATACTAAGTTTATAAACAGAAATCTGTGCTATCGGCTGTCTTGCTGATGCTCATGTCATTTGCTGTTCAGCAGAAGAGCCAGCAAATGCTGTGGGTCAGGGGAAACCTCTGGCAGACAAACTTTATGGAAATTATTCTGTTTCCACCTTAAAATGGGACTTGTGGCCATTGCGTGTGCATCCATGGAAGCTAGGAATTTATAGATATCAAAGGCACTGTGAATGACTTGTAATCTTCGGGGAAATCTTTAACAAGCATTAACCCTAGCTATAGTCTTGAATTTCCATGACTGTCTCTACAAAAATGTGTCTCTCGGGGAAAATAGTGTTTTAGTTTGATTGTTAAATTCAGAATGAAGAGTTCAGTTATTTGTGTAAGACTGTTATTAAGTCATCATGTCTTAAGAGTTAAATGATTTAAAGGACTTTGCTATAAAAGACCATTCATTTTCACCAACCCTGTCTTCCTTGAATGCAAACCTTCAAGGTGGGAATCCAGCTTCTGAGAAAATGTTCCCCAATAAAGAAAATTCTTTCTTGCTATTACTTTGTGTTTAAAAAACAAAACAAAACAAAAAAAACCCCAAACCTTTCTTTTGTGTTTTCTTTTTGAGTATCCATATATTATCATAGTCATGTCTCTGTCACTGTCCCCATTTTTTCTTGAATGCTGTGTTTGACGATATGTGCACCTTGTCTAAAAAGCCAGCTGGGATGCCACAAATAGTGTGGTCTATTTATGACTGTAAAGTAATTACAATGGAATTTAAAGACTTGGTTTACAGATCCAAGACGAGGATCTTCTGTGTACACTGAAAGGATGAATCCTTTCCAGACCACTTCTTATTTGGCTGAAGATGAACTTGAGGAAGCATTTTGGAGTGTCAGCCAAGGCTGCTTTTAGAAAGACCTGGGTGGGATTCATACTGTTGATATCCAAATAAAAAGAGGCCCTGATTTTAATCTCTGCATAGTTACTTTATTGTAGTTATGAAACCATGAATTAACTTTAAGGCTTTCAAGGATGAAAGGAGACATATAAGCAAGTGCCTGTTATCTTTTTTAGATTCATGGGAAAATATTTCATCCAGTGTCCTAGCAGCTTTCTCTTGTGGACTTGTCTTTTGTTTATTCTGTTTCTGTGTGGTATGCATTTTAGTTTGTTTCCTGATCTCTGTGATTGAGAGAAATATGTTACAGGAACAGGAGAAGAAGACAGCCAATTTGGGGAGGAGAGAGGGGCTAATCTGCTCTATATAAATGGAAGTGTACTATGTATTCTCTGTGTAAGGTGAAGTTCAATATAGCTCTTGCTGGTAAATGCCATTCAAAACTGTACAGTTGCAGTATTCCTCAGCAAAAGAGTTGTTTTCAGAATTCAGTAAGGAGCAGCAGTTTCAGAACATAGGCCTGATCATATGAGGGATATAAATATAATCATTCAAAGGAATATATTTTAGATTATCCGAAACCTTTTAGAGTTTAAATGCTGTTCTCTCCCCAGTTTCTTTAGACACCTCAGCACTCCTCTCCCTGTCCATAAATTCAATGGATGTGGGGGCATAATTTGTAGGACAAATACACTTATTCTGCATAAAATTTTAACATTTAAACATAAATCAAAAGTAACTTTGGGACAGGAGAGAAATACACATTTATAGTGTGTGTGACATAGAAAAATGCATTCTCTAAGCACTACTTGAAGTGATTTTGAGGTAGAGAGGTCTCTTTGCTTTCAAACTGAGACTTACTTTGCCATCAAAACAGAGGATATTTCACTGCATGACTGTATTCCTAAGCAAATGTTTGTATTTTGGTATCTAAAGAATAAGATATGCTGGTATTGGCAACTTACAGAGACAGTCTCTTTATGGTTTGTATCTTGAGATCTAGTTTCCGTGTCTAACTGGAAGGCAAAACTGGAGCCATCTAGTGATAATTACATTAGTTAATGAGCCATGGCCTATAAGGTACAGGCAGTACAGAAAACAGCAGTGGTACCACTTTGAATGTAGCTCCTGAGTGAACATAGAGTTAAAAACAGGCTTGCCGCTCCTCATATGCATGGGAGATCAGATGCTTCAAAGCCCATTCTGTGTTCTTTTAGTTATGAAGATATAATTCTTGAGCCAACCTGCATGATAATGAAGTTATTAAAAAATGCCTTCCAAAAATGAAATTCCCTGCTTAATTTATCTTTCCTCATGGAATATGAACATTTTCTTTTTTTCTCCATCTGTTCCACTCTGTGTTTCAGCTTTTCTTTTTTCCTACAATCTCATTTAACAGCTGTAATAAATGTATTAGGGTTCCTATATATAGTTAAACTTGTGGTCTTAGCACAGTTAGAATAAGACAACAGCAAATGCAAAATTAAAACAACACTGGTGTGCCAAAAAGGTGGCCTAAATGGAGGGATGTGGTTGTCCTTGGCAGTCTGCTGAGCAGATACTGTCAGCGTCACTTCGGGGGGAGAGGGAGCAGGAGATGAGCAAAAAAAGACCATCTGCTGTGCGGTTTTTTACACTGGGATTGTACAGTTTTCCTAGTCCCTGTTCCAAAAGTGGCAGATCTTGAATGTCTGTGTGGTTTTTTTAGTGGTTACATATAGCTGCAATGCATGTTGGCAAACAGAACTGACACCATCTTTGTCAGGAAGCAAACAATTGTTTGCATAGTTAGTCCAAGTTTAGCAAGTACTTCTGTTCATCCTGACCGTCTTTGCATTCCCAGCCTAATCCCTTTTGCCTTTTTACCCTTCTCAAAGAGGAAAAAGTATAACCAAACTGCAGATATTTTTGTGAGCCTCTACAAATATTATTGCAACTGTATTGGCCTAAGTAAGACCTTCTCTTTGGGGCAAAGGCTTCTAGTTAAATGAATACACTTACGCCACTCAGACTGCCAGTCAGTTATTGAAGCACTATCAATATTTTCATGTCTTTTTAATTTTTTATTTTTTTTACGGGTGGACATGAGGACACAACAAAATTAATACATCCTAAGGTTGGACATTTTTTAGAACTTTGTAGAATACAAAAATATGTGGAATAAAGCACCATGTCATGTGCAACTTGTTCTTGTCCCCACATTAGTGTGAATTTAGGTTTACAAACTTGGCATACCTTTTCCTTCTCCTAAATCTGTATGGCAGGACTCAGCTCCAATATCATGCTCTGTCAGCATGGGCAAAATGCCTAGTGAAATCAGCAAACTCATGAATTGGATTTTAAAAGGGTAACAAGATTTGAATATAGGAAGTACAACCATCATCCCTTTTTGAGTGAAAAAAAAATTGCCCTTAAAAGCTTAGCTGAGGCTAAATCATCATTTAGGTAATTCAGTTGACAGTTATTTAATGTTGGCAGCAGTATGTGTGTATGTACCACTGCCCTGCTAGTCAGTGGAAGATGTCATAACCATTCAAGTGATTTATCAGTTTATAATTGTTATTCTCTGTAGTAGCTAGAGGCCAAGAGGAAGATAGTAGAGATTCTGCTTTAGCTCATATTTTCCCTGTGGAAACATCCTACAGAATGGTAGTAAGAATGAAATCAGTGCTTTACTATTGAAACCCAACAGAATTATCTCATCCAAAATCCTATATAATTTACTGGCCATAATTATAATTCTTTGCTCTGTTGACCATAATACAGAATTGCTCTTACTGTGGGATGTTTGAGAAAACAAGCTACAAAAATTTTTGATGAGGTTATCATTTTCCATTAAATTTGGTAGTATCCTCCCAAAATGATCTAAATAAATAGTGTCCAAAATTAGCATGTTCTTCAAGAGGAGGTTTTATAAAGGCAATTGTGCTACCATAAGCCATTTCTACCAAATAATAGATTAGGTATAAAGAATAGGGCTAATCTAAATCAATCAATGCTCAATTTACCAAGCCACATGCATCAAAAAAAAAAAAAATGGATTAAGTGAGCTTAGTCTCTGGTTGAGTCATTTCTGCATGCTTTCCTTTTCATTCCAAAGCTGATACAGAATGATCAAAGACTTCCCTAATTTAAATCTCTTAAATCCACCTGTAGTTTCTTGGGTTGCAAATACTACCTTCCAACTATGAACAGTGTTAAGTGATTGAGGTTTACCTGAGTCTGCAGATGGCCTGAATCAAATCTCAAAGATGCTTCTGTCCTGCCACTTTGAAAAAAAGATGATGCACATCATTGTTCCTATTATTAAACGTGTACGTAATGGCCCTTTTAGCAAGTGGTTTGCATATTTCCCTGGGAATTCAAATGTTCTCTCATCATCATGAGTGCAGAAAGCTCTGAACACTTGCCATCCAATCATACATATCCTTAGCCCTCTCAAATTTTGCACATTCTTAAAAGTCTGCATTGAGAACTTAGCTTGTTTGCTCTTGTACATTTTCTTTAGTAGAAACAGATATGAAGAATTATAGTTACAGAGCTGCCCTTACAAAGTAAAATGTAAAACTTTCAATCAGTACTATCTTTAGAGGCTATTTGGACAATTACAGAAAAATCTTACAGAATTTATTTCAGAATGCTAGCCTATCATACAACTAATTTATAGCTGTTTTTTTTAAATAGTCATATCAAGAATTTCTTATTCTACAAGGATGTTTAAAGGGTGAACATTATAGAAGAAAAAAAGCCATGGGGACATTGGGGACAAGTTACTTGAAAACTTTTGCACAGCAGTAACAAGCTGAATTTTGTAAGAAATAAAAGAGAGAAGTAATCTAGGTTTTCTAAATGCATGTGATTACAATAGTGAGAAAACTAAAGTTAGATTTTCATATTTATCTCAGCACAGCTCCATTTCTTGTGTTTAGCATAACATGCTGAATAATTGCCCCTCTCTGGCACTGAGACATACTGGGATAAGGGTGTGCTGCATGTAATCAGGATTGATCACTACTGTGTCTTTTTTCTACTTGATACAGTTTCTGTAAGGGGTATCTGCAGCTTTGGCACAGTTAGGCATTCTGAGCTCTTAACAGAACTAGCAAATCTGTTTCCAAAACACAGCTTCAAAATACGGACAGCTAGTCCCACTGTTCTCATGACTCAGATGGGAGCTCTGCGGCAGAGGCTTAATATGGTTTCAGGTCACTGTTACACAGCGAGTCTGATGCCCTGCTTTAACTCAGCTGTACTTGGACAGGAAACAGAAGGGACAGAAGTAGCTCTGAGCCAGTTTTAGATCTCTCTGAAGTCTGGGGCTGTCCTCAGATGTACCTAGTTCTTATACGAAACCAGAGCAACCTCAGAACCACACTGTCCATTGCTGTGAATGGAGTGCAGTGCAGCAGGGGTCAGGAAATTCAGTCCCTTGTTCCATGTGAAGAGCTTTGTACAAGTGATCAGAGGTATCACTATTACCTTTATAAATTTTTTTTAATATCTTGAGAAATGCCTTTCAGGGGTGCAGGTTATTCTTTAAGTTATCCTTCTGCTGCTTGTGTGCTGTAAAACTGCACATTCTGGGACATTCAAAGCACAGTTAGGCCTAACACACACAGGGACCATTATATGTACTTCTGTACATAGGACAGGAGATTTTCCTAACAGTATAAGATCTAGATTGAAAAGGAACAGATTGTCTTACACCTGTGCATAGATTGTATTTAAATGGTGTATGGTTTTGCTGTATGAATTTTATATCTTATGTACCTACACTTTTATTTAAATGCCTTTATAGAAATTGCAGTACCCTAGGCTACCAGAAGCAGCAAAGAGTTAAGAAACTAAGACAGTCCAAACATGAAGAAAAATGTAAAGACATGTTGCAGTCTGATGAAGATTACCAGACCATCACAGCAAAGCCCAAAAGCATGCTTCAGACTTCAGGAAAAAATGCACTAAAGAGTCACCATGGGAACAACAAATTTAAAGAACAAATAAAAACCAACAGCTATTTACACCCCAACAAAATTATACAGACAAACAATAAAAACAGAATCATGAATCAGCTAAACTCAATAACTAAGCAGAATGTGGAAAAACTAAAATATTAAACACAGGAATAAAGCAAGGGGAAGGGGGAGGCAGGAGAAGAACCACCCAACAGTCCAATCCTAGCTAAGACATAAAACAGAAAATAAAGATGCTGTATGGAAAACAGAACTGATCATTGCCACAAGACAAAATATCAAACTAAGCAAATGCTTCAATCTAGATAAATGTTACCAATTTTTTGTATGATTTCTGCTAATTTCTTTACTGTATCCTCAGCAGGTTTTTTCAATATCGTACACAGGCAGCCTGTACTGAAATCAGTGTGTTATGCTGATTTAAGGAGAACATCTTTTGTCCATCATACTGGTATTCATGAAGAATACATTAGATATTGATACCCTGAAAATACAGAAGACATTGGATTTTGATTAAAGGGATGTCAGCCTATATTTCCTTAGACATTCAGGTCCCTTGAAACTCAGACTCCTCCAATATATATCTACCTATTTTTAAAAGCCAACTATGGAAACTAAAATGTAGTGTTATAAAGTGACATTTATTTGGCATGAGGAGGAAAGGCTATTAACCTGTAGCTGGAATAATTTTTAAAGAACTCAGATGTGATAGAAAGATGAGTGAGAATAGGCCCCCTAAGATTTATTTGTGTGTTGAGAGTATCTTGAAAATGTTGTCTTCCTCAACCAAATAGTTGATTTATGGATATGATGCCAATAAAACATTATACTGCAAGAAAAGAAAAAAAAACTCAAACCAAGCCCGGAAACTTATCATACTTCAGTGTGTTGGAAGCATCCTTCTTTATATTTTACTTATGAGATAAAATGTAATTTCAAAAATTACTGGAGTCCATCAAAGAAGAAGACTGTGTGGTCCAAAATCTCACAGGGATTCTGGTCTATGTTCGGGAAGCATCTTATTCTTTTTCTCCCAGACAAATATTTGTTACTTAGCCATTAAATCAAAGATTAATCCATGCTGCCAAATAGATTTGAATTCAAACCATTAGAGAATTGTAGGTCACTCCCTTCCAGAGCTTTGATTTGTGCCCATCTCTTAATGTGATGAGGCTTTTAAACTTCTGATTGCTTTACCAGCATTAGGTAACCGTGAGTTAGATGAAACTGTGTGAACACTTGAAGGGAGGGTGGGGGGAATGGTGCATTTTGAAAGGTTCTGTTAATTTTCTTTGGCCAGCCTTTGAGTTGGCCTCTTTCCTCTTTTTGGCAAGGTCACAGTTCTTATGAATATTTGACTGAGCAGTTGAATTTGCATATGGGAGAACTTAACGGTGGAAGTGGGTATTTTGACTTGGTTCTAAGGACAAGTAACTAACACAATTGGTTACAAGTGAAAATCTTCACTTAAAAGTTTTTCACCTTTATTGGGTGAATTTTGAGCAACTGAATTTGTTCTTGATCATTCATACAGAGGGAGGAAATGTTCATCAGATAAATAATTAATTAAAAATAAGTTTTGATTCTATTGATTGCCATTTTGAAAAAGAGAAACCCCATCTCTTGTTGGTTACAGGCAAAATCCTTCCCTTGTTTGAAGGTAATCACTGATGTATAGTCTAGCTAGTCACATCAAGTCAGAGAAGTCAGTTGTTTGCTTCAGATAACAATTAGTGTCTGTGCCACAGCTGGGAATACATCTCAACATTTCTTGGGTTCTCATCCTATGATAACATCCTGAGTTATTCCAAGCAGGTCAGTGCCTCCCAGAATAGCCATTGAATATGGGAATCTGTGCAAAAGTTGAGATTTAGCAGCAAACTGAGAAAGTTATAACAATGCTATAATATTAACAACTTGAAGCACATTAATTGTACTTCTAATACAGAGATATCGCTACTGAGGTTAATCAAAAGAGAGAGAGTTAAGAGAGAACCACATCCTTCCCACCTTGAAAAATGGGGTGTAATCAATAGCAAAAAATAAATAGGTGATCTGTGAAGATCTGTTTCATTTACTGTTTACTGTTTATTGCATGGTTGCTACGGAATGTCTTGGAAGAGGGGGGCCAGGTTTGTGAAATTAAAGTTTTTTATCCATTACAGATTTTGTTCCCTGTGTGAGTCTGCGTCAGTAGCACATAGTGAAATTCAAAGTTATTCCAGACTCCTTCATTACATGTGTGCTGACTGCTACTGAAAACTTCATATGATTTTAAAATACATTCTGCACTATAGAACTCAAAAATTAATGCAATTTTTTTAATAATTTCAATTTTTTGATGGGAAAAATAAACCCAAACAACCCAAGCCAAACACCATGGATTTGTTCCTTTTTATTTGTTTACAAGGATATGATTGTGAAACATTACTAATAAACTTTTATTAACAATAATAAATGACAGCTGTGTGTAACATGTACCAAAAGCCTGTTCAAAGATTCATTTCTAGGTTGCATGTCATGTTTAAAGCTATAAAGTATAATGACCTTCTCAGAGATCAAAGCCCCATCTTTTTTTTTTTCCAAAATAGATGTTTGAGGTTGTAAGAGCACTGATCCCACTGAGTGAAGTTTCAGTTTCTACCAGAAGTTGATTAATAGAGAAGTTGAGAATGATAGTGCCATGGGTAAATAAAGGGGACAAGCCAGGTGGGCAAGCAGTTGACCACATGCATTTTTTTCTCATGCACCATCCAGTAGATTAATTTGCTACCCATGGATCCTCCCCCTAGCAGAGGACTCTGTCATGAACCTGCTGTAGGTGGATTTCCTTGTGTGCGTTGTGGTGGATGTGTGGCTGGCACAGAGCAAGGCTTTGTTGTTAGTCAGCTTGCTATGCTTCATCACTCATAACTCTCTCATGCCTGCACAGAAGCATGGCTAATGTGGTAGTTTTGATGCTCTTAGTCTTGTGGAAAGATTTCTAGGCTGGCTCCATTCAGCTGGTGTAAGCAGGCCAAAGGACAGCCTCATCATCTGGATGCACATTCCTGTATCTCCATCAGTGTTGTCAGAGGCCTTGATAGTAATCCCTGTCTATAAGGAATCTTTACTGATGTGTGCTTCTGAAGTAGTACGTGTTCTTCCTATGGCATGTACTATGCACTTTGCTTTTATTTAAACTAGTGGTTGTTCAGAAAGGTATTAAAAGGCTCTCGCTGTCCTCAAACCTGGGTTGAAATTTATAAAGTATAAAGCAACAGACTGCTGTGTGAAGGAGCGATGATGTTTGGAATGAGCTACCAGAACATTGTCACAAATAAGGAAAAGGATATTTGACCACCTTTCTCGTGGAATCTTGTCTGGAGAGGTCAGGCAATCTTCGTACAACAGAAGCTTGCAGGTTGTCCTGTTCTGCTGTAACATAAAACAAGTAGCATAGATCATATAATGCAATGCCACTACTTGCCATTGTAAAATTCAGATGTAATTCTTCCAGGCTTTTCTCTGTTGTGTGAAGGACCATGAATCCTGTTGTGAGTATTTTAACCACAAAGTTCCAAATTCCAGATAAAACCATTTTGTTAAAGTTATCTGAAAAATAAGTAAAAATTTATGATGAATGCATAATTTTTTTTTCAGTGTTTTTCCTGAGTTAAATTTTGCATAAACCATTTCATGTTTTATGGGAAAGTCCGTGTGGTCTTTGCAGAACTTTCATAGTAGAAGCTGTGAGTAAAGGAAGATCCTTCTTGTTAATTTTAATTAACCTGGCCAGGTAATATTGCCCTCTCTGCTCTCTTTCATGAATGTTACATCATCACTGACTTTGTCTGTAATTGGACATTCCTGAGTAAAGATAGGCTTCTCAAGGAATGTGTTCAAACTCCCCACTGTTCATAACTGTGCTGACACTGAGCAGATGTTGAAAAGGGTAGTTCCAGTGCTGGCTTGTACTTTCACAGTCTTTGGTCAATATTCTTACCATTTATGCTCTTAGGTAGCATTTTTCTATGCTGTATTCATCCTTTAAATTCTTTAGCTGAGCAGAGACAGCACAGGTAGGGTTCATCAGCAGAACTGCTTGGTATTTCACTACCTTACTTTTACTCAGCATTATTTTAACCTCCTGGCAAACCCTTCCATAAGCCAGTTTCCCAGCTTCTTGGTTTGCTTACAAGTGCTGTGGAGAATCACAGGGAGTTTGCCTTTCTGTGCTTAGGCTGGCATCATCAAGTGTTTCAGCAATTATATCTTTGCAGCCAGGTTTGAAGAGCTGCAGCTCAGAATGAGGGAAGGGGCTATTTTGAGTGGTATTACTCCATTGCAGACACAGAGACTGTGGATAAGCACATGTATTTATAAGGGTTGGATTTTGGAAGACACCAGATACCGCAGTGATAAGTGCCATACAAGTACCTAGATAAACTCTTTTCTGGGAGGCTGCCAATATAGCATCAAATGAAGTATGAAGTTAACACCTTGTGTTGCGTGATGGCCATGAACCAGGGCATTTCACCCTGAAGAGGAGAAATTGATGACACTGTGCTATCAGCAACTTCAAGTTTTACTATAGCCTAAGAGAAAACCAAGTCTTCATAATAATGGCACCAGAAAAATGATAAGATGGCATTTTATAAAATGACATAAAGAGAGGAGTCGATAGCAAGTACAAGTTAAACAGTAAATAACACATTTAGCTATTCTATACATTGTCTGTAAAGAATTACTCTCCCATCAATAGCAGTCCATTGGGTCTGTATCAGACTGACAAAGCATTGCAGTTCCTGTATAAGCAAACAGATGGATACATAAGTAAGTTTTCAGAATCAAAGAAGCAATTAAGCTAACCAGTATACATTTGGTACAGACATAAAATGACCATGCAGCGCCCTTATCTCTTGGTTTGGTCATAATATTGTTCATATATATTTGTGGTTCCTTTCTCTGTCTCTCTCTCTCTCTTTCCCCCCTCTTTGGTAACATTGTCCAGATCTTCTTCCCGCCTGTAGGGCCTCACATTAGGGTATCATATTTTTTCCTATCTGGTGGTCTGTGGTTTGTCCATTCGTCTATCACTTGAGTGTTTCTATTTTGGTGCCAACTTATAACATCCCAGACTTCAGATCAAGGGTTTCTAACAGAGAGATTGTGCCATGGTCCTGCTTCCTTCCCATTTGTGATCATAAAACTACCCCTTTTGTTCACACAAAGCCCCTGCAATATGCTGCTCAGGGAGCCAAGGCCTGCCCTAACAAGGCAGAATTTCTCCTAGTGAAAATGGAATGATTCCAATGGAGTCATCTATATGCTCCACACTTTTCTCACCCAAGCGTGTAGGAGTTTTGTCTGTGCAGACTGGGTACAATTTCATTCTGTACCAGAATTAGGAGAGCAGATGGGTGACTTAGAGTCATATTTCCCTCCCATCTCTGATCCTGCACTGAATCCAGATCAAAATCACTATTTTCCATCTCATCACCCTCATTCTTTTCTTCTAGCTGGGCTAATTCTTTTCTCTCTTTCCCAGCCTCCACAAGGAGATGTTGCCTTTATTTTAGCAAGAGATGGTTACCAAAACTTTCCTCTAGGCATTGTGAAAAAGGATGAGTTTTGATCCAAAGCTAGAAGGAGGTAGGGAGTGTCTTCCTCCCTACCCCACCCTCCAATTCAAGTTGAATTAAAGTGAAGTTGTACTAAAAGCAGAATTTAATTTAATTTTTTGTTACCTATTTTAAAAGTTGGAAAGATGGCTTGATAGAGTAATCTTGTACCCCAAGGAAGACAATACTGTCTTAATAGGGGAAAGATATTCTTTGAGCAGGGAATTCTGCCTTCAATGTGCCTGCATTGAGTCCCCTCAAAAGTGTTGCTGCTGTTGCATTTCTGAATGCCTTTGATGTGTGGGCAGGTTTCTGGCCATGAGGAACCAAAAAGTATTTCTACTTTCACCTTTTCTCAACACATTTTTCACCTTTTGGGGGCTAAAGTGCTATAAGGAGAACTGGTGTTGTTTTATTCTTGGCTGTAGCTCTTTATTCCATAAAACATATGGAAAACCAAAGTGGACAGAGTCTACCAGTTATCTGTGCATTAGCTGTGGAGACTGTTCCTTGTATCTTTCTGTTGAGTGTTTGGTTTTGTCTACATTTATATTTAACATTTCTTTTAAAAAAAAATTAAATCACTCTTTTTACTACGCTGTCTAATCTTCCATCAAATTATTTAAATCAGGTGCACTACAGTGCAACTCTTTACTTGGAAGTCATGTAGAAATGAAATCTCTTAAGACCTAGGTTAAATTTAATATTAAGGTTATGACTAAAGAATTTAACAAGCTATCAAAAGTTAGTGAGACTCCTCACAGGCATTCCGGCATTCTCTAACTTCCTTTTTGTGCAAAGCAACCTGTGCTGTGTAACCAGGACTCCAGAAATGCAACTGCAGTTTAAGGCTAATGCATTGCATAAGAGTATGCACTTCTGCTATCAAAACTGGCTTTTATAGCCTTAAACCCAGCCCTTAAATGTAAGGTTAAGCAAGATTATGCTCTCTGGGATATTGATGTTGTTGTTTTGCTCTGGATACTAAGTCATGTCTCTTACCCCTTAGATTTCATTCCTCTATCAACCTTACTATGTCATAGTTTATTGTTTCTGAGGCTTGTGTCTTACATGCTTTGAAGCATGACCACTATCCTAAACTTGCCTTTTAAGGACACTCATGACAAGGGTGTATTAAATATGCCTGTGTCACAGAGGGACACCAGCGCTGTATAAAGTAAAGCCAACAGAGTGTAGAATGGATGCCACTGACAGAAATCAGAGCTTTCCCCCCAGCCCCCAACCCTGCTTATTTCACCGGAGCAGAATATAAGAGCATATGCACAGACAAACTGGCGTCCCATTACATTCCTCCAGGGTAAATAATTTATCAGGACTGATGCTGATTAAGTACAAATGTGAAGCGTGTCAGGAATCTAGGTGACAGTAGTGAGTGCTGGCTTTTGCCTCCAAGCAGTGCAAGTCACATTTCTCCCTTTACATCCACATCCTCTTTCAGGGAATGTTTGTGGCTCTTGTGTGCTGTTTTACTTTCGGGGAATAGAGCTCTTATAGAAGAAAACAAAATATTCACTCAGGCTGCAGTGTCATAGCACACGTTTAGTCCTAGAGCATGTCCTCATTAGGAGAAAATCACATTTGGTTGGATCTTCAATGCACTGATTTTATTCAATCCTCTTTATAAATCTTTCCGTTTCAGTCCTCCCTCCTGAATACATTTCATACCTGAGGTTTTATCTGCCTGTTTTAAAAATGCTGCAGTTTACTTCTGCCTTAAGGCCATAAGCTTTAAGCAGGTTAAAAGTTATGTACATGTACCTTTCATCAGACGGCAATCCCCTCTGCACTGTATTGTTGTAATACAGGCACTGACACAGGCCTTGGGACTCCAGTAGCTATCAGGACATCCACAAGCTAGATTTTGTAACACCTGTGGGGGTGTTGATGTGGAGGTTGTTAGAATATCCAAGCCACTTTTCCAAACAGATCTCATCCAAAATATTCATTTGGTCCTTGCACTGCTTAGCTGGGGAATGCCAACTGCTGTTTAAAATTCTAGGCCTAAAATACTGCACACTGATGCAGAGTGACTGAGCTCTGCTGATAGCAGCTACTTAGAAGATCTTTGTCAAATATACAGTCTACTTAGATCAAAAGTGTATCCCCTACAGAGAGGGCAAAAAGTCAGGATGGGAAATTGAAGGAGTTCACTCCTCCAGAGACAGCACAAGCTTCAGCAGCAGCTTAAGCCACTGGTGAACGGCCAGAGAGATGAGAGCATTGACTAGATGTAAATCAGCAATGAGTGCAGCTGGAATGCACAGCTGGGGAAATTAATGGGAAGAAGGCTAAATCTCTTTTTAGACTCTGCTGATCAAGGAACTTGAGCCTAGTAATTCCAGGCTCACTTTTGATATGCTTCACGGTGTGGCTTGGGTCATCCTTAAGCCATTCCTACTGTGAACAGGAAGGAAAGTGCCTCTAATGCACTGCAGTACTCCCTGTTGTCAGATGGAGAGATGAACACACTGATTTTTAATAGCTGATATTTGCTAGAAGGTGTGCCAAAAATGCACACCAGTAGAATCTCAGTGGAACTGGCCCTTTTTAAAAGCAAGAAAACTAGCCAGAAAAGACACGAGTTATCTGTATATTGATAGGGCCATCACAATATTTTTGTGTCCACCAAAAATGACTACCTGGGCTCTCAGCTGTAAACTGCGTACCTGGATTTGATAGAAAAGGAATTGGCTGGACAGACCCAGCCAGAGAGTTGTGGTCAATGACTCTATGTCCAGGTTGAGTCTGGTCATGAGCAGTCTCCTTCAGGGCTCTGTCTTGGGGCTGGTGCTCTTTAGTATCAGTGACACAGATAGTGGGATTGAGTGCAATCTCAGCAAGTTTGTAGATGACACAAAACTGAGTGGTGTGGTTGGCACAACAGTAGGACAGGATGACATCCAGGGGGGCCTGGACAAACCTGAGAAGTGGGTCCACGAGAACCTCATGAGTTTTAGCAATATCAAGTGCAAGGTGCTGCACTGGAGAGAAGTACTGGCAGGCTCTGGTGGGTGAAAAGCTGGACACAAGCCAATGGAGTTCACTTGCAGCCCAGAAGGCAAAAGGTATTCTGGGCTACATCAAAAGAGGGGTAGCTAGCAGGTAGAAAGAGGGTGATTCTTCCTCTCTACTCTTCCTTTATGAGGCTGCATCTGGAGTGCTACATCTGGAGTGCTGCATCCAGATCTGAAGTCCTCAGCACAAGAAAGACATGCACCTGTTAGAGGAGGTCCAGAAGAGGCCACAAAGATGAGCAGAGGGCTGGATCAGCTCTCCTATTAAGACAGACTAGAGAGTGGCGTTGTTCTGCCTGGAGAAGAGAAGGCTCCAAGGAGACCTCACTGTGGCCTGCCAGTACGTAAAGGGGACTTAAAAAACAAGAGGGAGAATGACTTTTTACATGGGCAGACAGTGACAAAATAAAAGGAAACAATTCTGAATTTGAAGAGAAGAGATTTAGATTAGATGATAGAAAGAAATCCTTCAAGAAATCCTTCACTGTGAGGGTGGTGATGCACTGGCACAGGTTGCCCAGAAAAGTTGTGGCTTCCCGATCCCTGGAAATGTTTACGGCCAGGTTGGATGGAGCTTTGAAAAATCTGATCTAGTGGGTGGCATCCCTGCCCATAACAGGGGGATTAGAACACTAGATGATTATTAAGGTCTCTTCCAATCCAAACCATACTATGATTCTATGAAATCAAAACCCGATTATCAGAAACAGCTCAGCATTTTCTTACAGAAAAAGAGAGACATCCCTTGCCTTATATTTACAGTCCTAGTGTTCTCAAAGTTCTTGCCTTTTGGAATCCAAGTAATCTCTTGAGTTACCTTGCTCTATTTCCTGTATAGCTCCTTGTATGTGCAGTAGCAGGAAATCCAGTGGAATGTGCAGAAATAACGTCCAGAGTCATGGAAGAGGAGCCAATCAGTTGTTCTTTGACATGGAATATTTAGAGTTACACAAAACAAAGTCTTTCAACTAACCAAAAATCTACCGATTGTTAGGGGGGAAAAAAAAATCATGTTCGCAACTAACTTATATAAGACTAGTCATTATAGAGTAGAAATATGTAACTCTTGCAGTGGTGTGATTAGATTTACTAATATTTTTAATCAGACTTTATCTGTTCTGTTCCATTTTCTTGTTGTGTTAAACTGTGTTGACAGCTATGCTAGTGAAAGTATTCCAATGCACTGAATAGATGGGAAAAGATATAAAAGCTTCTCAAAGAATAACTGAGAATAAATCCTGTAAATAAATGTAGAAATGAGCTTAAAACCACAAAAATTTGTTGGACCTAGTCTTGGCTTTTCCCAAATACCAGGCATATTCAAATCTAAAGTCCTAGCCTTTCTCTGTTTGGAAAAATTGACTTTGAAAAAAAAAGTTAGATATCTGAGAGGTTTAAAATTTTCAAAATGTGTTGATGAAAATATTTTTGTTGTTATAGTTTTGTTTTAATTTAACTTATCAAATCAAATATAATTCCACTTAGGTTTCTTTAAATCTGAATGCCAAAACAGTATTTTATATAAACAGCAATATTATTGTTTGAAACATTTTTTCCTCATGAAAACTGTTGGTACCATGCAAGATGTTTTTCTTTTTTTCTGGAAAATCTAACAATGCTAGTAATTTTGTCCAGCCTCTGAATTACACAGCTGCTGGATTTTACTGTCAGTCCCCCTAATTCAGATTTTCATGCTTCATAGGATTTGATTAATCAAAATAATTATTTTAAATTTACTGGGAAATGTCTGCTAAGTCTGGCAAGGGCTGTAGCCTAAGTGAAGAGTAATGCTATCTAAACTTAGGATAGAAGACTTTACGAAACATCTTGATGAAAGAAAAAATAGACTCAGAGCTTGCTTCTGAAATATATTCTCATTTTGGTGTTTATATATAGCAGTCATGTTCACCAGAGACAATTTAGAAGATGGAGAGAATACTGGCTCTGCTGTACATGTCATCTTGACAAGGTGAAAAGAGAGTGTCATTTCAAGCCAGTCATGAAAAGAGCACGGAGCCCTCTTGGAAGTGGTACAAGGAAAGTCTGCATGCTGCACAGGAGTCAGTCTTCTTTGGAAACCTTTTATTAGTACCAAGCAATAAACGAACTTGTGTGTGTTCAACATCATGAGATAGAGTTTGAGTGCTCCACCCCCCCCACCCTGCTCGGAGCCTCCCTGGTAGGAGTAACAATTGTGAGCAGTACCAGGCTGCGGAGCCATTCAGGCCTGATCCTGCAAGGTCTGCTGCTGACTGCAGCCTGTTACTCATCTCACGTAACACACAGTGTAAGGCAGCTTGGGCTGATGCAGCCAACTTACCTGATTTACCCTTTCTGTGGGATGGGAGGAGTGAGCAGTGAGCACCTTGTCAGTGAGACACAGCAACCTTCCAGTGTTTCTGAGCACTTTGCTGGAGCTTGTGGCTGGTTAAGTCGGCTTGGGTAAGTAATTCAGTTGTGGATGCTACTGGCATTCTCTCAGAAGCCAAATCAGACACCTGCTCCTTGTGAAGGACTTGGATTGCAAAACCAGAGCTATGTTGAATTCAGCATTTGAGTGGATTTGGAACACTGTTTGGGGAAAAAAATAGAAAATGGCATGACTCATTCTAAGACAGCCATGAAATACAGCAGTGTCAATTTCATAAATTGTTGTCCATGAATGTATCGCCCACCTATCAGAGACAGACTTCTGCCAACAGATCTTCCAATAAGAGATAGACTTTTGCAAAGTTTGCCTCTCAAAAAACATCATGGCATTGTCTTAGACTATCTCCTCTTCCATTCTCAGCTTCTCTACTGTGGAGCACTAGTCTTCTAAAATATGTTTTGTGGACATTAGGAGCAATAAAGGAAATCCTGACAAAATAGTTTCCAAAGCTACCCAGAGGTCATTACTAAAATTGCACCACCAGCAAAGAGGCACCATACAAAAAATAAGTCCATGCTTAAAAAAATGTCATATCTTGACTTCACTCATACAGGATGTTCTGATAAGCCCAGAAAAATAATCTTATTGCTTAGTTGTCCCCTTTACTGCTTAAAATGATCATACAGCTGATCTGTAGCTGAATCACCCTAGTTACAAGGAGCAACCTGTATTTTGGGCAAGTACAAAATATAAGCAGTTAAGGACTGAATAGGATAGGTTGTTTTAAGGGTTGTTATATGTGCTTACACAGAAGAAGGAAAAAAACACACATCCTATTCTAACCTTCAACAGTCTGCATGAAGCATGCTAGAGAATGAAGACTCTGATCATTTAGAGCAGGTTAAACTCAACCATATTTTCATATTGCTTGTGTTCATTATCATAGTCTCTTAGAAAATATGGTAATTCTGGGAACAACAAGTGATAACTGTAGGAGGGACAATAAAGCAAGCCTGAGAGCTGATGTAAGGATTGCCAGCTTCTTAACTTTACAGATGACATAATTGCTGTCACCACAATCCATCGATGCAAAGAGGCTGGAAGCAAGCTGGCAGAAATACAAATTTTTCAGAGAGTTGACTGGTGGAGTAATTTATTTAACTGTCCTTTTGAGCAATGTTAGGACTCATATAGGCTGCCCATAGAGCACACACTGCGTATCGTCCCTATGAAATATGATGAAGCACAGATCTTTTTGAGCACATTAGCAACCAGATCCAAAACAACAGAGCTATAATTTTACAATTACTGTGCATGATCCATTCCCCTCCATCCCTCCAACCCTTTTTTGGCTGTTACTTTTTAAAGCATGAAATATATCCTGTAGAGCAACCCTTCCTGAAAGAATATATTATCAGTGCTTCTGTGTAGTGGATGGAACTGTCTGGATGGATTTCTGTTATGTTTCTAATTTTCCCAGTGTTTTTCAAATTGTTTTGAGAATGAGACAAGTCAAAATAACTTGAACTGGGAACTGGAAAAGGAGGAGCCACAGTTAAGAGCACTACTATATAATAAGATTTAGGTGACTATTAGGTTTTTCAGTGTCTTAAAAATTGTAATTGGATGCTGGCTGAAATGCTTTGGATGCAGGGAAGACTGTAAATACTTTAATTGCCAAAGTCAAGCTTCTTCACTGCTCTTGTCTGTAATACAAGATCACCTAAGCAAGATGAAAGTGAAAGTTATGACAACTGGTGCCTCATCAAGTGCATAATTTAACAAATATTGAATAAGATGTGGTGCTATCATCTTGTTGTATCACCATTGATATGGCTTAGAGAATTTGCGTATTCTAACACAGTGAGATGAAGACCATCTTTACATAATATATGGGACTGGCAGGGTGCAGTGAAAGGCACTTTTTAAAATTCCCTTTTCTTCCACATTTATTCAGGGACGAAAAAAAAATAAAATTGAAGCAAATACTCTAGAAAAATACCATAGGAACAAAAAGTTAACTCTCTCTTATACTACGTAAGAGTGCTTACATTCCTGTAAGCAGCCCGAGAAAATGGGAAGAACTTTCTGTGCCATCTCCAGAGGCTGCCAGTTATATTTCTACTCTTAAAGGAGTTTCCTGGAGGTCATAAGCAATACAATGGATTTTTAAGTAAGAAAGTATTAAATTCTCTATGAACCTTGCTGCCTTAGACAGAACCTGCCTTCTTTGGCTGGGATTGTGGTTCCATTTTCTTGGCAGTACATATGAAGACCATGGAGTTTGTGGAGCATAAGGGAAACTATAACCTTATTCCAAAACAAGCTGCAGAGATGGTATGGCAAAGCTGTAACTTCTCACGTCCCTTTCTGAAACTGATTGTTGGACCAACCTGAAACTGATGCATCTGGAAAAGGAGTCTGACAAGGAGCCCACATGAAAATACACAGGATTTGTTTTTTGAAATGACAAGTGGCCATCTGATTCAAGCTCCTCCATGTCACAGGCAATGGGGACAATGCCTCACACAGTTCAGTAGTTTAAATTTCAAAAACAAGCCATGTGATTCAAGTCAGGAGATACTCTGATTTGTTGAGCGTATTGCAAAAAATGATCCAGTAGGAACTGGTCTGAATGGGCTCATCTATCCTTCGATATGTAACATGTTTTTCAGATGATGATTCATGTTGTCATTGCAATTGCTGTGACTATCAACTGATAGCTGACAGTGGGAACCAACCTAAATCTCAGGGTAAACAGGGAGAGTAAACATTACTTTCAAAGGAGTTGTGCCTGCTCAACTCCACCAATTAATTCAATTAGCTTCATGAAATGCCACACGCCATTCTTTGTTGTGTTGTGTTGTCGAGGGAAGATGGGGATTTTAAAGGATGTGCAAGTCTTTCTTCCCATTATGTGGCATAAATCAACAAGTCTTGTGCTCCAAGGGAGAAAATAGACTCCTACAGTGAAATCCTGGTTAGTGCTCTGAGCTCCACTTTGATGAGCTTATGTCTCACGCCCTGACTTTCAAAATTAGCAACCAAAGTATGAATGAATTTCTAAGTTGACAGTAAAGATAATAATTTACAACTAAAAGCTACTGAATCTTTGTACTTCTGCTGAACAAACTAAGATAATTGCTTCAGAAAAAAAAGGTAAAATGACACTTCTCAAGGGTCCACTATTTGAACATATATCTAGTGTTTACTGTGTTTTCTTACTGTGCTCCGTTTTTGCACACAAAACCCCTGTTCTCTGTGGGAAGAATTTTTGAAAGCCCAAAGAATGCAGGATCAGGTAGAAGTTAGGCATGGACATACTGGCTGTGTTTTCAGAGCATGATATATCATTCCCTTGCTAGTTTCTTGTAATTCCTGGCTCAGAGAGTACACTTTATTCAGAGAAAGCAGTGTAGCTGGTCTATGTCGTTGAGACAAAGCCCAGATGTGTGCCGGGGACACGCAGCATGCAGCACTCTGCTATTTGTTTTCTGAGTGCTTGTATGTCATCAAACTGCCCATACATAATTCAGATGTAAGTGAAAGCCACTTTCCTGAGCTCTCTCGTTGGTCCATAGGGTCTTTTTAACTTTGTAGAAGCTTGCAGTGGCAAAGGGCAGAGGCAGTTAGAAATGCCCTTGTCTTTTCTGTAGGTTGCATCTGTTTAAATTTCAGTTCCTAATCTGACATAGTGTTCTCAGAGCCGTATCTTTAAAAACTTTCCAGTAATATTAATAGGCAACGAGGCTAACCTGTGTCAACTTTACATAGCAAAGGATTTTCTTAGCTGAACTTTTAAGTATATACAGAACCATTTTCTATCACTTATCTCTGTAGCATATTTGTTGTATAAGAATGATGTCTTTTCATTCCTCCCACTGCTAGCTTTCATTCTTTGCCAGTCTACATAATGATTTTGGAGGCTGAATGAAGAAGCTCTGTCTGGGCTCTTAATGAAAGCTCCCTTTTATCTTATCTTCCACTCTCAAAGTAACTTTCTGATAAATTTGTTTGTTAGAGAGGATAAACTGTTTGCTTCAGCTTTGGTTTAATTATGATACTGAACTGTAAAAAAAACCTTAATGACACAGGATGCTTGGTCAGTGCTAGAGCTGGAAAAATATTTCTGCATTTCTAGTTAAAATTTGCAATTGACTTCACCCTTTGAGATTACTTTGTACATAAAAACTAGAAAAAAATTAATTGGCAGAATATTTTCAAAAAAAGAGCCAAGTTGGGACTTAAAATAATTCCCTTTGGTTCAGGTTTTAAATAGCCAATATTATTTATGGTTTCCTGCTTATTTTTTTGCTTGCTTGTTTGTGAAGTTGGGCATAAGAAATCCAGTCACAAAGGCGTGCTCTGTTGTGCTTGGTGCATACGTGTAAAATCGCAGAATCACAGATTAATCTGAGTTGGAAGAGACACACAAGGATCATCAAGTCCAACTCCAACGTGAATGGCCAATATGGAAATTGAGCCCTGACCTCAGTGTTATTAGCATCATGTTCTAACCTAGATGATGATGATCCCTGCCATTACTAGTCTAAATTTAAACCTACCATCTATCTGGATATCTCTCAGTATTGTGGCATTTTTCAACAGAAATCTTGTTGAAATGGAAAGACTTTGGACATTTGTTCGGGGTATCTGAAGGTCCCAGATGCAGTGTGTGAGATCAGTCCATGGGGCATGTGGAGAGCACAGGCACGTACAGGCTGGTGGTTTGCATTTGTCTGGTAAACTGAGTTCAAATCACTTATGCAGTGCATTAGGGATAGGTACTTAGGAAGTATTGTGCATACACCACCAAGTGCAAAAATAAACATTTGAACCCATACAGTTGACATCTAAGACACCACATCAACAACTGAAGCAGAGAGTGACTTGCAACCAGCAGTTCCGAAAGAATCTAGATCTAGTCAAATAGTGAAATTTATTCATGAGCTGAGAAACAACATAGTGTTTTGAGAATTGTTCGAACCCTGTTCAGAGGATTGAAGTGATGCATACGCCTTATCCTGGTCCTCCACAGAGGAATGATATTCATCCAGTGTGAATACTTTTGAATAGAGAATGAATACTTAAACCACATGGAGACAACTGATGAATAGAAAAACAGGATAAATTATCAAATTAATTAATATTAGTAGTGAGTGCTTACAAATAGTGCTCATCAAGGACTAGACGTTTTGTTGCTCTGACTGGGTGGGCCCTTGCTGGTTTGAATTATCTTTGTAAGAAAACGATCATCAAAGAAGGCAAAACATGTTTTAAGAAACCCTTTTAATACAGCATAACTCAAAACAAAATATACTATTGTTTAATAAAGCTATCATAGGCACAATTCAGAATTTATAAAAGTTAGCCTCTTGGCTTGAAAGCAGAACAATATCCTATCTCAATACATTTATTTTACTTACTATGAGGAGTTTTACTCAAATATAATGTATTTTTTTGTAATAACGTAGAACATAACTGGCCTATAAAAGTGGAAGAAAGAGCAGCAAGCCAAACGCTAATGCTTGTATTCTGGGAAGAAGTACTGAGGAATAAATTTATTTGGTTTTTATCAATACCGTTATTAACTCTTAGATGCAAAACAAATGGAAAACAATGTAGAAGCTCTACACTGTATCTAGAAGATTTTGATGCTTCCATGTGTACTCTTTCTGAATGTTACGCAACCCTCTCAATTTTAATCACTTCCAACTTCTTTAATGTATGACATTCTGAATGCTTTTAAATTTTGAGATTTAGTGTAATGCCTGAAGTCAATAAAGAGGAGCTTTTAGGGATATTCTAAAGAATTGTAAATATTTTAAAATTTGTTGATAAAAAACTTAAAAAACATGTTTTCATTTTAAGAACAAAGCATACATCATTTTTCAATCATAACCAAAAGCTTCTACAGTGTAGTATTCAACCATAAACTCTTAACAATTGCAATTTCAAGATCTATGTTGTTTCATTGAAAAAAAATTTGCACTTGTAGTTTGTAAATTTTTACATTTTAACAAAGATTTTTAAGTATTTAAGTGCCTTCAGATCATTAGAACATTGCATAAAAAGGAAGCCTGCAATCTTTGGTTTTATGAACCTCACCCCAAAAAAAGTATTTCCAGATGGAAGTATTATGTTTATTTGACTTCATTTTTCACTCAATTAAGTTAATCACCCCCTGTCCTTGTCTCTTCTCTAGGTTTCCCAGATTTAGTTTTGGTCTATCTTCCTTAGCTGACACCTTGTCGTGTGTAATTTTGTTTCAATGTAGCGTTTAACTTATATTTACATGATCTGTACTAACATCTGAGTTTTCAGGTGTGTCTGTTACTGTCCCAACTTTATTCCCATTAAAGTCACTGATTCCCCTTCCTCGCAGCCCTGATGTCAATGGCAGCAGTTAGGCCATTATCAAATGTGATCAGAAAATCTCGTGTCTCTATCAACTGTACACAGTCAGAATAGTGATCCTATCAGTGATATATCCTAAAGTCATTATATTTGAGTTCAGTGTAAATTAAAACTCTAATTTATGTATCTGCTTTCTACCCAGTTTCAGGCCAATTGGCTGAGATCTTGCCTCTTAATAATTTTAGTTTTCCAAACCAAATTCCTTGCACCTAGATTTTGAATTTTAATACAAGCCTTTGGTTTCAAAATATAGCAGTGTCATCATGTTAGCTACTGGCATCATTAGCACTTTGGATTTCTTTGCAAAAAGAGGAAAACATATGCAAAATGCATCTTGTCAATCACAGAAGAGACTCTGACCTGTGCACTAGGAAAAGGTCCACGTGCCGTGATCTAGAGGACAGAGATTACATATATATTGCAAATAACAGGGTCAGAGATAAGAAATGTACTGTGAAGCAGCTGTAGCCCCTCCAGTAGTCTGGAAGGTGAAGCAGAACTGAAGAGGCTGGAAATGTTTGCATTTAACCTTCTCAGGAAAGGAAGCCTGGGAGCTAGCAGGAAGTAACAGCTAGTGTGTGGATCCAGAGCTCCTGAAGGGACCATCATACATAAGAGCAGTAACTAGAACGAGACCGTAGTGAAGGTTGGTGTCGTCTCCTCTACTCCTCTCCTACTGGCTGGGGGTAGCCCTGCCCCAAAGGCCCTCTGCAACCTCCTCAGGGCTGTGGAGGCATCCAGCTCTCCTCAAGAGATAGAGTATGTCCTCCTTTCACTTCACATGACTATTTTTTTTTTAATCTGCTTCTGTTCTGCTCTTTTTCACCTTACTTGCTGACTTTATTCTTCAACATTTATTTTTAATGTTCTACATTTTAATACATTGATTTTCTGCATGTCTTCAGTCACATGCTCTTTTGGCTCTTTTTCCTTATTTGGAAAAGGCAGCATAATAGGTGTCTGATAAACTGATAGCAATCTGCCCTGAGTCAGTGATGTGATATTAATTAACCTGCATTATGCAATGATTACCTATGTCAGTACAATATAAGTCACTTTTCCACAAATAGTGCAGACTTTCACCTGGTTGTTACCTTAGAGCTTTCTGTCATTTCATACTCTTGTTTGGGGTTTTGGCTGGATCTTGTTTTGACACATCATTTGTGAGACTCTCTCAGACATACCTTTTAATTGTCTTCCTAATTATTCTATACCTTGGAAAAGTAAAAAATACAAGCTTATACAGCTAAATTTCCAAATGTCCATGATGCAACAGATAAAGCTTTCTCACAGTTATAGAAATCTTCTTTTCTTGTAAATTGCATTATGACTGCTTTGAAATCCAATGGAAATAATTAAAAAGTGGTGAGAGCATTTGTTGCAAGCCCATCTTTAACATATTAAAATCACTCCTGAAACAATACTGGCTATGGACAAAAGGTAGTGTTTCAAGAAGAAAATACAGAAGAAAATAAAGAGTTGGCCTGCCCCTCCCAACACAGGCATGCACAGCCTGCCACAATATTTTTGTAGATTGTCCCATTTTTAAATCACCAGGATGCAAAATAAGACACTTGTTTTCCACATTTGAAGCAGCTAGATGATGTCAGAGACATCCATGTTAAAAATTATTCTAATACGGATACGGAGTGGACTCAACAAAAAGGTGAATGCAACTTTGGGCATTGCTAATTCATAGATCACTTTACTGCTGGTGCATATCAGGCAATATTTTATCCTGAGCTTTTTCTTCGAAGTTTTCTATTAGTATAGGAATGTATATGTGAATGTGTGGGTGGCAAGAAAGCTTTTTTCCCTTTGTGCAGAACAGGCAGGCTTTCCTAATGCAGTGTGCTACAATTGTTGCTCAGAGGTGTAGGACTTTCACAGATGGGTTTATTGCTGGAAGACAGTCTATGGCACTGAAATACAGACAAAAGAAAATCTCTTCCAGAGTAAGAGCAAACATTCTTAATGATTTTTCTATTAGTATCAGTCCCTAGTGAGATATCTTCATGGCCTAATTTAAAAATCAAGGAGGTTCCGACAAGGTGAGAAAAAATATTTATGGATTTGGAATACTAACTGTGGACAATAGTTTGATATTTAAATCCTGACAGGAGAATTACAAAGGTCTGTAACTCACAAGTGGTGAAACAAGAAGTTCTGTAAATTACAAAAATCCTTTTACTCATGTCTGAGCAAAAACAGTGCTTTATTAGTAGCTCCCATAAATTTCTGGACTCCAGCTCTTGTTGCTTTATGTGTAGGAATTAATTTTTACCTTTTTAAATGTGGTTTTATATATTTGACTAGTATTGAAGGCAATGTAAGGAAGAAAAATAGCTATGCCAGAGTGAGGCATATCACTCCATGTATTAATGTTTGGCTTTTTCAGTGATTTGCAGAAGAAAGATGACCTGTTTTCTCCATTTTCTCATCTCAAGTTGAGTGGTTGTTTGTTTGTGGAGTTGGTTTTTTGCCTTTTACCCTGTGGGGGCATGAGATCACAGATATCCAATCCATATTAGAGAGCTCAGCTTCTTAACGACATTTTCCACTGACTCCTAAAGAGACTCAACAGATTAAGAAAACCTTTGAGTTGCCTGAGAAGGAGGACATTTTTGTCTTAACACAGCCACATACTCTCTAACTGGGCCTTTATCTCTTTATACGATGCTGTTTTAAACACATGAACAAGATCTGCAGTTGTGATCCTGTTGCCTTTAGGAGTGATAGGTGCGCTTGCAGCTCTGGCTGGGGTGGTCACTCCGCACAGGGACAGACCTGGTCTGTGCTGGGCTTGCAAATGCCTTCATTTGTGAAGGCAGCCTGTATTAGCACCACCTCCAGATGCATATAATAGTTTTGATGTTTTAAGTAAACAAAAAAAAAAAAAAAGCTGGAATCTTAGGTTATGTGTTTAAAACCAACAATCAACTATCCTTTCCTCTCCTTCACCCTCCCTCAGTCAATACTTTTGGATCCCATATAAATGCAACAGATGTGGCTGATTTAGTTAGGAAAAAATGTGGAGGACTTGCTCTATAATTTACTTTAAAGCAGAAATAAAATGCCAAAAATAATATTATAATATCCAAGATACTTTTTCAAAGGGATATACTTTCACAGTTATTAATGCACATGTGAAAAAAAGGGGATATTTTACAGAACTGGCTGGTAGTTTAACATATCCCACACATAATGAGTTCTCTGAAATCTTAAAGAATACAGTATAGGTCACATAACCCTGCTAAAAACATGCATGTGAACTTTACTGAGACAGTTATTGAGACTCAATCTCATATCATCTTACAGTTTTGAGTTATGTTGTTGATTCTTACTGTAAATGCTCATATATTGTCGTGAACACAATTTCAATTTGACATGCTACTCATTGTAATCATACACAACTGCAAACAGGGAAACTTACCTGCCAGGTACATAGTGGAATATATTACAGTTCCTGTATAGATTCTACACAGAAACTATTTGATAGCTTCCTGTAATTAAAGTCAGAGTTTTATGAGTTGCTCATGACCATTTCATCTGTGATGTACTTCTATGGATAATTAATCACATTAGCAGACAGCACTGTATTTCATTACCTTCTGCATGTATTCAGTTGAGTAGAGTTTAGATAGATATTTTACAATGCTAAAAAGAAACAAACAAACAAAAAAACCAAAAAAACCAACCAACCAAAAAACAACCAAACAAAACTAAATCACCAAAACCAAACCAAACCAAAACCCAAAGCCACCAATGAACCAAAAATGTTAAACCCAAAAACCAAATGCAAGAGGAATATTCACTTCTCAGACCAATACTGATGCAACAGGACTTCATGAATTCACTAGATGAGATAGATTGCACATATCAAGTGCTGCTGCATTACAGAAAATCAAACCTTATTTTTTGTTAGAGAATATATCATGATTAGAGATCATCATACATAATCTCTGTTGTTTTGAGATTTTCAACAATGGTCTCAGACACATTATATGATTTTTGTGATTAGCCTCTACATGGCCTAAAAGTTGGCACTGATGATCCTTGTGGGTCCCTTCTGTCTCAGGTGTTCTATGATTCTGTGATAATCATGCCCGTAACTGAGATGGACTAAGACAGACACCATAGTGTTTGCTGCTGTACACAAAAAGAGGTTCAGGCTTGGTGGAGACAAGAGAGTAGGATGGAAAAAAATGGGGTAATGATGTCCGTGGATGGATAGCAAGTTGGAAAAATTTTAAGGAGGGTCAATGTGTGCTTCCCCTTTCTACCTGAAGGAATTTCGTTTCACTAGCAACGTCTAAGGATTGTTGTCATTGTGGGTAGTGTTAGATATAATCCTGGTTTATTGCTCTCCTCTTCACTGTCCTAATGTCAGGAAATAAGTAAAATACTAGAGGTAACAGTCAGTGAGAGCACTGTTACTGGCAGGATCCAACTTTGGACACCCTTTCTTGGGAGTGTTGCATTGCTAATGCAGGTTTCTGTTTAGATGTTTGTCTGGAAGAAAGACATCTCTTTAGATATTTCCTACTGTTTGGATGTTTTGCCTTTTAAAATTTGTCTGAATTGAAGAGAAGATTGTACTACACTGACCTTAACCTGTCTCCCTACTCCCCCCAAAAAGGTAGTGCATAGGGGATTTGCAAAATGCCCCTTTATTCTTTAAAATCCATGTTTCTATGAAATGTATCAATTTTTCTGGAAGACTAGAAAATGTACTGTTCAGGTAAATAAACAAAGTTTTAATTGAACCTCTTAACTTTCCTATGTATTTGAGAGTTGCTTAGTAGATTTTTTATTTGATTTCTGCTGCTACTTGAAATTTTTGACTGAACAGTCTGGGAACAGATTTTTCTCAGTTAGGAATAAGCAACTGTGACAAGAATAAATGCATTCATATCTTACATCAAGGAATTGGTGGGCTATTTTCTGTAACTATTTTTACTGTGATATTTTCTTCGGTAATAAGTTTGTTGACAAGTTATTTGTCCCCACAGGAGCAGCAGACTCAGGGAAATTAGAGATGGAAAAGTCCTATTAGGTCATATTGTCAATTTTCCTGTCAACGCAAGAATGCTCCTTGCAAAGAGGTTTTCTTCAGTATTTCTGTCTGCTGAGCCATGTGAAAAGAGTCAAGAGTATGCATTTTCTGATGTAGTAACAGCAGTGAGAAATGAGAAGCTGCTATTTAAATTCTTCTTTTGAGGCAAAGGTGGTCAGAACAAGCTGAAAAGAAAGTCAGGGCAGTTCTTTATGAAGTGAAAAATACTTAAAGGTGAAGTTCAAGTAAAGAGTGAGTTTTTACTACTTTATCAGAAATTAGCCACTTTTGGTAATGATACTTTGTAATTCTTGTTTTCAAAAAGTGCGGCACATACAAAATGTCCACACTGGGCCCCATTCCTCTGGTCATTGCTCACAAAAGCTGTCCTTTCTTAGGACGTACCCCAGATTGCATCGAGGTTAGTCATAAGAGGAGGAACTGTTTTTACAAGTAATAGTTTTCAACAATGATTGTATAAGTTGGGGGGCGGGGGGGTGGGGAATGCAATATGGAGAGCTGGGTAGCAAATACATTTTCTATTCTGAGAAAATTTTCTTGTCATAAAAAAGGTTCCTGTTGCATGGGAGGGGGAAGGGCAGGAAAGATCTTTGAAAAGTTTTCCATCTTGCAAAGAAGGTGTGGGTGTGCTTGTGCACTAGCAGAAACTTGCAGATCAGCCAACTCCCCTGTGCTTGGGGCACATATCCAGCTCTGTGCTCTCTTTCACCAGCCTCATGATGGCTCTTCCAGGTTAGATCTCTCCTATGCTCCTTCTTGCAGCTATGGGAGCTCTTTCTTGGCTTGGTGTTGTTTTTTTTAATGTTAAATGGGGCAGTTGCAGTCAGAGTGAGTGTCCATCATGTGGCCCAATTTTAAGTCTTACATAGTATGTGAGCAACTATCTGCAAAAGAGTTCTGAAGTCAGGTCTCACTTTCTCCCTAGAAAGCACTGTAACCACCTGTGAGCTGTGGCTGTCCTTGATCTTCACAGTTTCACACTAGGACTCCAAGGCTGTTTTTCCGTAGAGAATCCCATGAGAACTGGTATGCTCCCACCAGTGTTTCAGCTCAGTGAACTTACTCCATTTTTTCCATTATAATCTGTTACACTAAAACATTTGCCACTACCTGTATTTCTCCAGACTGCCAAGCCATACTGTCTTATAATACAGTTTCTCTAAAACAGAAAACAAACTACATACTGCTATTTTGAATACAGAAACTCTGGTTTGTTCGAAAAGGCAAATTCTGCAATACTAAGAGACATCAAAAGTACCAAGCAAGTCTTTCCTGGTACTGTTCCTTTCCTCAGGTGGTGTTTCTGGGTATACAATATGTTAGTTTATATGGTTTATGAGGAAAAGGAGTAGTAACTCTGCAGTGACTAACTGTGCTCTTCTGCAAAAAAGTAACGAAATGATGGATCAGGCTGCTTCACAGAGTCGTTTCTGAATGGATTATGAGAGCAATGTTATAGATAATCACATCATAACCATTTTTTCCCATACATATTTACCACTACGTGGTACTTCTAAAACAGATTAGGTAAAAATACATATATCAAACTGAAACCAATTGCTGCACTTCACTACTGTAACCTTATTCCTGAGTGTAAATGCCTCTGGTTGCATCCTGTTTGTAATCCACTGTATAAATACTAACCTGCTTTTATTTGGTGACTTGATTTACTCAAGAAGACCAATGTATTACAGAATCATTCATAATATCATTTTTCAAGTCCTTTTAATAAAATACATTAATTTCTTTACCGGTTATATTTCTTAGTATTAGCTTCTATTGCTTGTAATGGATTTTGCATCATAATCTGGACTGTGGCATTGAAATATGTGTGTGATAACTCCTTTTGTTTGACAGGGGGTGGTTTGGTTTAGGTTTTACAATTTGTAAGTACATGAAATCATATATGATAATACAATATACAGAGAGAAGTCCTGTCCAAGTTCCAAATGAATGAATATCAAACGATATAGTGCATAAAAAAGATTGTAATCTTTGTCTAAAACTAGCAGCTGGCTTGGTATGTAAAAAATTCAGGAAACAGTACAAATATTTGACATATTTATTTCTTGAGTATAGTGTGTCTCAGAACTGATACCTTATAAAGAAGTTTGTTGAAAAGCAAGAATTAGTAAGTTTTGCCTATGACTTTAACAATAAGGTTTGGTTTTGGAGTGGTTTACTTTAGCTTTCACTTGGGGCTTTTAACCACTTTCTATTTTTGAAAGAAGTTTTAAATTCTTGTTCTTGTCTTGCCATGCTGCTTTATCAACAAGTATGTATTATCTGCCTCTAACTGCATATATATTACTCAGTTCCTTTGCCTCTGGGATCTCTTAAAAAGCTGTCCATAGAAAAACAGCTAGAAAAGTGGCCTCTTTGCTTGTCTCACTGGCTAGGTCTTAATGTAGGGTCATTTTGAATTCAGTGGGAATTTCTTACGCTTTCATAAAGAAGCAGTAGCTGCTTTCTTGTGAATAGCAATGCTTGAACACATGCAAACTCATACCCTGGACATAATTGCATTGTCTTTCAGCACTCCAAAGTACTGGATAACCTAAAATAAATGTGAATCCAGATTTTTTTTTTTTTTTTTTGTGGAACTGCTAAGATGAACTTTGATAAAGGGGAAAAAGCTAAGATTTAGTGAAAGGAAAATGGAGAAAAAGGCAGCCCCCTGAGTCTAGTGAACTAAAAGTGCTAGAACCTACCATACTAATGTTGCAGATTTCATCACTGGTTTTCCAGCCAAAAACAGAAAAATCATTAAAAAGGAGGATCTCAGAGTGCAAAGCGGAAGGTCATGCAAAGAAAAGGAATGTAGGCTCAAAAGTCCCAACCTGACAGGCTGACTATGAGGTACCACTGGCAATGCAGTAACAAGAATAAAGTGTCAAGTCTGTGTCAGGTCTGTGTTCATTGAAAGAAGCAATTCTAGAACAAATTATGATGGTGTAATACTATACACCAAGTTCTAGTTTTGTCCTTGTGAAGCTACATAAACAGCTGCAAAGACTTTTATACAGTGTTTAAAAGATGGCTCAAAATTAGAAAAAGAGCAGAAAAATGAGCTCTCTTGCCAGTCTAAAAAAATAGTAAACTAATCAAAAATGCTAAAAATGCATGCAGTAGATAAATGAAATGGAAAATAAAGAATCATGCCAGACAGAGATGAGCCAGAGAATTGATCATTATTGACTTATGATAAATTTAGGCAGGAAATTAAGTCAAATTTCCTGACCATCATAGCACTGAGTCTTCCAGTTGGGAGAGAAGGTGGAGCTACAAAGGCTTGTTAATATGTAGCTAGTAAAGTTTGTTATCATATTTCTGAGAGTGGGGGACTAGACATGATGGTACAGGAAACTGCTTTGTACCTTGTGCTCCCCTCCTTTCTCCTGTAAGAGGAGAGTAAGACAGAATTTCTGAGGATGGCAGGGACCTCTTGAGATTGTCTGGTCAAACCACCCTGCTCACACAGGGTCACTTAGATCAAGTCACCCAGGATTGTGTCCAGTCAGGTTTTAAATGTCTCCATAGATATAAACTCCACTTCTCTTAACAACCAATGGCAGTGCTTGGTCAAGAGGTAGAAAAGAGGTACCAGGTGGAGCACTCATGCAGATGGAACCAGACAGGGAAAGCTCCATCGAGGGACATTTCAAAGTTCCTTGTCAAATGTGTTTATTAGTTCCAGGCTTTGCATAGACTGACTGCAGCTCTTTAAAATCTTATCCTCGTAGATGTTTGTGTAAGATGAAAAGATTGTTGGAGCTGTTTTATAGTTCACAACACAGGTTTGAGGATTGCATGTGGATGTTATGATTCATGATCCTACATTATTTCAGGATTGACAGTGTTGTAGCAGTAGACCTTTAATTTTCTTTGCTCATTTATCAATTAGAGGATGTATACACAAAGCTCTATACTTAAATTAGTGAGACTCCAATTCAATGTAAAGCTAAGAACAAAAGAAGGGAGAAAACTGTTTTTACAATAGTTTTTACAATAGTTTTTCCCCATGAAAAGTTCCAAAGCATGTAAAGATCAGAAGTTGTGTAGTAGTGACATTTTTGTGGTCCAGATATTTCAGACATGTGAAAGGGCCTCTCTTGAAGCAACACTGCTGTAGTGACCAACTTGAATTTCATGCAGGGTTTAGGTGGACAGCATGGAGTTCAGTGGAGTCATTCAGGGCCAAATCCTGATTTCCTTACTAATGCAGGTGGTTCCTGTGTCTTCCATGTGACTGTAAATTTAAAAAAAAATGATTTTTTGAAGATATTTCCTTCATTAACAAACTTCCAAAGAGGTACTTTAAAAATATATATCACTATATTTTTGTTCAAAACCTTTTGATCAGTAGGAATGGTTCCTTAATTTACTGTTAAATCATCTTGTAAATAATACATTCACTTCAAAACTCTAGAACCTATAGTGCAGTGCTGATGAGAATATATTTCCAAACTGAAAAGACAAACTGAATGCTTAATCATGTGATGTGCTGAAAAAACTAAGTAGAGGTGATTTTTTTTCAAATTCTGTCATTCAGGGTGAATATGCTGTGCTGACCTTAATGCGTCTTAGCACCCAGCACTTCAGAGCAGGACCCATTATAACTGTCTTTCCACCTCACTCTTTTCATACTGAAATCCAGACAAAAGCTTTCTTAAGGTACCATTACAAAGTTGGGTCAGTTATTTACTTTCCAGGAAACTTCTGTCTTATGAGAGGGAAGACCTGCTGATAACTTACCCAAACAAGCTAGATAGGTATTCCCTTACCACTATCCTAGTAAGTGTATTTACAAGGTCAGGTTTCTAGCATAGAAAAGGATGTTATCTGGTGCTGATAGTACTGCAGGTTTTTACAGGGAGGTATTGGATTTCAGTATTCCCCTTTCCACCTGCATTATCTTTTACAGATACCAAATGACAATAGTTTGCTGACATTTTACTGAAGACTGAGTGAAAGAGTAAACAGTTGAGGGGGAAATCCTTGTCTTGAGCACCGCAAAGTGAAGGAAAAAGAATCTCTTGGAGAGCAGCGGTGCTTGAAAACAAGCATGAAAATCATTCTCACAATTGAATGTTTTCACTGATATTAAAAAATGTTAATCATTGTAATTTTGCCTCATAGCTCATCTTCTGATCCCAATCTTCTGTTCTTTTGCTCGTTTGGTCTTTTATTGTCATTGTTTCTTTAAAACTTGAGATTTGATGCCTTATCGTGTCTCAGGGTCTTATGAGGAAGCATTTTATTGGCTGTGGAGAGGTCTTTCTAGCCTACAAGTCCAGCTTAAAAGGCCCTGAAATACAAAGACATTGCCAAGGGTGCAGAAGGCTTCCAGAAGATAAACTTTTAAACTTTGTTTTTGTTTTTGTCTGCTAGTTTACTTTACCATGGCAGGATGCCTGGGTGCTTCTTCCACTAGATGTTCAAGTAAAGCTAACTTTGCATTTGCAGGCTCTCTTAAATGCTAGTCTCTGTTTATTGGCTCACAGACACCTTACCAGGGCAGTGAACTTAAAGAGACAAAGCGAATGAAACTGCAAAGGGTAGCTATAGAGAAAAACACTTATTCCATCACAACAGCCCTTTGGGGTTTTTTGCATTTGGACTGGGTATCTGTTTAAATGTCTGGATACACTAGTCATGGACAGCTAACTTTCTTAAGGATAAAACTTGGTGAAATGCAAAGGTACATTTACTTTTTTTTAAAGCTCTGGCTTGATAAAATAGCAAAGCCATAACTGGCTGCTGCTGGTTAGATCTGTGAAATTCATAGACTAAACCCCTAGTTAAAAAAAGCTTCCTCTCTCATAAGACTACTTCATCTCTCCTTCCAGTCCTATAGAAACTAACGTGGCCTATAGACTGTACTGTATCTTGACACATACAGTAACGTTTGGAATAGCTGGTTTCCAAGAGCAGCTTCATGAAAAGGTGCATTGTATATTAAATGAAGTCAGAAATCAGGAAAGAAGATTTAGTCAGAGTAGCAGGGGAACAGAGGTCATCTGCATCTTTCTCAAGACTACCCTTCCCCCACAAAAGCAAACCAGAACAACTGAAAAAGCTGAGCACCACCTGTTTTTATATTAATATTGCCCTTTATGCCATTCTGTAGCTGTGAGCCCACCAAGGTCTGCACAACTCCCTGACATCTGAGGCCTGACCCTTCTGCAGAGGTTTTGCTCTGCCGCTCCAACGGGTTGGATGAATCTGAGACTGCAGAGCAGACTGTAGTATCTTGCTGCCAGTGTATGCTGGGTTTCTGCCTTGCTTTCCTGGGAAACAGTGCAGGAGTATAGAGGGGACTTCATTGCAAGCACTGGGTTATGCTGCCAGACAATGCTGTGGAGACAGTGATCCACGATTTTGGGGCTGCAGGGGCAGAAGATCCCTGAGCATTGCAGCTTCTGTCAAGCATTGTACAGCTAGGCTGGGCAGGGAAAACTTCTTCATCCCTCTACATGTGGCATTATTACAGGGCTATGTATCTCTGTTCTTTAGGATTTAAGTTTTTGCCACATTGGTGTCTGGTTTGTTACTTGAGGTGACCTGCAGGATTATAGAAAAGAATACTTTCCTTTGTGGGATGCCCGCTATTGATTTTGGATGTTGTATAATCTTCCTTCCTCACCGTTCCTGTTGCTCTTACAAAAATGTTTCTTGGGGCACAAGGGGAATTCAGTATGAAGACAATTTGTTCTGTAAACTGTGGCTGTGTCCACAGCAAAAACCTGTCTCCCATCCCCTGTATTCCTGCGGGGCTCTCCCACAGTGCATCCAATATTCTTAACACACCCCTTGCAGCTGACCCCTGTGTATCCATTACTCTCTCCTTCCCCTACCTCTTTAGCATCCTTGAGTGTTCCCCAGAAGAGTGCAAGGCATCAGATGCTGTAGAATCCTCTGGGCATGAAGGATAGAGCTTCTGGGAGCTGCTGTGGGTGTCTTTGCTGTGCAGACATGACCAGACACTTGTCCTGCTCTCCTTCCACCCTTAGTTTTCCAGACATTTATGGGAATCTGATATTTTTTCAAGTCTTACCATCTCCCACCTTTGTCTAAACATAGTTTAGGCTATCATAAAGGTTCAAAACTGGGAGGAGAGGCAGATGGACAGAGAGCATAATTGTTCAAGCCTATTCCTCTGCAGATCTCAAGCTTGCAATGCTGAATTTGCAGCGTAACTGGTGTTACATTTGCGGATAATGGGTAGGGTTAACCATTAGTAGGGGAATAAGGGTTCATGTTCTTCCACCCAAGATATTTTGCTAAGTTGTGCAGATTGTCTCTGCCTCCCAGGGACTGCTCTCAGATGATTGCAGACAGCAGCACTATGTGGAGCCCTTGGAAAGAACACGTGAAGCAGCCAAGAGGTCTCCCCTTGGCATTTTTCCAATTTTGTGTCTGCAAAACTGGACACTTATGAAATTTCCATTACATCAATATAGTAGTTGTTGCAGCAAAACACAGATCATTCACCAGTGTTACAGAATTTGTTTGCACTGCCTTTTCTTTTTCTTCTTCTTTTTTTTTTTTTCTTTGAGTTTAGTTGAGTTGAAAAAATAAGCAAGCTGCATGGAAAGGGTGAACATATACCCAGGAAATAGTTTGCTGATAACATAGGAGCCTTCATGTCTGATGGGTGGTGCCTTAAGTTTTCTTAACAAAGAAGTGAGTGTTAGTTCTTCAAATAAAAGTTACTTTTTGCGCTCACGTAACTGAGGCTGAGAATTTCCAAGATGAAAAACTTGGCTTTTTATTTATTTTTCTTTTTAAATTTTTTTAAATGGAACATAATTTGAGTGGGATCTCCTCTCCCTCCAGCAAACCACTACCCCCCACATTGCCCTCCCCATCTTATTAGGATTACAGTATCCCAAAAACTCTTTAGTACTGTGAGCAAAGGAAACAGAAATGGCTTTGCATTATGAACTGAACAGAGATTAAGTTATTGGAGGCCTTGAAATAGCTCTTTCTCAACTTCCATTCCCATGAGGTTATCCACATAAAGTTGCTGTTTAGTACAGGGTCAGTGTGATGAAATTTATTTGTTGAGTCTCTTCGGTGCCAAAGCTTTTGCCAACAATCTGATCTACCTGATAGTGGTACTATTTCAAAAATGTCCAGTCAGTAACAGAAATGCAGTGTCTGTAGAGTTTCAAAGACAGTAGTAGTAAGTGGGATCAGAGCGAAGAAATCAAAACAAAAATGTCTCTCCTTTTAATAAAATAAATGCCTATAATCATTACTTAGACTGTTTACAAGCTGTGAAAAACTAGACATTACTTTTTCATTTCAAATACCACCCCTGCCCCTAAGCATGTGGAATCTTTTTTTATATGGCTCCACCAGTGGACTGTATTGGATGTGCTTGTGTCAGCTGCTATATAAAATAATTAACTGCTCACTTGCCCTTTCAGATAAAAGTTGATTGCAGGGGGAGGGTACAGGACCAAAGAGTTAAGACAGCACAGATTGTGGATTTTGCACATGGTGTCCATTTTGTTTCCTTTTGCTTTATTACATTTAAAGAGTTCTCTGCCCAACCATTTGCTCTACTAAAAAACCACAGTTCTGTATATCTACATAAATTATACATGAAATAAAGGCTTAGGAGATGAAGTCTTGCCATTTTAAGTACATATGTTGTAAAACTATATATGCTTTTATTTAGTCTCCAAACTGCAAGGGAGCGTTGTCTTTCATTTTATTTTCCAAAACCTTTAATTACCAACATCAAATGAAATTATGATAATCTTCTCTTTGTTTAGTCATCTGTCAAGTGAGTTTAAGGCAATGGTTTCCTCTAAGTCAGTACCACATCAAAACCGTGGAGTGTATGGGAGTTGTGTGACTGTGTTAACTTTGGGCAATTCAATTTCCCATTTTGCATTTTATAAGGGATATATATATACACACAGGTATAGTGATACCACAAGAAGCTTTCCACTCAGCAGCCTGCCTTTATTTTGTTGAAGACTAATATGAAACCTTGAGAAAAGTCCATCATACCCTTGCCTACCTTTGAAGCTTGGCATGGATCAACCTGAGACAACAAAAAACCCCCTTTCCAAAAGCCTCACTGCTTTGACCTCTGCTGTCCTACTGCTGCTCTAAGGTAATGTGATTTGACTATCATGCTTTCTGCTTACATGCAAGTATTAGCCAAAACTGTTTAAAAAAAAAAAAAAAAACAAAAAAACAACAAATTGCTTTTGTGTTCTCAGATTCATGAAATAGGACATTCGCAATGCAAAGGCCTGTTTCCATATGTTGCATTGCAAAATAAATGTCTGGCAGGAAGCAAAGTTAGCCACCTGTAGTTTCCAATTTCCACATGCCCAGTGTGGTGTACCAGCTGATAACATTATGGCAGCCACCTCAGCTGGTCAGTGTGCTCTGACCTATTCAGAGGGTGTGTTTTACCTGTTGGTCCACCTCCGCACCAAGGGCTGCTTCTTCATGACTGCTTGTTGCATCCAGGCTGCTGCAGAAATCCTGCAAGACAGAGCCATCCTTCACTAGGATTCTCACAAGAGCAGCAGGGACCATGATTGTATTTATTAAAGCTTAGGGTTAACCCTCACTTGGTGAGCATGGATCCTGCCTGGTAGGCATGCCTTTCCTCTTTTTCACCCCGTCCTCAGGTTTTGGCTGTAGGAGATTTTCTTACATTAGAAGATTTCAGAATAGTCTTAGAGCCTTTTTTGCTCTGAGATGGTGTTTTCTAAATACAATACAAAACACTGTCAACTGCCAATACTTCTTAGAAAGAGCACCTGTGTGGCAGAACTCTGTTCAGGCTCATGCAAGGTAGGCTCTAGTTTAAGGAAACAGACTCATGAAGGCAGCAAAATCAAAGTGGTAATGGGTGGCTCCCTGTCCTTATTGAAGGACATAGGTTTGTGCAAGAGACCGAGCTCCCTGGCGTTGGTCTTGGGTTGCTATGTGTCCCAAGCTGCTGGTGTATCCTAGCTGGTGCCTTGAGATATTTTGGCCCTGATTTTTTCTTCACCCACAGAGTGGCAAAATTTGGTGTTGTCTACATGGCTGAGAAGCTTGAAGATTCCCTCAGAAGGCTGCACATGTTCAGACAGCAGATTTTGAAAATAAGGTGGAGGATGTAAGTGTGTCAAGTGCCTGCAAGGTGTACTGTAACTTTGTCTAAGACAGGTTAGGGTTGAGGGTGGGCCTCATAGTCATGGTTCATGCCAGGACTGCTTGTCATAATAGCAGTATGAGGAACAAGTACAGTGTTGTCAGTATTATTTTAGGAATTTAATCAAGGGCCATATGCTGACTCAGTCACAAGTGGATGATACAAATCTCTCGAGTTTACTCTCACAGAACTTGTTCTTACTCTTTCCTTCTAGCCTATATTCCTTTTATACGCTAACCAGTGAACTCTAATTATATTCTATTTTTTTTTCTCTTCTCTTTCTGTGATGTCTTGATTGTCCCATTCTTTGTATGTTCTTCTGATTGCAATTAAAAACCAGTAACATTTTATTCAAACTAGTGGTGTCAGAGAGTTTGAAAAACCCACATGATGAATTAATTCACACATTCTTTATTCAGATAAAGAGATGTAAAGTGCCAGAATTAAAAATAAATAAATAAATAAAATCAGTATTTCAGGAAATTTCAGGTTTTCAGATTTCTGTGTTTTACAAATTAACATCCGAGCAAGACAGCAATAAATGACTATAAATCTTCAGTTAGTCAGTCTCAGTATGGACACTGGTAGTTCAAATGCATGTCATCCAACCATGCACCCCTTTGTCTTAATGATAAACTGCTTGGTATTCTCTCCTAAAGCTTTATTTATCCTATTGTGTGTTAAGTTTCCTGTGCCAAATTCTCTGGGTCTATTTTCATCATTTACATGATAAGATAAACAGTATTTGTCTGCTGAGGAAGGTTAAATTGCCTGCCATTTGCTTTATGTTTAATCTGTTGCTTCAAATAAGATAGAGCAGATACAGCACATGAATAATATCAGAAACTTATTTTTGTGGAATACATATTGATAGAGTTTTAAAACACATAAGCATTAAATAATCTTGAGCAAAGGCTATTGATTTTAACTGTTTAGTTCCCCAGCTTCTACTGTCCTTGTACAGGCTTCTGCAAACAGGCTCACATTGATCAGTATCCTAGACTTGTGCTAAGCCAGTGCTCCACTCCACTGTAAGATGAAGCATGTTGGAGGGGCTGGGGATTTCCTGGTGAGCACCCTTGCCTGCTCTGAGTGATGAAACCCTGGGCAATATAGGGGGAAAGGTGATCTCTTCTGTAACTTGGCTGTAGGCTTCAAGGACAGCCCAGGCACGAACAAGCAGGCATCATGGGGCCAGGCATGCTTGTGGATTCACAGCCATCCCACCTGCAGAAGCAGGAGGTCAGCAGCTACTGCTTCCTGGACCTGCTCTAGCTTATCAGATTGCTCCAAGGCTGACAGAGAGCAGCCGAAATCTCACTGCAGGGAATGGGGATCCAGGCAGAACCAGTGGTGCCTTAGTGAGCTGGACAGAGAGGCCATACAGGTCAAACCTTTGAGAGTCTGGAAGACGAGCTGAGGTTGTTGTCAGACAGGTTGGTTTTGGGTGAATTTGGGGTTGTGTTTATATTCCACAGAGCTGGAAAGACAGAGACAATGTACACCACCAGATGGATAAGCATTAGTATTAAACAGCAGATATACAGCTGGAGTACGTTTCTCAGTAGAGATTCAACTTTGCAGCTGCAGTCCTCCAGAATGGAAAGTGTGAGGTAGAGGGTGACTTGTTGTGTTGTACTTCAGTGCACTTTGGTGGACAGCAAACCAACACGGAGAACTGTGCCACTAATATGCAAAAGAGCAATAAGCTGGAAAAACAGATGTAGGTAACTCTTAAAGGATTGTGATCCTGCCCCCCCTCTACACACCTCCACAGCCCACCTCCCCACATTCTCAAGCACCTCCCCAGAATGTTATTACATTTTTTAAAAAATGCTGAATACTCCAAGACCAGGTATTATGGTGTGGTGACGTTTCTCATATGAATGGGCTAAAGTGTTTTGTATCCATTACAAAAGAAACACAAGAAACACATTGAATTTTGTATTCATAGGAAAGTATATAACATTATTTGGATTTTTCAGTCTTCATAAAACTGATATATGGAATTAGTCCAGGAGGATATTGTGTACTTTTCTCATTGAAAAGTACTAGGGAGAAGGGAAAACTGGGCAATGGAACAGGACAAGAATTCAAAAACTAGAAAGTAACATGTTGGGTTATTCAAGTCAGAACCAAACAAATGGTAGTTACCAACTCCAAGTACAGCAATGAAAGGCTAAATTTCATTAAAAACAAAACAAACCAAAAAACCTTCATGCAGCTGTCTGTTGATAATTGATCATTTCAAGACTGCAGTTTCAAAATATTTAAGAGAGCTTTGCCCTTGTCCTGGCAAAAATCAGGTTTTTACTTCATTAGTATATCTCTCACACTGATTTATTGCATTGCAATTGCTGTAGCTTGGCATGTATGTAGCTGAAGGCCATGTTTAGAATTACAGTGTTTAAATGTTTTTGTTTTAATTAATTTTGTGTTAAAATCATTTAGTGCTACTTGGCTGGGATGCCTTCACAATAGAAGACTTCATTTGTCCATGTGATATTTCCTGGTAAAAGAATGGTTAGATAAATAAACAACAAGAGGAAAAAAATTAAAAACAGGCAAAAAGAAAGGAGAAAAAAAAAAAAGTGCCAAACACCAGGCAAGTTTTCATACTGGCATTCCTTTCTAAGTTCTCATCATCATCAAGTCCTGCCATGGTATTGTTGATTTTGTATTATGAGAACAAGACAAGTGCCTGGAGGTGCTGCAGATAGCATAGCTGGATTAAGGAAGCCTGCAAATTGTGGCAGCAATTTCCATTAAAAATTTTTTAATTACCACATGCATCATGCCAAGGAACTATTGCAAAATATGGATAGTTTGATTTGTTTCATGTCTCCAGGGTGTGTTGTAAAATGGGAATCTGGGACTGTTACCTTTAAAAAAGAGTAACTGTCTTAGACAGAATAACATATGATGGTTGCAGTGCCAGTGGTATTCTGATAGGTCAAGAAAAATGACTGGTAAGCCCTTAAAACAGTCTTGTTTTTTAGCAGATAGAGGAACTTTTTTCTCATTTGATAATTTTCTTCTCCTGCAGAAGCCCCTTTTTGGCATAGTTGCTTTAGCAAGATGCTGCAATCTCCTGAGGTGTCCCATGTTCCACCACCTCACTTCATAAGAGACATATAATACATGACACTTTTAAGAGGAGGTAGACTCCACCCTGAACTGAAGACTGAAGAAACATGCATATCAGCAGGAAGGCAGCTGAGATTTCCCAGAAACCAAACCCCGTATGTTGTCTCTTCCTCCACTAGATTGTGGTGGGCAAATACAGCTGGGAAGCTGAGGTATTTTTTTAAATTGCATCTTTAAAACTTTTAATGTTCAAAACAGACTACATGGAGACATCTGCCTTGCTTACCATTTGATGAGTCATGATTCAATGTTGTTTTGGTTTTTTCAGTGTGAGAATTTTGTTTTATCAAGATTTTTGACCCTATCACAGAACATTAAAAATACCAAGGATACAAATTTAAGGATTATTTTGTCAGGGTTTTTTCATTTAGCTGTAGATTGGGTCCTGTTAAAAGGGTTTAAATGCTTCACATCTGCTGTACCACAGCAGAGAAAAACAGAACTTTGTCTGGAGTTTAAAGTGTGGTTACAGTCAGAAAACTGACTGTGAAAATGGGATGTTCTTAGTCAACAGATCCGTTCCCTATGCGTATTACTGCTTTCATCTGCATGCTTGACTTGTGAGAGTAAGTTTGTCATTACATTTCAATCTCTTTGCCCACGGAGTGCCTGCAGGCCTGTGAGGAGCAAACTGTATGGAATGCTTTCTCGCACATCACAAATGGATTCCTTAGTGAAATCCCATGTCAAAATCTCCTGTCATAGAGACGGTGCATGAGACAACCTAACTTTCAGAGATATGGCTGACAGCATAATACTGGTTAACCTTGCTTCCGTTTCCATTCCCCCTCACATGCCTGAAAAGAAACAAACCAAAACAAACCCCAGCCCAAAACCAAGCACTCGTACCATCTTTTTGGTTTCAAACCAAATAAATTTGATCTGGAAGTCATTGAGAAACAGTAAACATGAAACCCTACCGTGACATATTTACGGAGTGATATGTTCAGAGAATGACCGCACTTAAACAAAATAAGTTCAAAGACCAGTAATCAAAACCAAATATGGTCAGTCCATCTTCAAGAGAAAAAAAAAAAAAAATCTGAAACAAGGATTTCTTGAGTTGAATTGGTACTGGTATATGAGTAGTAGCAAGCAGATGATAAACTAGTAGGATTTGAAGTAGAAAAATTAGCATTAGAAGAACAAAAAACTTACATGAACAAAAAGCCTGAAGCAAAATTTATTTATTGGCTTTCATCACTCATGTTATTACTGTTCTAGAAAAACTAAGCAGAGACTATCCCCTCTCTTCTCCTCCTTGGACTGCTTTATAACACAGTACTGAGCTAATCAGTGCCATAATTCAATCCTAGAGCTTTTCCTCTGCTACACTGGCCAGCCCAGCTGAGGTTGCAAACTTGTTTATTCATAATTCATTTTTCTCGTCTGCATACTCCTGAACTGCTCTGTCTCACGGGGGTAGGGTGAGTGAGCATGGGTTTCTGCAATCCCAGAGGTAAATAGATGTGCTCTGCTTTGGGCTATCTGCAATTACCAATGTCAGATAACGTTTTAGTCCCTCACATTCTTGCAAACTGTGAACTGTATGAGAGGTGACGTGTAGGAGGGTGAAAATTATATCTCTGGAACTTTCCAAGTGAATTTCCACATGTGGAAAGGCTGGAAGAAGCTGTAAATTGGAGAAACTTACATGCACTTAAGCCCTTTTAAACTTTATTCTGAATCCATTTCTATATCCTATTAGATACAAAATTTGAAAGCCTCTTTCCTATGCTGACATGCTACTAGTTTATCAACTTGTGTATTTTGAAGCAAGTGGGGAAGAAGGAAGAGACTAACAATTTTGATTAATAACTTTCATCTCTCTTGCTTTAGGAATTATTACTCTTCAGCTGCCATGTGTTCTTTCCTACAATATTTCACTTGCACTTGTTCTGTTTTCTTCCTGTGATTGAAGTCTCAGTGGAAAGTACTATGTCATGTAAATAATATACACATGACAGTCTATTATTTTGCAAGGTTATTAATCCCTGTAGAGTTGAGAGCTTTCTGGTTTGCCTTAATGTAAAATCCATAAGCATGTTCCCACACAGAAAAACTTTCAGACTTGTATTTCATAAAGCTTAGAAAAGATCTTTTGTAACATGTCCTGAGAAATTTTGAGGAACTTAAAAACCTGCTGATAAACTTTGGGATGCAGATTAGGATTCAGACAGACTTCACTTTTAGCTCTGTACAACGTACTCACAGATATTTAAAAATTACTTAAGCTCCTGCTGTTTCTAAGTTTGGTGTGCATTAATGAAGCCTTGAAGAAATCAGTTTTAATTGCAGATGGCACCAAAACAAGTTGTCCCTCTCAGGAATAGGGAAATATTAATGCAGGGAATTGGAATCAAGCCATCATGGAGTACAAAAGAGATGTTCCCAAGGCCTTATATCTATACATAAGTTATGCCTAATTCCTGCCTCCTTTACCATGGTCCTAACTAAATTCTTCACAAAGCTGCTAAGTTAGAAAGGCATATGTGCTTATACAGAGCTTTTCTTGACTTGGAATTTTCCTGAAAGAAGGTCTAAGTCACAGCTCTTTTACTGTAAAAACACGAAATTGGGTTTTCAAAGTGTTGTAATTAGACAAAATCAAAATAAAGTGAGATCCTCTTTCTGGGGATAGTTTCCACCCCAGGTTTCTACTTTCTACTGCTTCTGGAAAGTCTTGCTTTTCTAAAATGGAAAAGAGCCTTTTTCTTTTTGGTCCTAAGGTGGAATTTTCCTCTTTCCCTATACTTCCTCTCCCTTTATTTTTACAGTGACTGAACTGTTCACCCTTTAAAAAAAAAAAAAAAAGAAAAAAAAAAGTAATCACCTGCAGCCAGAGGCTCAGAAAATATAATCCTAGCTGTCTGAGAAATCTATCGTTGTTGGGAAGCAAGAGCTGTGCTATTGACTTCTGTTATCATTTTTGAAGCAGTTCCTTTTTCTGAAGGATCTATACTGTAAGAGTCATAAAGTTTATAACAACCATTATTAGATAAAGCTTACAGTAGCTCCCTGAAGGAAATAACTCAGGAGAAGGAAAATGAAAAGCCTGTAAAACAGGAAAGTGAACAGCCCATTTAATGGTCACTTGGAAAAAAAACAAAATTACTTGCGTAACGTTGAATAGAAGGAACCAAGTAAATATGCAGGGTGTGAAATATTTTTACTTCAAATACATGTGATGCCCCATAACCTCTTAATGATTCTTTGGCAAGCAAATAGATGATTGTTGAAACGCGTAGATTGCCCTCTGTGTCTCCTGACCCATGAATCTCCGAGCTCTATGTTCCCTGCAGCAAGGCAGGGTCAGGCAAAATGGTCCAAAACCTGGGGTGTTCTCTTTGGAGCTCAGCGGGATCATCCTGGTAACCCCAAAGAAGCAGTTATATAAATAGTGAAACAGGTTCCAGTGACTCACAACAATTCTCCTGTTTCTCTGCAGGCTGTCCCTGAGACAGTGGCAATCTCTCTTGCTGTGTTCTCCTGTGTCCAACACACAGGTAAACCAGCTTAGGGCTGTGGTAGCATCATGACTTGACAGCCTGTCCTGAACATACTGAGCAATCTCTTCAATACCACATCTACACCATGCTGAATTCAACTTGAGAAAAGAAGCTGGGAAGCTGAGCAATGAACACGTTTTCAAGACTACTGAATCAAAGGGCAAATGCCTGAGTACAAGAAGCATCACAGAAATAACAGTGAGAAAGCCATGTCCAAGCTGCTGGAAGAGGTCTTTGTAAACACTGAACCTTGCATCCCTGTGTTTTACAAAGATCACACAGAAGCCAACACCACAGTGAATCTTAAAAACCAAATACATGTGTGGTTTACCTCCCAAGGTCTTTCCCTAGTATTATTATCTCTAACAAAGGGGCCAGGGTTATAAAAACAATCAGTGTTGGCTAAAACACTTGAATGCCATTAAGAAAAGTGTCTCCCTCCCTGAATTATAGGCAAAAGATTTGAGTATTTATTTACTTCTATTAAAATTGTAGTAAAATTATAAATGGCCCTTATAGTAGCGGTAGCTTGTATGCATCAATTATATGCCATTAGCTGTGAACAAAACAAAAGAAATTTTTTAAAAAGTTTTATAAGAGTATTTACAGTTTATATCAGTCAGGTTTTAAATGTGGTGTTGTTTTGGTTTTGTTTGATTTGGGCTTTTTTTTGTTTTCGCGTTTTAACCTACCTAATGAGGAGGAAGATGGTTCTGAAAATACTGGTGTTAACACCTGCTCTTAGTGTAAATGCCCTGACCCTGGACACACGTTCACATTTCTGTTGGCAGAAACAGTATGAATTTTGCACTGACCTTCTGAAATTCTTCAATTTTCTTCTTTTTAGCAGCATGAGATCTTCAGGGAAGCCCTGCTGGGGAATGTTTTTCCATGTTCTTCCCTATTTTTTCTACTCTGACACCATCTGGTAAATTGAATTTTGGTACTTTTGCATAGCCACTCCTGGCATACTCTTACTTCATACTCTCATTTTTTTCTTTCCAAAAGTCCCGTACTCAGTGCTCTCTAATGCTCATGCAAGCAGACTGGAATTATTCTTTTTTATTGGGTTACTAAGCACACCACTGAGGATGTTTACTAAGGAAGGAAAGCCTGACATGAATGTAATAGATTAATAGAGAACTGGTCCCAGATTTTTTAAGAGAGTCTGGAGGGGTTTTTATTCCAGAATTTCATCTCTGGTGAATAATGCACTGAACTTTAATTGATTCCTGCACAGTGCCTTTGACTGATGAAAGGGACACTTCTCAAAGAAAAGCAGCCGTCAAAAGTTTCACGTATGTACGTGCAAAAAGCCTTGTAATGATTGCAGTGAGACTTCAGATCCTGCCCCAGTTCCATGTTGATCTCCAATTAAATGTTTTACAAATACAATCAGTCAATTACACCCTGATTAATATTCCTTACCTCAGACTGTATCTGGAACAGGTTTTGAGCAATACAGGGGAAAAGTCCAGTCTTGTTTTCAAGTAATATTGAAATCATTTATTAGTGAGTTAAAACAAATTCATGGAAAGCTAACTTGTGGGGTTATAGGTGACACCTTTTTATTGAACTGGATAGAAAGAAATTAACTTTATTCACACTTAATTTTTTATTTATTTATTTTTAATATGAGAGGCAAAGATTTAATAAATGTGTTCATCTCTTCTGTGTTACACCTGGGTACCCTTAAGGCTGTAGCCATATGTTGTAATCTCTTATGATACATCCCCTCACTGGTTCAGAGATCTAATTTTTATTTTAATTTCCTTATCCCTGTAAGGAGACAAGAATTTAGTAACTAGTCTATATGTACCTGTCAGTCTTTAGATCTCGTTGCTTTTAGTTTTTCTCCACCCTTCACTCTTCCTGCCACAATTTTTGTCATTTAACTCATGGTCGTGTCCAGCCAAGCTTGGCAGGCAAATGGACATCTCAATGATGGGTCTGTGCTGATTTCTGGGGGTGATCAGCTGAGCTGGGTAGCGAGCCCTGAAGGAAGGTGCAGTGAGGATGAAGCAGGAAGAACAAGTGCTGTGACCTCTGAAAAGACTTTCAGACCCCACTTTCTCTCTGGATAAGTGACATGTCCTCTCTGGTGGATGAGAGACACCATCAAAGGTGATGGCGACAAAATGGGAGGGAAGTGCGTTAATGCAAGGGGAAATTCTTCAGGAGACAAAAGGGACACATATGTAAGGATGCAGGTTTCATTAGTTCAGCTGCACCAGAATTACTTTAAAGTACCTCTAAAATTGACATGGGTCCTAAGTTCTTGGAAGAGTTCTTTTTTTTCCCCCCAAGGTATTCAATTGCTGATTTTGTCTTTGTGCACAGATATATTCCTTTTAATTAATTTTCCTTTACCCATATGAAGGCTATTAACACAATCAAATACTTTGACTCAGTAGTTCCGTCTGAGAGGCATGAATTTTTCTGTCAACAAGAAAAACAGTAGAATTCAAAACAGATCAGTTTGTCAGGATTACGTTTTTAAAAATATACTGTGCTTTTGAGTCTATGAATGAAAGACACATGCTAAAACGCCATTTTAAAAGCAGCTAGTGTAAGGTTTAGGAAACTAATCAGGACAATGATTTGGGAAAATAACATAAAGCTGTAAGCTAGCCATTTTCACCATGTTGATATACCAGTGCTTCTCAGTGAGTGAAAATCCAAGAGGTAGCACATCCACTGTGATTCACTGAAACCCTCCCCTTTCTGGTAATATCATAAGAAACAACAAAATCATATAGCACTGTTAGCCTTGTGATGTCAGGAGTGGTGCCATATGTCATCTTAGGAAGAATTGCCAACAATTAATTGCACCCTGGCTATTAGTTTTGGTGATTAAAATTGATTTTAACTCATTCCCTACAGACCGAACTCTTCACAACAGATTCTGTTACTACTTTATTATTTTCTGTATGTTTTTATTCTTCAAACTTACAATAAAATGAAGAGCTTTTCACCCAAGACAAATTTTCATAATGCTGTTATACTTAAGTTAATGATTTTACATTCTGGACGTGAGATATGTATTGTCAGTTGTGAACCTGAATCTCGTACTGATGAGCAGTTATTCACCCAGTGAATGGCTGGACTGATGGAGTAATGTGTAAAAAGTCAAAAGGCTGGTGTACAATTTGCTGCAGAAACTTTTTTCTCCATCTGAACCTTTCAGAACTTCCTGTCATTTCTAGTAATGATAAAATGGTGAATTTTTTCTTCTTTCCTTTTTGGCAGAAGTATTTATGATTTTCCATACTTGTACAAGATGAAGTATTTTATGCAGTGAATTATTTTTTTAATACCTCAAACTGCATCTTTGCTAAATTTCCTAATTTAGCCATAGTACAAATTACTTAACTTGTTAAAAAAGAAACTCCCTGCCTGCAAGTGACTTTTTATTTACTGGCTGATTGTACTAATCTTAAGATTCAGTTCTGACTATACTTAAAAATCTTAGTGTTCTAATTGGCACCCCGAAAACTGGCCGTTTTAAAAAGAGACTAGTTATGTAAAGATGGGTCATACTTGGGATACAGAGTTCAAAGCATTCTCAAAGAAGCAGGGCTTTTGGAAGGTATTGTCCCTTAGGAATTTTCCATCCTCTTCAAATCAAGCATAAGACATTAGCTGTTTTTGAAAATTAAACCAATGGTCCCAGTTGCAGCTGGAGGCAGATTTCCCAAAAATTTCACAAGGAGCTGGTACTTGTGAGATTTTTTTGCTGAATGCTACAGGATCAGGATGTCATGTCTCCTTATAAGCATCTGAGCATTCTAACTTTTTTCCAAAGTAGGGTATGAATTCCAAGCTTTTTCTTTTTTTTTTTTTTTTAATCTTTGTGTGAGGTGATTGAGAAATGAGATAGCAAAAAAAAAAAAAAA
>VZRN01005010.1:4319558-4373597 GCA_013397935.1 Dasyornis broadbenti | reverse complement strand
TTTTTTTTTCCCCCTCTTTTTTTTTTTTTTTTTTTTTTTTTTTTTTTTGCTCTGCTTGTCCTGAAGTGGCTGATTTATGTTTTTAAATACTTGGTGTAAACAAATGAGTACATGAGACCTTCTGCAGTACTTGTGAAACCCCTCCCAAGTCCATCTGTCCTTTGCAGTTGTTCCAAGCCACAGAAAGTGGTGTGTACGTGTTTGTGTGTGTGTGTGTGTGTGTAACTATATAAATAGCTTAATAATAATCAAACCTATGCTTTTTCCATTAAATTGTACTGAAAACCACTCAGTTTGAAATACATCATATTTTCAATACAGGATTGGTTTTTTTTTTTACCTTTTCACTAAAAATTAAAAATAACAAAAGAAGGTATCATACAAAGTTGCACAGTTTGCTGAATAAATCTGAAGTGGATGTCATGCAGAAACGCACTGCTTTTTGAACTGAGTTAGTTATGTGAAGGAAAGAAAAATAAACAAGGACTGGAAATGGGCAGTACCTCCTTTTTCTTTTGCTGTAACTTATGATGTCAGAATTTCTTCTTAAAGTTCCATTCTTCTCATCCTCCCCCTCCAGATGTGCCCCCCACTCCAGCAACAGTACATAAAGGAAGGTTTTTAGTTATATAAAACTCAGAAAGTGAGCCAGCTTCTCTCTGTAATGTGGCAGTTAGACATGTTTGGAAAATGGAAAAATTTTCATTCAGATATTTCCTGGTCCTTTTGTGAAATCCATAATTTAAATAGAAAAGCCTCTCCAATATTTCAGGGAGTTGCAACTGTGCTGAAATGTTTATTGAAAGCACAGACCATTTTCTCACTGAAATTTTACTGCTGATGAAAAGCATTGCCACTTTTTTTCATCATATCTTATGCCATTTTATTTAAAATTAAATGAAACAACATATATATGACTATTTGATGGATTGTTAAACATTATTTAATAGGTTGTCTCAGCTGGTTGAGATTTTGAAGTTTTGGGGTCTTTCCCTGGCGTGTTTCTAGTAAGGTGACTGTAAACCCCTGTTGAGACCATGCTCTAAATACAACTAATGGCATTTTGGGGATGAGACCTGAGCATCATTTAAATTAAGACACGTGTTGTCATTGTTGTGGATGAGACAACATGTCTGAATAAATTCTTCCACCACTAAGCTACACTGTTCTGAAACTGGTGTTTAATGTCCCTGTGTGATCCTGTGATATTATTGGCTCTTTATCATTTAAGGAGTGCCATTTCAGTACTTGTATGTGAACTCATGTGCAGTTTTATTTTCTGTATGTTCGAAGATGTGATGTGCAAGGTCTATGTGAGCCACAGTTATGGACAATAATTTAGGCTAGATCCACTGAAGTATTCTACTGTAATTGTAGAGAGAGTTTCATGACATTTCTTCATGTCTGAATAGCATGCAATGAGCTGCAGTCAGTTTTCCCTGCAGATAAATGATGGAAGTAGAAATAATAATATTGGGAATTGTTTTAATCAAGCATTTAAAATATACTCTGTCTTCTGCAATTCTGTTGTTAGTGTGATTTTAATGGTGATACTTCTTATTTCGGTTTTCCTCCCATAATGTTATAATTGAATGAAGCTTGGAAATGCAGAGAGAGCATTATGAGAACTATATAAATAACTGAGGAGGTGAGTAGAAAAAAGGGAAAGAACACTTTAAAGGCCCAAAGGAAAAAAAAAAAAAAAATCCGTGTGCAGTTTGATTTTTAAGGTGAGGTATTCATCTGTTCTTAATTTATCCGCTCTAATACAATCTTCCCTATCCAGCTCATCATCTCCTGATGAATAATGCATGGATAAATATTGCTACCTATGTACTCTGTGAATGCAAAAGTAGTTTATAATTCCCCAGAAAGGTTTTATTAATAGTACAGTGTTAACCACCTTTGTCTGAGTCATAACTAATTGTTACTATATATTTGTGAAACCCAAGGAAATGAAGACAAGTGGAGGCAGAAGACAGGAAAAAATCCAACTCTAGAGTTAGTTGTATTAAAAGAATAAATTCTTTTTAGTCTGAGCAGGAAGCCGGTAATACTTGTTAATGTAGTCATTCTTTAAAATAGTCTTTCAGATGATTAAGTCAGAAATCTACACTATGCTCTAGCTATTAACAGAAACCACCTGAATTTTTGGAAGGATGTCCAATGGAAATAGTTATAATATCCAGAAGTCTCTGTAATGGCATGCTAAGTTTTCCATTGAATGGTTTCAGCCTTCATATTCCCTTCTCAATTTTAAAATATGCTATTAAGGAGAGGTTGAGAGGTAAGCAAGTTTGACATCGTATCCATTTGCTGCTTCACAACCTATTAAAAAGAATTATATCACTTAGTTTAAAAACAAATAAATCTAATTAGTAACGTTAAGTTATGTGAAACACACCTCACTAACCTTGGGCTTCACACTGTCTCTAAAAAGCACACATAGAAAGGTGGCACAGCAGATCACTGACAGAACCAGAAGTGAAACCTGAATGTCCAAAATATTACTCGAAGTCCCTGTATTCCTTCATCAGTGTGCAAAATTTGTGGAAGATAAAGTCCAAGTGAGCTCTGGCAGCAAAACATTTCTCTGAGGATAGTTGAATGGATTGGGCAGGAGAGAATTCCTGGTAAACAGTGAAAAGCATCAGTAAATAAATATAAATTTAATGCTCTGAACTCCTCTGAACCCTGACAGTGGCAATTCATTCCCAAAGAATACCTATTTGTCATTCCACCCACTGCTGTGCTATAGCTGACACTGAAAACATATTAGCAAAGTGCATGTAATGTTCAAGGCATCTTCAGACTCTTTCAGATGTAGGAAAATCCAGACTGGTTGCTCAACCACCTTTTCTACCAAAACACCAGCTGGAGAGAAGCTCCTAATTATTTGGAACTCAGTGTGCTAGTATGAGCTTGAACAGATGAAGACTAGACAGAGCCAAGTTGCCCTTTCACATCACCTTTACACTGGTATAACATCACCAATTTAAACACCATTAAGTCACGGATGAGTGGGTCTGCATATCTGCATGTAGTGTGCAGAGAAAAGTGAAAATTTTTTCTTTGAAGTGGTCTTAGGAACTGTTGTGGGCAGAGGAGGGAAGAGGAAACACAAAATAAAAAGTGGTCAAAAAAACCCAAATTCAACCAGTTCACAGAGGAGGAGGAAGACAGCTCACAAGGGGAACAGAATTCCCATGTTGAGAGACCCGTCTGCGTGGTGTGCTTTTCTTACTGTCATAGCTGCAGTATGCAGCAAACACAGAAAAATGCTGTGAGTATTTGTGATCAGAGATTTTTCATTCCTGTGCTATGGAATGTCCAGGTTAAGCTGCATGAGCACTGCACATGCATACCATAAGTAATAACAGTTTGTTCAGGAAGCTGAAGAGGTTTTGGCAGCTGCTTCAAAATTAGCACAGATACTTGGAGATTTACGGGATCATTTTGTTCTCTGTGAGAACAACATTTCACCCTGTTATCACTTGATGTGAATTGATTCTTGCAAGAATTTTCATTGGGTCTATTTAAGGAAATAGGAATTTAGAAAATGAATCTTTCATGACTCGTAATGCTGCTGGTTTCACTTTTCCTTTAGCCCACTCTAGAATGTAATTGGCTGGTTTTTATGACTTGACTATTTAGATTAATATACTGTAGGCAAATCTCAGACAGAATATGTATGCCATCCCTGAGCCCCTGGTAATAACATTGTTAACATGACCTATCAGTGTTTATATTTTTTAGCAAGAAAAGCTAAAAGTCAGACCACTTCATTAGAGGAACACAACTGTGAGACATTGAAGTGTAAATTAAGTCTCTTCTTGCTGACTTTATCTGTCTCTCCAAGCTAAGAGGTAGTGTTATCAAATAATTTCTTTACATTGCAGAGTAGCATTACTCTTTGGAAGATCTCCAGCAGATGCTGCAATGAGCTGTTTAGGGACAGCTTTCCACAGTTCAAGCTGCTTTATGTTAGTGACATGGAGTTAGAAGAAGGGACTGTGCATAGGCAAAGTTTTGTTATCCTGCATTAAAGAGCCTTAAAGCTCCCCAAGAAGTCCTCTCTTCTCTAAGACACTAGTTGAATGAAATTGCTTGTTAAAAACAGAATTATAGAATATCCCGAGTTAGAAGGAACCCACAAGGATCATCGAAGTCCAACTTCTGGCCCTGCACAGGACACCCCAAGAGTGTACCTGAGAGCCTGGTCTAAACAATTCCTGAACTCTGTCAGGCTTGGTGCTCTGACTGCTTCCTTGGGGAGACTGTCCCAGTGCCCAGACACTCTCTGGGTGAAGAACATTTTCCTAATATCCAGCATAAACCTCCTTTGACACAACTTCATAATATGCCCTTGGGTAATACACTGGGCACCATAGGGTAGAAATCAGTGTCTGCCCCTCATGAGAAGTTGTAGACTGCGATGAGATCTCCCCTCAACCTCCTCTGCTCCAGGCTGAACAAACCAAGTGACCTCATATATCTTCCTCTCAATGGCCTTTCACATTTTCATAGCCCTCCTTTGGACACTCACCAATAGCTTTATATCCTTCTTATGTTGGGGCAGCCAAAACTGCCCCCAACAATCATTGTGAGGCCACCCCAGTGCAGAGCAGAGCGGGACAATCCCCTCCCTTGCCCAGCTGATGTTGCTGTGCCTGATGCCCCCCCAGGACAGGGTTGGCCCTCTTGGCTGCCAGGGCACTGCTGCCTCATGTTCAACTTGCCATCGACCAGGACACCCAGGTTCCTTTCCTCAGTACCACTCTCCAGCCTCTCATTCCCCAGTCTGTCTGTACATCCAGGGTTGCCCCAACCCAGGTGCAGAATCTGGCATTTTTCTTAGTTCATATGGTGGCTGCCCAGCCCTCTGATTTGTCCAGGTCTCTCTGCAGGGCGTCCGTACCTTTGAGGGACTCAACAGTTTCTCCCAATTTGCAATAATTGGCAAACTTGCTTAGTGTTCCTTTGAGTCCAGCATTCAGATCATTTAGGAAGACGTTGAAGAGCACAGGGCCAAGGATGGGGCCCTGTGGAACCCCACTAGTGACAGATCCCTGTCTGATGTCACCCCATTCACTGTAACCCTTTGTGTCCGAGCCATGAGCCAGTTGCTCACCCATTGCATGCTGTGTTTATCCAGCTGTGAGCTGGACATTTTGTTCAGAAGGATCCTGTGAGAGACAGTATGGAAAGCTTTACTGAAATCCAAAAAGATTACATCAACTAGCTTTCCTTGATCAAGTAGGTGGGTTACCTTGTCATAAAACAAAATTAAGTTTGAGAAGTAGGATTTTCCCCTCATGTAGCAATGCTGGCTATGACCAATGACTGCATTGTCCTTCAGGTATTTTCCCTCCCAGGATAATCTTCTCCATAATTTTACTGGTCACTGCAGAGACACTAACAGGCCTGTAATTTCCAGGGTCATCCTTCTTGCCCTTCTTGAAAATTGGAACAATGTTAAATCCTTACCCGATCAGCTGGAATATAAAAGAATAGGCAAGAGGCTATTGTTCTTTTAAGGCACTGTAAACACATAAGAATGCAGCAATTTCTATTTTAGAATACCATCTTAGCCCTGTAATCTTGCTAGCATTATACAATATACTTGTTGGTTTACCTAGAAATAGTCTAGGCAATGCACTGAATACACTATTCAGGACATAAAGAGTTTGATGTGTGGAGAACTTACAGCCCCTGTGTATGCCAAGAAAAAATGTTGCTTTTATACACAGAACTACAAGAAAACTTGTATTATCAATCAGGCAATAGCATGCCATGTATTTCAGTTCATAAAATTGTCATTTTTAATAAAAGGTGTTGGTTTAATTTAGAGCATAAGCAGAGGACATAGGCAAACATTTTCCAATTCATTAGGCCACAGGCCCATAGCATGGAAATAAATTCTTCTGATGAGTCCTGTCACCACATTGTAATTCCAACACTGCCATTTTCTGAAATTAAGCAGACCCATGCCACCCTTTGCTCTGCTGATGTAGCTCCAAATGCTTCACAGGTTTCCCGGGCTGTCTGTGATGCTGCATCATAGTGGGAACCATCTCACAGGATGCCTATGGGGAGCAATAGGGCTATTTTGCCCTGAATAACTGGTTTAAGTTATGAGGTCTTGAATCAGGAAACCTGTTTTCAGTTTGTCCTCTCTTCCAAGTTATCATCTCGATGCCCACTCACACAAGCATAATTGTTCTGCATTTGTAGCACTATAACAAGAGCAGAATTTTGAGGATCTAAATATAAGCTGTGGAAGCTGCCTCAATGTAAGGAAAAGAAGAAAGTCCCAAGTAAGCGCTGCAGCTTCCGTGTTTTTGGGAGGGAGGAGTTCTGTCATGTGCTGCTTGTTGGAGGGGTTTCCCTTCTTTATTGTGCCAACTGGCAAGTCTCTTACTGAAACTCCTGTCAGTTTTCAGCATTACTACCAAAAGTCAGTTGGCAGTTGTAATCCTTTTGTTTAGATAATTGCAATCCACTGTAGAACAAAAGATTTACGTCATCTGCAAAAGCATCCTAGTTTGTAGAAAGTGCATGGACTTTTTTGTTATTGTTGACATTTTCCTTTCAGCCATTCATATTTATAAAGGAATAAAATCTCTTGGCACAGTTTGCCTGGTGATTGCATTCAGGACAGACATTCAGAAACAAGTATTGCTAAGCTATAGCACTGTTGATATTGGTAGGTGGAGGTTCTTTTGTATGATATGAACTGGTCAGAGAGGTAGACACATCCTTTCTTCATTTTTCTTGTTTTTGTGACACAATCCATCATGAATTATAGAACACTTTGTTTAGAATAAATTAGGCAAAAATTGGCTCACTTAAGGGAAATGGAGCACACACAGTTTAACCACAAAGATAAAAAAGTACTTTTTTTTGTTTTCAGATCTGGCTAATAATTACAGAGTGAATGGTGTCTTTGTCAGCCTCTTACAGATACAATGTCTGCATGCTGGTATTTGGGAAAATACCTTTGCTCTCCTGTGACCCCACTTGGAGTGCTGCATCCAAGTCTAGGGTCCCCAGCAAAAGAAAGGCATGGATCTTTTAGAGTCCAAGGAGGCCACAAAGATGATCTGATGGATCTCTCCTGCAAAGACAGGCTGAGTGCGCTGGGGTTGTTGAGCCTGGAGAAGAGAAGGCTCTGGGGAGACCTTACTGGGGTATTTTCAACACATAAAGGGGCTTATAAAAAATATAGAGGGAAAATATTATCTAGCCTGTAGTGACAGGACAATGAGCAGTGGTTTTAAACCAAAATATTTAGGCTGGACATAAGGAAGAATTTTTTTTTTAGTTGTGAGGTTGGTGAGAAACTGGAAGAGGTTGCCCAGAGAAGTTGTGGATTACCCATCCCTGGAAGTGTTCAAGGCCAGGCTGGATGGGGCTTTGAACAACCTGGTCAAGGAAGGGTATCCCTGTCCGTGACAGGAAGTTTTGAAACTAGATGATTTTTAAGGTCCAACTCAAACCATTTTAATAATTCAAATAATTTTGTCATTCTATGATGTTGCGGAGCAGAAAGGCCTTGCAAAGTGCAGGCCTTGTTACCCTTGTAAAATCCTTGCTTACTTCTGCTACTTTGGCTAACCAGAGAGCATTCTGGGAATGACTCAGCTAAACTAGAGGTAAAAAACAAGTTACATAACTGGAAAACAATTGTTAGAACCAATAAGTGCTCACACTGTGGGGCTGGTGATTTGTTACACCTGAAGCGTGTTCCTATCGTGGTTTATGGTGGTTGGTTAAACACATTTGTTGTGCCTCACAAGTATGGAAACTCATAACTCGTAACAGTTTAAGAACCCTGGATTTTTACAATAAAATGTCTTCGCTTATTACCATCTTGTGGAGTCTGTGCCATTAATCACCGCACTATGATTCTATGAAAATTAGACTTTTCTTCCATTTATACCTTCAAGATATTTGGTCCAAAGGGAAGACCATGTGATCCAACACTGGACACAGTTGTCCTCCCTTCTGCTGCTCAACTTCCTTGGCCTCAGTGTGAGTGCAGTAATTTTCTAGTGGTTATTAGAGAAATGGTCTTAATTTGATATTAAGAGAGGAATTTTAATTGAGTGGAAAAAAGATGCAACAATGAAAGTTTCCTGGAGAGTGAATTTAGAATTAATCTTCCAAAGGATTTATACTGTGTCCACAAAAAATAGCACCATATAAACAATTTTTTCAGTTACTGTGTTTTAGCAACTAATAATCTAACAAGATTTTGCAAAAATTAAACAATTTGAGTATATGTTTCATGTAATTCTCTCCTATGCTTAGGAAATTAAAGAAAGTTTATGTGTGAAAGTAGTGTTTCCCACTATCTTTTAATGAAAAAAAACCTTGGACTTGGTTGTGGAACAAAATTTTCAGATTCAACAGTGCTAAGTACTAAGCTCATACTTTTTTCTAAAGTGCTAAAAGTAAATATTGCACTTGCGGTAGATTTTTTCCTAAAGGTTTTTCACAAGAGCTTTTTCATTTGCTCCATGATTTCAGTGCCATGGTAACAGAAACATAAAGGTAACATATCTGTCGTTCCAGTATTTACAAGTGCTATGTTAAATAATACAGTTATAATCCTCTTAAGTACTTCTCGCATAAATCTAAATAGCATTACACACATAGATGCTCCAGAAAGTATTGAAAATACAATAAATAGGCTTACGTTGGCTAGCCTGCAGTAGAATAGCCACTGAGTTTTACAGTACTCAGCTTAATATGAGTATTATTTACATTCTTTAGTTACAGAAATAATTCACTATGGCTCCTGGTTAGCAGGATTCTTATGTGGAAGCCTAATGGCTGTCATAGATTCTCACTAAAATCAGTGAAAGTATGCAAATTCTAAAAGCTCTGTACTTTAAAATATTTTCCTGATTCAGATTTATATCCCTTAACGCAGTGGAACTCTTTTCACTGATACTAGCAGTAACTGGGTAGGAACATAAAGTGCAGTAATAACCATATTTTTACCATAAGTGGTATGTAGGAGACCCTATACTTGCCTTACATGCCTGTATTTTTCTGTTCTATTCAATTTTTTTTGCAAATAAGTTGGTGTAGCTTTGCTAATTTTTTTTTCTTTTTTTTTTTTTTTTTTTTTTTTTTTTTTTTTTTTTGGGATTTTTTTTAGGCAGGAAGTTTTTTTTTTTTTTGTGGGAATAGTTTCAAGGAAGGAGATCTTTAATTGTTCCATCTTAAAGCAGTAATAGGTACTTCCATCTTGAAGCAAGGAATGTCTGGTTTTCGTTGGTTATATTTTTCTATCCCCAGGACAACATACAACTTCAAATATGCGTAGGCATTATGTATAGTGATTAAGGTTTAAATAGTAGAAAGCAAGAGTTATATATTCAGTTTTGCCACAAAATAGAAGTCCTTCTTTACAAAGGAATGTCTGCATTTCCTCTATGCCAGTCTGGTTGAAGAGCACGTGATTTTCTGTAATTTATGTGTTTCAGTGTGTTTTTTTAAATTTCATCTTTCTGGGATAGTTTGTAGAGAAGCTTTTCTATTTTCTAGTTTTAAATACTTCCTTGGATAAACTAATAGGATGCAAGAATGAAGTTTGTCCTGTTCAGTAGCCAAAAATAAACATAATTGGAAGTTTGTGGAAGGGCATCTTACTGGTCTGGGTCTGGATCCAGATTTGTAGTTGTTGTTGATGTGGTGGTGTCTCATGTAGTGTCAGGCAAGTAGGTGGTGCAGCTAACTGCCTTAGTGTTTTTCATGTCTTGCATGAGGATTTTTACATCAAGACAAAGGATGAATGGATCCTTAGGAGTTTGGCAAGAGTGTTTTGTGGGAAGAGTAGCCTAGGAGGAATATCACTGTTATAAGCATAGCTTAAAATATAAAGATAAGCAGAAGAGAGTTTACAATAGCAAAACATACGATTTGTATCAGCCCTAACTTCTGAACTCATACTTTGGAGAAATTAGAGCAGTAGTTATTATCTGAGATCTGCTTGGGTCACTGAAATCTTTTGCTACAGTCTGTGTGCAGACAAATTGTCATTGCTTTTCATCTAATTGACAGCAGAAAGGAAATTTTAGGCCACCGTCAGGACATTTAGCTTGCTGGATTGTGCTCACTGAGCTGAATTGCCAATACTTGATGTGAAGTTGTTGGTCATTTCAAATACTTTTAACCTATTATTATCACTACTAATTAAGAGGTGATTCAGTCATTTTTAGGACTTTATCTTCAAAAGATTTTGCATATTTCACAGTAAATTCTCAGGTCTGTTTTCATCTCTTTAGTCAAGCAGTATAGAGGGACCCAACACGGATGTCTGTTAGAAATCCACGTGATGTTACAGATGCATTTAGGAATCCCCACCCTAGCAAGATCTGGCAGAACTTAACTACGATCTCCATCCATCTCCTAGGTGCCCATGCATGAGCCTCCCATAAGCCTCCACAAAACATCTGCTTGTGCCACAGTTTGGCCGCTCATATTCATTCTGCAATTCCTGCTACCAATGTATTGTTTAAGCATTCTTCTCACAGTTGGTCAATGGCAGTTTTATGCAATGTGTGTCCCTGATTCTAAAGAAGGACACTGCTTAGTTCAGACTTATTTTTCCCAGAAGAACGTTCCCAATAAATGCCGAAAAAGAGCATCACTAGCAAGTCTGTCCTTTATCAGAAAATCTCACATTGTGCTGCCGTGAATGGTTTTTTTGGTGGGGGAATCTGGAGGGGCTTTTTAAAAATCTTTTTTGTTACCAGTTAGTTGTGGTGAGCATTCTTGCTCTGTTGTTATACACGGTAGAGTTTTGAGCAGTGCATGCTGTCTTTCTCAGTATTTACGAAAACCTGCTTCTCAAGTAGTTCCTCATTCTTTTTTGAGGTTACATGGGCAGAACATAAAATATCATACAGCTGGGCCAAATATCATATCCACTCAACTGCCAGTTACTCCATATTTTTAGGAAGCACATTGTCTGTGTAATCTCTAAATCTCTAGTCTTTCTTCCTCTTTCGTCTTTTTGCAGCCACCAACTCACCTTTCCTAGTTTTGGTTTTGATTAGTCATTTCTATAATTTCTCTTGAAGACATAAGTTCGGACTATTTTCCTTTTTTCATTTATTTTTCCTAGAATTTTTGCTTTTGACACAGATCCTCTATTTGTAGTCATCTACTTCATTTCATGTGATTTTAATGAAACCCATCTTGCTCAGCTACACAGGAATATACAGTATTTATGACATTTTTATTCACTGAGATCCTGAACAGCAACAGAGGTAGTAGAAGTATCACAGCCCCAATGAAAACAACTGGAAATAAGAGGAAGAATGTGCAACAAACTGAACAACTGACTGCACTTCCCGTCCCCTGTCCCTGACCTGAGCTTAAGGAGAGGCAGAGCTAATTCAAAACTGCAGTTGAACAAATAATCTGTGGAAGATAAAAGCAGCCCTTTGAAGTTACAAAATATAACTTATGCTCTCTTGTTTTCCTTTCTGGCTGTCTTGGAGGCAGTTCTCTCAGTTCATTGGAAATGGGTAATCTGCATGTTTTGGTATATGAATTTCTGGCAACTATATTTTGCATAGTTATTTAAATTGAGAAAAAGGTTAACTGAGAAACTGAACATAATAAAAATCTCCAGTGATAGTAAACACTAGGCCCAAGCTGAGAGGAAGACTTGACTTTAGAAAGCAGTTTTAGCCTGCTGGCATTAACATGTAGTCTAGAAAACACTGACTGGACTCTGCTTCTCATATTCAGAGGAGAAGAAACAATGAAGTATCATGTTATCTGGTGTGAAAATACTCTACTCCAATTTAACTTTGAGTAGTATGATCCTAGTGAGCAAAAGTCAGGTCAGATCAATTTGAGACCAAAAATTGTTTCACAAGCCCACCTCAAAATGTTAAAGCTGCCTTTGCCCTCACAAGGGTATTTTGAGGATTAATGTCCTGTCAGCACTTTGAAAATGTAAAGTGCTAAGTATATATTATTATAACCCTTTCCATTTATTACTTTTATTGATGGTCTCGTGGTTTCCATGACGCTATGTTGATTTGCACGGGATTTTCCTGCAGTGTGCATTTCATCTCATGAAGAGTAAAAAAACAAATAGTTCTTTTTAGGCCTTGTGCCTTGTTGGACAATATCCAGTTACTGGGGGACTTGTTTATGACCCACTATCTCTGTGCTGTGAAAGCCTTACTGCAATACATTATGCAGCTGTTTGTTTTCAACTTTGTTTTCTCAACTGCATAAGCCTCTGCTGCTACTGAGACCCGTGTGCTGCTCCTAACTGACTCCTAAGGGGTTCCTGAGTGAAAAGCAGACTTACCACCCACTGAACTCCTGTATTTTTTAGTAGTAGATGCCTTTTTCTCATAGCCGTTCTGGTGCATTCAAGGAGTGGGGCTGAAGTCAGGCTTGTCAATCTCTGGCAATCAGGGAATATCTTGCTTGTTGAAGTTTAGTCCAGTTTTGTCTGCCTCTTGTGGCATTGGCATTACAGCCAGACCTCCTGGTGGCCAAGCTTTTCTGAGGAAAATTCCAAACTTTATTTCAAAATTTTAGATTTACACTTTGGCTCTGCAACATGTCTGTCTAACTCCCAGCCAAGTCCCCAGGCGGCATTTACTTTTGGAGCAGTTTCCCTCCTCAGCTCTGCTTTCCTGCAGACTTCAGGGATCAAGTTAGTCCAAGAAAAGCCAAAAGCATATGAACCATGTGTGCTTTTTTCTTCCTCCTCTGTTGAGAGTCTCAGCATGGAGGTTGGCCCTGATCTGTCAACAGTGTTCCCTCGGCCGACAGCCTCAACCAGGTGGGTTTTCCTTGGCCCTCATCTCCCCTCAAGACATAAAGAGAGTTGGAAGCCACAGCTGCAGGTCAGCCAGCCCCTCTCTTGTGAAAGGCCATTTGACAAAAGTGTGAAAGGGCAAAAGTGCAGCAGGTTGTGCCCAAATGCATGGATGAAATGCCACACAATGCAAATACCAAAGCTATCCAAGTCTGTGTTCTTGTCACACTTCTGACATCTTTAGGGCCTGTATCAACTGCTGTGCTTCTAACTATATCTCTCCACATCTTTTGCTCCAGGGGTCCAGGGTGCTTGCGGGTGGAAAAATCCAGAATGTATTGCAAAGGGCCTTGGACATGCTACCTCTTGTAACCTTTCATGTCTCTTGCTGAATCATTTCACAGACTGACATCTCCAGGAAAAACACAGACCAGCTTCTTCTGTGAAATACAGGTGGCTTTGAATCACATAGAACAGCAGACTAATGCAGGTTGGAAGGGACCTCAGAGGGTCATCTAGTCCTTTCTCCTGCTCAAAGCTAGGCCCATTCGTTAATAATCAGCCATGTGCAGCACGCAATATGGGTTCTTTGCCAAAAATCTATCTTCAGCATTTTTCTAGAGCATTTTCTTAGCTTAGTTTTCCTCGCTTGTTCAATCTAGTGAAAGACTAGAGTGCAGAGAGAAGAGATAAGAGGAGGAAGAATCTGATGATACAATGAACAATGTTTTGTTTAGCAGCTTTGTGGACTAGAGCAGGAGTGATCAATATTGAAACAACAAAACCTCAGATCTGAAGATTCCTCTAGACGGACAGCTCTCCAACTCTGTCAAAGCAATTCCTTCTCATAGTGAGAGAAAGCCCAGCTGTCCATGATGGAGAAATGAGTAAAATATTCTAGCTTCTTAGGATGTTGCTAAAAAATAGTCAGACAACCAAAGGCTTGAACTTTATCCAACACAACTTAGAAGTCTGTAGTTCCTTGTTCTCTGTAGGGAAGAACAGTAGGGTTTCCCTGATGCACCTAAAAGATACAATTCATATAGTTAATGTGCCTAGTAGCTGCTGTATGTCCTTCTCAGTGTGTTACTGCAGACTGCTATGGCCTTATGCTCACAGTATTAGTCAAATATGCTGCCCTATCTGCTTGGAATAGCTTATCCCTCTCCTTTTGTGTCCACTCCATACATCTGTGATGCAGAGAATGACAAAAGTCCAGACACTAGGAAAAAACATGGGCAAAAATGAGCCTCTTTGGCAGACTGTTTTTGGTATCAAAAAGGAGTGGGAAGTCAGTAAGGCAATGACTCCTCAGGACAAAATTCATTAAGATCTTTGGGCACTGCCCCTTCCACAGACATCAAGTGTCCCATCACGGCGCTCAAAGTGTCTGACATTGTTCCCACCCAAGTCAGACAAGTACAATCAGCTTTATCTCCAAGAGGAACTGTCCTGCTTCTGATGGAGAATTTGTCCTATCTCCGTGTGTACTGTCTGCTGCGAGAGAAGAAGGACACTAAGACATATACAGAAGAATTGCATGCAGAGGTAGCTTTCTTGCATAGCTTTGTGGGCTGGAAACTGACCTCTTTGGCTGTCAGAATAGTCAACAAGAAACATCATGCAACCTGTCTGTATCTTGTGACATCACAGGTGAGTTGATAAATTATATAAAGTTCTGGAAGTTCCTCAGTCTATGTATTCACAGTCCATGTTTTCCGTTGTTCCTCAAGGTGATGCTGAAATAGCGAAGAAATCGAGAGGTGATGATGTTTATGCCATGCTGTCTCTGGAGTTATGACTGTCAGGTCAGATAAACAAAACAGATCTTTAATATTAGAATTGTCAAAGGAGAGAAAAGGACCCATATCCCTCTGGGACCAGGTAGACTTAAAATAATGAGTAGATGAAGTAATATTGCTCTGTGGATCCCAATAGGAAAAAAAAGGGAAAAATAAAGACGTAGAAGATGTGGAGTTTGAGGGTTTTGTTTTCTTTTGTTTTATTTATACTTTTAAGGCCATTGTTTAACTAATATATTCTAACCAGTGGGATGAATTCTCACAAACACAAATGCTTAAACAGAAGGCTCAAATCTCTTTCAGGAGAAGGAAATTATCTACAACTTGGAACATTAAAGATGATATCCTTAGGATATCATTCACATGTATCAAATCCTGAAATGTCAAAAAGACAACATTTAACCTTCTTTACTACCTAGAGTAAAACTTATAGTGGATATTTCATGTGCTGTAAGAACACCTTCTCTAACTTGTCACCAACTCTGACATGCACTGTTAATTTTGGCACCTAATCTTCAGAACTGTAATAGCATTCATTCTTAAATTACAGGAGGACTATTTCTCGAACTTAATTAAATATCCAGCTACAATGTTTTACAATATTATGGGGTTTGGGATCCATGGTATTAGAACCATGTCCTCCTACCTGAGCTAAGCAGTCAGCTGACCATCAACACATTAAATGCTTCTGACAAGGTGGTCAAAACCATCTCCTATTTTTTACAGTTTCTTTTTTTCTTGTCTTCATATTTTTTCTTCATTTTTTCCCCTAAGAGATTTTCATAAAATCTGCACTGATTGGCTATCCATACAAAAAAAAAAACTCTTTTCCCCCCTTCCACATCTTTAGATGTGTGCGTGTGAATCCAATTTTTACAAATTGTAAATCCTTATGTGAAGGCTATTTATCTATGCGCATTTTAAGCATTTTGTTCTTCTGAAAAATAATCTAAACTCTAACTTTTCACTGGAAAGAAGTATAATCCTAAATAGAAATGAATGCTGATGTCCAAGAATTGAAGTTTATCCTGGAGCAGAAGGAGTCCTTCATGCTTTTTGTTCTTAGTGCTAAATTATATTTAACAAGATTGGTGGTCTGGGAAAATATATGGCAGTTAGCCCAACCGTACAGATCACCTCAATTAGAGAGAACATAGAGAGGCAGGGATCCTCTGGTGTTACTGCCTTGAACAGTTGAATTTTGTACCTATGCATCTAGCAGGTTGAAAAAACATCCCATGGAGTTGAACTTCTATATTGTGTTACTTAATTGCAATACATTTGCAGCTGACCAAAGATTAATTTTTCTGTATTCTTGTTTTTCTATAAAGGCTAAGAACACATTTATGTTGCCCAAAAATCACTCAGAAACAATCACTGTAACTATGTAAACCCTTTGAGTTTATTTCAGTAAAATATGTCTCTGCTAAATGTTAATAAAAGTATTGAGTCTTTGAAAAAGTTTGGCTACACTCTGGACTTTCAATTAAGTAGAAAGCTTTGAATGGGTCAAATTTCTGTGTATTTTCAAGTTATTGCAGTATCAGAGGAGTGAATTTAGCTTTCTGTCTTACCCCCTAAGCATAGCATAAAAAATAGTAATAAATGAAAATCTGACATCCTGCTTTATGGCTATGTAAACGCATTGGATACAGAGAATGAAAGTGACATATGGCAAATACAAGGAAGATTACAAAATCATCATGTGCAATGCAACTTACTTTGCTGTTTCTTTTTCAAGGAAATCCAAGCAGGGCAGCAATGCTGTCAAGTCTGGATTATAAAATAAATAGCATTAAAGGGAGAAAGTAATGCTTGCCATTATTTCTGCATTCACTATATTTTTCCAGTCTCTGGAAAATGATCAAATCTCTTTCTAAATAGTAAAATATTTAAAATAAAATGGCTTCCATATATATGCCTGTGCATGCCAAGATAGGTCAAGTGCTTTATGAACGAGATGCAGAAGTTCACTATGTTTTTCCTTTTACTTTACACATTGGAATAACCCCAAGTTATAGTATCATCGAAATGGAAAAGTCCTATTAAATGATGCATTTCCTTGCCAGTGCAAGTGTACTCTCAATATATAGAACTTTCCATCTCAGGCTAATAGGCACCTACCCCTTCATTTGAGGACTCTATTCCACCGCACAATAAAATCAGTGTTGGAAATTTTCCCTACATCTTAGCCTAAAAATAGATTTGTTCACTTGTATTGCCTTACTCACACTTTTAAGACATCCTCTTCTGTGCTTCCCTCTTAAGAGTTCAACTATCAAACTCTTGTAAATTGTGATACATTCTCCAAACTCTGTGAAGTCAAACAAGTGCAACAACAAAGTGGGAAATCTGTTTCTAAGCTGAAATTCTGGATATTGCAAACTGTTTCCATTTACTACAGATGAAATATTTGCCTCCTTGATCACAAAATTTTTCAGTTGTATCGGTTCACAGATTTTTGGACCAATTCTCTTCTTTCTCAGTGTCTTCCTGAACATTTATATGACTCAGAGATGAGAAGGGCAATTTCACTAGTACAGTTCTACAATTGAATGTATTTCAATAGTATTGCAAATTTGACTTTAGAAATTGCTCAAAAGGTGTGTTTCTTTTATGGAAGTCTGCTGCCTCATTTAACATGGGCTCCACTTCCTCTGTTTATGGAAAGAGTTAACTTAGCAAGCAGAAGCTCTAGTAAGTATGTTTTATGCTGAGCTGGAAGAGGTTCCCCAAAACTCCACATAGTAAATGTAGTTTCATGGGCTTTAACTCATGCCTTCAGTCTTTGCCTTTTATTTCTTTTCATACTGCAATTTAATTTATCTGAGTGTTTCCCTTAAGCTCTTCATGGACTATATACAAATGGTTAAAAAAGACACTTCAAAAGTGCAAAGAAGATAAGAGGCAAACATTCTAAATCTTGTTGGAGAAGGGCTGTGTAGTTAATTTTTAAAAAGAAAACAAACAAAAGAAAAAAAAAAAAAAGACAAAAGGAAGAAGCCACCACTGGTTTGCATGGGAATTTGTGGGACAGCTGTCCATTGTTAAATTAAGTTCATCTATTCATTTCCAAGCATTTTCACCACACTACTTACTCTACTTTTTGCAGTGAACACCAGCCAGATTGAGGATTTACAGCCTTCTATGTCTACACTTGCCAACACATAGATCTTGAGAAGGTGTTCAGTGCATATAAAGAATCTTTAAAATAACATTTGTTTGCTGTAGACATTCACTGATCCCTCTCTTTCCTTTCTTTCTTTCTGCCTCTCCACCACCTTAATTTGTCTATGGACTTGGCTTCTTTGTTCTTTCATGACTAATACTACCATCTGTGACATTACATATCAAGATAGCAATGCAACATATTAAGCACAGGAAAACCCGGAATGTTTGAGCTCATCCAAGCATTTGTTGCTTAAAGTTCCAGCATTACTTTTAGCCACCTGAAGCATCCCAAAGTTTCTAAAAACACATTGCAATAAATCAGCAGGTTTCCATGTTGTTATTGAAATTGAGATATAAGAACTTATTGGAGCTGCCTTCTTGCAAACAATCTTGGCAATTTACTTGCAGATTTATTTTTCACTAAAGGCTCATAAAAAGAGCTTTCATTTTTATGGTATTAGCCTAACTACCACTTAGAGCAGCTCACTTTGGGAACTCTCCAACTCACTTTTGTCAAGATCTCCTGTTCTGCAAGGGAAGCACCACTCCCAGGTCAGACCTATGACCACAGCCTATGTGAACTATGCCCTCATGCAGTAGGGGCCCAGCAACCAGGCAGGAGCACAAACAAGTGCTTATCTCTGCCACCTTCTGTGCTTCCAAGGATGAGGAAGGGGCAGCAGGTGTGAAGAGAAATGTATCAAGTAGAAGAATCTTGAAATGGGCACGTCTCAAGATGCAAGATCAAAATCAGAATGGAGGTCTCTTCTGCTGCTTCTCGTATAGTTCTAGACAGATCCAAATCTTACTTACCTAATAGGGATTGCAGTAACCACCAAGATCTGATATTCTGAGAGACAGACCTTTCCCTCCCATTGCTGATTTTTCAGACAATGAGTTGCTCCACTGTTTATCTCAAAACTTGTATTTATATGCAGACATCAACCTGTTTTTCTCTGCATTAATAATTTTCCACTTCAAGTTCTAGTACTTTCATGTAGAATTCAATATTGAATAACTGTATGTTCGAAACTGTATTTTATTTGCATTATTGCATTCTATGTTTTAAAACAAAAGAGCTGTATCTATAGCACATAATTATACAGTAGTGAATAATAAAGATCTGTGTAGGGTTTAGGGGAGTTTCTTCATGTCCATATTTTAAGTCTGTTATCTCCGTTCTAATTTATCCAGATTGCCCATTAGCACAAGTGAGGTGGCAGCAAGCTTCTTCCCTTTATCTGCTCCACCTGTAGCACCCAAGCTCCCAAGAGCTAAGGACTTTATGCATCTACTCCTCATACTGCCATATACAAAATCTGTGTGTGTATGTGTATTACAACACAATACTTCCATACTATTTTTAATTCTCCTGTATCTGGACATTTACAAGTCTTTTGTGTCTAAGATGACAAATAATCTAGTAGTTTCCTGTTGAAAAAAAATACAAACAAATAAATATAATTATTCTTTTTGTGTAAGTCATAGAAATGAGAGCAATATTACAGAAAAGAGATATAAAAAGGACTATGGTAACGTCACAAGATGGATTTGTTAACTTGATTCAGCATGCTAGACTTAGAAAAACATGTAACAGTTATACTATTCAGAGAAAGGAAAAGGTGAACTGGAGAAAGGAAACTTGAAGGGCAAAAAAAGGGGAATGACAGACAGCAGAGAAAGAGGAAAAGTGTGCTTCAACAGAAATCCCCGCAGCTTTTGCCCTGGGCCTGCAAACAGCCTTGCAGGGCCAAAATATTTGCTAGTGGTGATGTCACTAGCCTGTGTTTTGTATGGATAGTGGGTCATTTATGATCACTGTGTTGACATGTTAAGTGGTATGTGATTTATCACTACTGTAGGGTAAATGATCTTCCTCTGAACAGGAATTTAAGGATAACCAATATGCACATTAGATAAATGCGTGCAGACTCACATGTGTGCTCAAGAGTGCACACGTAACACTACGGATGAAAATCTATCTGCATAGAAACTGACAGAAGTGCAGGTGTTGCCCCAAGTGTGGATACATTTTTAGTCATAGAACACATGTATTGAAATACGTGTGTAACTTACTGTAGTTCTCTGCACTACAATGAGAGATACAGTGTGATACAGAAAATGTATTCAATATTCATTTGTGTATGCTGTTCACATCCTATCTATTTCTGTAGCTGGTAGCTTTAAACATTAAGTGTAAAGAAAATACTGATGTTATAAGCATAGATGACTGAATTAGACATGTGGTTAACTTCTGCTGTCCACCTATGTGACCCCAAAACACTTTTGGGCACAGGCCATAGTTAAAGTTGATAGTGACTTCTGTTTGTGAGCTGTTTTTCTGGTTCGGGTCCATGGAACCGCATCAGCTGAGATCTTACCCAAGGAGGTGGGGCTGAGCGCTTTGCTCAGTGGAGTTGTAGAAAAATCTTCAGCAATGAATCACATTGCTCACCACTCCTCAGAAGTTTTTCACACCACCGCTACCCTGTGGCTACGGAGCAGGGTTGATAAAGCACAGGAGGCTTTCCCCTTGCTGAGGTCGCTCCTGGCCCCAGGCGCCCGTGGGGCGGCAGCAGCCCCTGTGGAGATGGGGCTGGGGAAGGCAGGTGTTGTTCCCACGACCAGAGCCCAGCTCCCAGGGGTGGAAAGTGAGGGTCAGGAAGTTAGCAAAGGTCGGCCAAGTCCCGCTGGCTCTTCCTAATCCTCTTTTCCACCCACAGCCCCTTGGAACTCCCCTGATTTCTCCCAGTGCGGTGTCTGGGGGAGTTGCTCTGCTGCTGCAGGATTCAATTTATTTTTCTCGCTTCCAAACTATGCTTCTGCAGAGTCTCAAGTCAGTTTTGTTTCAGCTGGTGTCAAGCAACACACAGGAGAGATGCGGCTCTATTACACTGGTTTGTTTTTCTTTTCTTTCCCTTTTTTTTAACTTTTTTTTTTTTTTTTTCACTATTTTGACAGGAAATCTTGCTCCTTTTTCTCTTGCATAAGTATGAAGTAACCCTGTGAAAATAAATACGATTACTTGTTGTTTACATGTGTAAAACTGAAAGGACAGTTCTGCTGATCAAGTTATATCTGACGACTAGTGTTGTATAAAGGATTTATTTATTTGTATTTGTATGCTGACCAAACGATAAAATCAACAACAATAAAAAAAATTCTTTTGGTCCACGCAGATTTAAAATTTGTCAGTTTTACTGCCAAACAACAATACACAAATTTGAAAGAAATGTCATATCAGGTCAGAAGACATTTCATGTACGCTTTTTAACATTCATTAAAGATAAATATAGGTAGATTTCAGAAGAAACCCTTAATGCAAAATGAGAACTGGAGAGTTTCTGTTTGAAAATATCAATATGATCCCTCTTGACATTTCAAAATGTTTCTTTTGACTCAAGAGTTTCATTCTGCTGTAGTAAAGGTTGTTCTTTGTAAGGAAATTAGAGAAAGCTTTTTGATACTGACGATGCTTCCTTACATAGAACTGGAGAGGTTAAAAAGTAGTTAACTAGCAATCATCTTAGGTATAGCTGGAGAATGCACTTTTTGGATTTGGCTTTATACAAAGCATCCAGGGCAGTAAACCAAATTAAAATATATAGACTATAGTATCAAAGGAAGGTTTTATCCAAACAAAATTTAATAAATTAATGCATTTCACTAGGTTAAAAAATGAAATAAACAAATAATTTTATACATATGTAATGGTCTCAATATCTTGTAATTTCTCTTTCACTTTTAAAACAATAAGACCCAAATGGGAATAAAATCATCTTACCCTTCCCAAAGTGAAGAACTTTTTCCCAGTTCTTATGCTGCAAAAACATGTTTCTTAGGAACTAATGATTAAAACTGTATAGAATATGACTTTTAGTGCTCTAGTTAAGGAAAAATAAACAATTGCATTGGCTAATCTTAGTTCAAATAAACAGATGCATAAGCTGGGCTATTTCAAAGCAATACAGAACTGAACAGAAACCATTAACACTCAAAACACTTCATAAGGTTCAGAGATTAACCTCTTCAAAGCAAAATGTGCCTAGGTCTTGTACAGCTGCACTGAGGGAGTGAGTAATAACACTCCTATATAGTCGCAAGCTGTTAACTGCGTATTTGCTGAGCACGTATGCTGGTACACAGTGCAGCTCACATGAACTTAATTTTAAAGATTAAAGGAGAACAAAAAATGTGGTGTCATTTACTGTTTACTGCAGCCAGCAAGGCTGACCAGACATACTGGTGTCCAATGCACTTTTGAGTCTCAGCAAAAAATGTAAATTTTCAGTAACTTTAACTCCCATGTGCCAGAAGAAAGCCCCTTTGAGATATTGCCCAAATGTTGTAACATGGTATTGGCCCTTGCTTATTCAGCTCTGTGTACAAATGATTTGTGGCTCGTGATACAACTTCTATGACCTGTAAGAAAATGTTGGCTATCTTTGCAGCTGGGTAACAGAGATGGAAAGTATGAAATCTGTGCTTTGGTGCGCTGTGGATTTCCAAAAGGATCTCACCAGCTTCCTAAGTCTATAGACTATTTTAAAAAAAAACAAAAACAACCAACCTACCAACCAAATAAACCCCATAAGAACAAAACAAACAAACAAACCCCACCAAACCAAAAAACCACAATTAAAAAAAAAAACAAACAACCCACCACCGACCAAACCAAAGCCATTTGAACTAGTAAAAGACTATTGTATGTGGGTCTCAGAATACACAAGAAATGAGGGCCTCATGCAATAGTGCTGATATCCTGATAGAAGATACAAGACCTGCCAAAGTCTTTTTTCAAGCGTTGTTTTGCAAATGCTTTAAATTCAAATCAGCATAGATTGCTTTGTATGAATTTTTTATTCAATCAGACTTCTTCATACTTCTATAAAATAATTCAGAATCATTGTTCAGCTTAAAACATTTCAGTTTATTGAGGGAAAGGAGGAGACATTTAACATTTTTTTGAGAAGCACCTAAACAAGATTTTTTTCCTCAAGAGTCCAGTCCGGGTTTTACATAGGCTTCAGTACAAGCCAGGCTAGGATTTTGGTGTTTTAGCCAGCACTATATGATTATACATATAAATGTAGAAATGATCAATAAGGTTTCTAGTTGCAGAGGTCACTATTAAAACCTTTACAATTGCCATTTGCACATAATTAACATTACCACACGGTTTACAGTATTCCCCACACTATGAATGCTGCTGTAAAGATAATTAGGGAAAAGTTAGAATTATAAAGATTTGAATTTGTGTATTCCTTAATACGGAGTCTCAATGCTGTGATTTAAGGAACTCCCAATAACTGCAGAAGCTGCAGGGGGTTTTGCATGGGAAAGGAAGAACAGTATTTCTTTTAAGACCTTCTTAAAACTTTGTTCCACTTATGAAATCCTCTATAGTCTGTACTATTATAACCTAAATAATCTATACTATAACTCCAAATGTACATATATTAATTACTTAGCTTTTTTCTCTTATAGAAATGACTATTTCTTCTGTTGAAAGAATTCCACTTGGAAATTTCATTTCAGGATTCAATAAAAATAGCTGTAGAACTCCTGATGGGTTTGAGGTCAGAGCTTTTAAACAGGTTTTCACATTTGCCAGGTTTTACAGCCCATTTTAAAAATATGTGCTAGTGTCAAAGAAACCCAGCTGTGCTGAAATGATAAACATGACTAGGGATGCTTCAGACTGTGGATGACCTCTTCAAAACACAGGAATGAGGCTTGACTTCTCAGGCAAGAGAGAGTAGCAATTCTGACACTCTAGGGTCTTCCCACATTGTTCTAGGTGGGTACTTAGCTTCTTCCAAAATGTGCACCCAGGGAATGTTCATTTTGCAGTAGGAAGCCATAAGCTATTTCAGCTGAGATGTGGCATCTCTGTGTCACCCCACAGCCTGCAGTGTAGACAAGTCCTGAGTGTGTTTGAGCTGTATAAACATAACCACAAGCTAAACAGTTTCATTGTTCAATACAGTTTTTTTGCTGTGCTTGGAAATTGAATTATAAATGCCTTTCCATAAAAGCACCCTAAGGGTAACAGATGCCTAAAATACATCAGCTCCATTATCAAGAAGTAGATTATCCAAGCTGAATACACCATATCAGAGTTTACTGATTTGTATATAATCTACATTCTTAACATTTTCCTGGAGCGCTGTTAGTTTGGGTTAGTAGGACTTACTGTACTCACAGTGTTGAAAGATGAATAGGCCTATCAACTGAATAGCATAATAAATTTGTTAGGCTGCACATGTCGTGCTCCACCTCTCCGTCGTTCTTCATCGTATATAATGTAGCCTAATACAAGATGGCAGCTGTTAGCAGAAAAATAGTGCAGCAGCCATAAAAAAATGATTTATGTCTTATTACCAAAGCATCTAATATTGAGAAGCTGGTTTTTGGGAGGGCAACAAACAAGTGAAATGTGAAACACAGCATACATATATATTCATGAAACATAGGAAGCTGTGAAATGTTAGACTGACAGTGAAATTCTCCCTGGGTATCCACTGTAAGGTCAGATTAATAAAGGGGGTAATTGGTGGTGATGGTTGTGGATGTTCAGAGTTGCCTACATGTCACAGCTGCTTATGCTGGAGTATCAGAAGTATGTTAAATGCATCTCCTGACATGAACCCAAAGATCCTTACTACCAAATGACATAAGAAAGGCTAATTTAAGGTGGCAGCTGGCAGAAAGAAAAACATACCAAGCAGGAAAGTTGTTCTTAGCAGCCATAATGTAGAGAGCAAACAGTGGGATGGGAGAAATAACATGGGCCTCATTCCTCTGCTGCTTTTTACTGCTGGTGTAAATTCACCAGTTTAAGGCTACAGTCATAGATTAGGGATTTCTCCCTGGATGCTGAATCTGCATCAGAGAAAATTCTGTATTTGGTTTACAACATACCTAATGTGACTAAACCTGATCGTGTAACATCTTGTCAGTTTTGCCACTGAACGATGTAACACATTAATCTAAGACATGGTGAATTTTAACTACCACATCAGATTACTCCTTGGTTTCTGCTCAACATACACTGTGTGTGTGTATATATACTAAAAACATACACATGTCTATGTATGTATATACTCAGGCTGCTGCTAAGTGTGATGGTTTTGGTTCAGTGGGTGGCACTCTTCCTTCTCAGTCAATACTAAACTAGCTCTTCCTCCCATGGTGCTTAATGAATAGTGGAATATGTTCGGGTCAGAGAGGTTAATAGCCCTACTTTTGTGAAAAGTGCCATGGAATCTTTCTTAGCGAGCAGTGAGAACTTCACATTAAATACCCTCTGAAATTCAGACAGTCTGTGACTTGCTCAGAGTCACAGACTGGGGTGTTGCTGTAATGCAGATATAGGGGAAACCATGGTACATATTTAAGTGGCTGAGTCACTCTGCCCCCACAGACATTTACCAGATGCAGTGAAACTTTGCTTATGTGGAGTTACAAAATAATAACGAAAGGTAGTATGGCTGGAAAATACTGGAGCTTCTCTTTGGCATTTTTTTTTAAATAAATATGAGAGAAGCTTTCAGCTGATTGTGTCATCATGTTGTAAATAATTTGGATGGAGATCTCTCAGAATCTTTGCTGTCATATTCTGGGTTCAATAATAAGTTGAATAAGTTGAAGCAAGTGAGACCTGTGGCAAAAATGGCCACATTTTGTGTTGTTGCTAGAGGCCTTCTCTTGGAGAAAAATTCCAGTCCTTTTAGGAAAGGGCTATGGAGTTCCTAGTTCCTATGCTTTCGATATCCTAAATTACTTTCTAGCAACTAGTTAACCAGTATAGAGATTATTCTATCAGAATGTTTTATACTTTGAAGTTTTGATCATATCCATGACAAAGGGAAATAGCTAAGAGGACTCAATTTTTGTGAAGCTCTGTTGAGCTCTTGCCCTTCACAACTCAGTGTGGCTAGAAACATCACACTGGCTGCTGTATGGGCTCCCTGGACAGCTGCTAAAATTTAGCCATCAAAGCTCATGTGTCTGTAGGACTAACTGGTTTTGTAAATGCCAGCAGTGCCTTAATATTGCACAGTAGAGGCATATGTAACCACAGAGCATTTCTGTACCCATCTCCACAGAGACCAGGTAGGTCACTGCTAGGCCGCTGCTGGTAGGTCACTGTTACCACACTGAATTTTTCAGTCGTGATTCAAATCACATTGAGGTGCTCAAATAACCATTCCCCAAGGGCATCAATCTTTATGTCATCTAACGTACAAATGACCACTTTCCTGAGGGTTCAACTGCATATATATCTTCTCTCCCCTTCCTAGACTTTCTGTCCAATGCCAAGGAAACCCTCTTGCATGTTCAGAAGAGCCCAATCACTGTTAGCCCATTGGTGTTGACTTCTACCTCCACAAGCCACCTGGGGATTAAAATACCAGTCGTCGATCCATGCTCTCATCTTAGAAAAGACTTTTTTTTTCCCCAGTATTGATTTATGCTAGAGGGAAGGAGCATGCCCTGCACTGCCATCACTAGAATTGACTGGCTTGCTGCAGCAACATGCCAAGGAACTCATGCTGCATCTGCGCCCATGACTGGCTTTGTCTTTGCCCTGAGCACCATGTGTAGGGAACCTGTAGCTGCTAAACATGGCAAAATGGCTTAGGAATGATCCTGTCCCATAGAAGCAAGGGGACAGTGAAAGATGTGCCTAGCTCAAGGGGAAATCTTAGAAGAAAGACTTGGCAAGGACATCAGGATTAATCCCGTATCTCTGGGACTGAGACACCTCATAATTGTGTCTCTCCAATTGTATTTTCACAACCTACGTGATTAAATTCTACTGTTTAATTACAGTACCATACTATTAAACATAATTTTTTTCACCAATTTCTCTGCAATCTCTCGATTAGAGGATACTAAAAAATATTTTTACATTTCTGGTTTAAAAAAAAATCATAAATCCCTTTGTCAGCCAATACTGAAATAATATTTTTATATTTTTTATAAATGTTCAGTCACTACTTATCCCTAGAAAACTGTGATTGTTTCAGATGTCCAAATTAGATGTTCAGACTTATTCCAAGCACACAGCAATTTGTCAGATAATAACACCACTACATTGGTATGGCCTATTACCTGAACAGATTCCAGAAACTAAGTACAAACCACATTAGAAATTACTTCAAGTGTCGTTACTTAGTGGTATTCAAGGTGAAATGAGGTAATTTTTAAATAGCACGAAGTAAGATTGCATAATAATTTAGGTCAAAAAGTGAGTAACAAGTCACATAGCTGAGATGAGCAGAATATAGTGAGTGTAGAACAGCAAATACCAGACATCCCTATCATAATTCTAGGTCCTATTAGACTAGCCATTTCTTGAAGTCTGAGTAAGAAAAAATGTTAACATTGCTGCCAGAAACAGTTCTTACAAAGTTTGATGACAAAGGATGATTTGTATTTTTATGGGGACTGATTAAAACCCATTTAGAGTTACAAGGTAGAAGCAGTATATAATTATTGGAAAGCTGAAGAACTTGCTCTCTCATGAAGTGTAGCAGTTATTAAAACTGCAATAGAAAGATGCAATTCCTGCCCACTACAAAAAGATCTTTTTGCCCAATTATAAAAGGACATGTAATACTGGAAACTAAAGCAATGCAGGCAAATTGAAGCAGGCTCTAATTCTTTGCCTTTCTTTTTTGGAATGGATGTGCAACACACATGGATCAAAACGAAGGGCTTTGTTTGTTGCTGCAATCTCTACCATTTCTCCTTTTTATGACAAATCACACAAAAGCATTCCAAAACAAGTTTTGCCAAATACTCCTAATCTTAAGGAATTATGATTAGGTGCACTTGTTATTCTATGTAACTATTTTACTGAATCATCATTTTTATTATTCATACGCTATATTTCAGCTTGGTCAAGTATGCTGCTGAAAGAGTATGTTTCTACATAAGAGTATGTTTTCTATCTTTCAGTGGCAATCTATGCTTTGGTTCTGTGTCCTTCCACCTTTGCATCAATCACTAAAGCAAGAAACCCTTTGCTTTTCAACAACTACCTTAGTAGATGAAACCCTTCCTTTGATAGAAGCACCACAGCCACTTTGCCTACAAGGACAAAGGATAGGGTCACATGTAGTTTTCCATCTAAACAAATAAGTTTATATGTAGCTTTACTTCCAGATCAGAACTTCAAAAATCTGTCTTGTTCTGCTTGCTGTATCTTAGAATACATCTCTGACGTCCTGCCTATTCACTCTCTCGCCTGAGACAAGCATTGCCAGGATGAGCATTATAAGTAGCTTTATATGCTCATTCCATCCCAGAGTTTTCTTCAATAACACCCTGAATATCCTTCCAGTCGTTCAAAATTAGGGAATTTATTCAACAGACAGAACTGAGTCGCTGTGCCCCTCTTCACACTGGCTGAAAGTACCTGAGCTTGGGTCAGACGTCAGCTTTTCAAGGCGCTCTGTGTTGTGCTTATGTACCTTTTTGCTTTATGTAATTTTTTACTTTATGTACCTTCTACCCTTGTTTATTAGAGTTTGTTGGATCCTGATTTCAGTCACACTGGACTACATCAGAAGTAATCGGAATGCAGTAACTCCAAATCTCTTCTGGTGTCGCTAAGATCAGGTCTGACTCACTTCTCCTATACCTAGTCTTTAAAATCAAATCTGTTCTTTTTCTCTTTAAAACTGTCATTATGTTCTGCTGTACTTTAAAGTGTAGTATTACTTTGAAAAAAAAGAGCATAAAAATGACATTTCAGGGTTCTATATTTGTCTGACAGTTGTTTCTGTTGCAGAAGTGCTCATTTATAAGTTAAAAAGCTGTCTTTCCTAATACTTTCCTAATAGTTAGCCCAAAATGCACAGGGTGTTATGATTTGAGTTATTGACACACCATAATCATATTCTGCAACCAGTGAAGGTCATCTTACATTTTAAAGCCTTTGTCTGCTTGCACCACCCTGTTGTCTTCAAATCATGCCCCTGGTAACACTGCCAGACCTTTTGCATTGCACAAGCACGTTACAGGTCTAAATGATCACATTATGCAAGGCACACATATACCACAGGAAAAAAATGGAGCTCAAACTTTATGTTAGAATGGCAGGAATCACAATTATTAATAACAGTAAAGCTTCACTTTTTCTATCAGAAACAAATAAGAATCTATTCAAGGTCATTCTTTGGGGGCCAGGTTTGAGGCATAGAACTTTTAGCACAGAGATCTGGTCACCATTGTGCTAAATGCACCAGGAAAGCCTTAATTTGATCTCAGAGGAGAGTCTAAGAAAATGAAAACAGTACCTTTCAGTTTTGCAGAAGTGGTGGTGTGTTCAGCTGCTTTGGCAGGGAATGTGTTGCTACGGGTGTATAGGCAGGAGTTGGCGGGGAAAGGGGTTAACTGAAATTTATGGATGTAGCATGTTATAGCACCAAGCAAACTTCCACATCTCCTTGCAGTCAAAGGTCTGTCTTTCATTTTCTTTTATTAAGTATATCAACCAATTTGGCATTAAAAGTACAGCTCTTGTCATATTGAGAATAACAACATGTTAGAACACAAAGGAACAAAGGCTGGAAGTTGAGGGAAATTTTTAAAAAGGGGAGAAACAAAGAAAAAATGAAGACATGAAACTATTGTGTTTAGTTTGGAAAAAAAAAAAACAAAAACAAAACACCATCTTTCCCCTCCTTCCTTGCCTTTTTAAAAATATACTTGAAAACGCAACATTTGGGAAAATCTACACATGTCTAAATTTAGGGTCTGTGTTACTTTACTCTGCATTTCTTTATCACACTTTAGTCATCCATGTATCATTTTGTAGAAAGCTTATGTGGCAGGATGATGAATGTCTTATTTTATAAATATTTATTACCCACTGATGTGTTCCTATCTTTGAAGTTACAACCACTTCTCCTTTTCAGTCCATGTTCCCTCCTTTTCCTTATTAAAAAAGGAATCTTGTCAAACAATTTTGTTTATGTGGAAATGCTGTGAAGACTAGTTTAGTTTTGGTTTTAGCCTCATCTTTATTTTAGTTTGCCTTGCTTCTCCCCTCACTTTTCTTTTTAGAAAGTGTAGGCCTGGAATAATAATGTAAACAACATGACTTCTGCTGCTGTTGCATGAATGCAGCAAGACACACCTGGCCATTCATAGGCTCATATGCCCATGGGTCTGTCTCCCCAGGGATTCATTGGAACAGCTAGGAGGACTTGAGCTTGAAGGAAATATGACTGGCCTTTGAAGAAAGCTCAGAGACAATCATCATAGGCTGTATCTGCTCAAAAATGAGGATAATACCGTTTTGTGGTTTAACAGGAAGGGATCTTAAAAACATACATTTAAAAACAAAAACAAAACCCAAACAAACAAGAAAAAACAGTAACAACCGAAAAAACCCCAAACCACCATGCAGCTGGCTGCATCAGGATAGCCAAACTGTCCGGTTTGCTGCAGCATAAATGTATTCTTGCCTTGGGTTGTAGAGTGAATTGTCTCTGTCCACACAGGATCAGTGTTTTCTCATAACCTGATCCACTATGTTGTTCTGCCAGAGGAAGTGTGGTATTATACTGAGGTAAAAGTGACACAACTGAGACTCAGCAATTAACTTTTCCAATTATAAAACATGATGACCTAAAATTTATGTCTTATTTTTCTTCCGTCTCTCTGTCCCTCTAAGGAAATAGCATGTGAAGAGTTTGAGTAAGCTGGACTCAGAGAGGGCAAAAGAGAGGCCTAATTGCTGTCTTGACCTACTGTTACACCCTGGTCACTTAAATCCAGGGGTTAAACCTAGGTTCTTTTGCTCCGGGTAAACACAAAGGAGAAGTACTAATCAGATATTCTCAAGAGGTAAAAATCACACAGAAGTTTACTGCCAAACTATAGAAAAATCAAGGAACTTTGGCAAATGGTTTAGTACAACATAAAACACTTATCAGAGCACAGACTTAGCCTGTTCAATATAAAAACCTTTAAACCCGTTTGATGTTATATTCTGTGAAAAGAGCATTAGAAGAAGAAGATAGGGAGAAAAACAGAAAGACAGGAAAGGTATAGAAAGAGACATACAGCTACCAACTCTTGGGTTCCAGCAATGTAATAGATAGAAAACTCCAAGGTGAAGGTAGGGTTAAAGAACAATATTCTTGACTCGTCATGAGGCTTGTAAAAGCCTTGGTCCACCCTGGGCCTTCTTCCCGTGTGGGACTTCCTGTCTCTTAGCCACTCAGGGACTGGGTTAGGCAGAACTGGGACTGCCTCCAGCATGCCGTGATTGACAGACAGTGCGGGGCTGAGGCATACGGGAGGCAGGGCACTACCTCACCAGGGCAAAGCCTGACCCATGCCCTACCACACACTCCAAGCATCCCATGATGTCTCTACAGAAATTGTTCTTTCCAGTCTCTGACACCTACCAAATGAGAGTTTCTGTTTTACCCCAAAGTCTGCCATTCTCTTTCGATACCCAAAACCGTGTCTGCATTTTCCAGTTACACCAACCAGTCTAATAAAATGTTCAGCTTGATTTTCTTACTGATGATGAGCATTTAGCTCACACTGGTCATTATAATGCTCAACTCTCTTTCCTGAGGGAGTGTTCATTTCTATGCATGCAGCTCATTTCTGTGCAAGTGTTCAAGGCCAGGTTGGATGAGGCTTTGAGTAACCTGGTCTACAGAATAGCATTCCTGCCTATAGCAGGAGGTTAGGAACTAAATGATTTTTAAGGTGCCTTCCAACATGAACCATTCCATGATTCTATGATTACTGACATTCAGATGCTCTTTCATTATTTTGTGAAATTCTTCAACAACTCCATACCAACAGCCTTTTTTCATTCTCTTTTTCAGATTTTCGTGCTCATTAGCACTGTCCCTAATGCAAAGCCAGATGCTAATGACATCTTTTCTTTCATCTGTTTTAATTAAAATTACGACTTGTGTGCATGCTGTCTTCTTTATTCCATGATGGGTTAGTTTCTTTAGGAAGAGTTAGTGGATTGTCTTTGTAAATTCCTCTTGGAAAATCCAAGCTGACTATATCAGTGGAGGGGGCGGTTTCCACGAACTTTTTGATTCCTTCATAGAAATGAAACAGGTTTTCCACATAGCAAGCACACATTGACCCTTATTGTCATTTATCTTGCTTGATCTTTTAGCTCATTCTTAGATATGGATTTTTCAGGCTGTTCTCATTCTTTTCCAGTTTTATCTAGTATGTTTTTAGAATTATTTACTGACATTTCTGTTCAATTTTTTCTCAAATGTAACTTTATTCTACTGACCCATCATACTGACTTCTGGGCTCTTTTTCATTACCATGACTCTACTGCAGTATCCTTAAATACTCTGCAAGCTGCTTTGAAATATTCAGCCATCCATTTTAGCTTCTTGAAGTCTTCATAGGATTTTGCAGTTTCTTTTTCTGCTGTAGCAGACGTAGGTAGAAAGATGGACAAGTACAACTTATCTTCTTCCTATTTCAGAACAATATTATGATAATAGATTATTGAGTTGGGTTATTATTGAGCATAGAAGTTTACTTCTTTTCTTCTTGTCTAGATGCTCCCTGAAGAAGCTTATTTGTGGCAGCAAGAAAATTAATCTCTGCATCATAACCTGATGTGATTGTTACTGCATGGCAGTAATTGAAAACCCTCTTCTGTTGCTGCATTTCCTCTCTCTGCAATCTCTCTACTTTTCCTCAGATACTACAGACCCTCTCAGTACCTGGGTGGGTCACTAGCAGGGCAGGTCTAGTACTGGGCTGCTCCTGTTTGGACTTGGAGTTTCTATTCATAGAGAATGTCTCTTATTTGTTGACATAATTAATTTATTTATCTGATCTCTCTTCTTCCTGTCCAGACATGTGGGGGTGGCATTAAGCTCCTATGCCTGAGGGCACTTTCTTAGGCTATGGAAATAGCAATGGAGGAGTAAAGCCTGAAGCTTAAACGTAGAGACAATTTCACCACAAGAGCTGTGTGCAAATGACCTGGCTGCCCACTGAAAGCGTGAGAAAGGAGTAGGATTTGCATGAAAAGGTATGCATCTGAAAACATACCAGATTTGAACCTGATTCATACTAAGGTAATTTGCCATTGCTGAGAAGGGCCTGAATTGCTTCTGAGGGTTGTGTCATCTGCTAGAAATCTTAAAAAAAAAAAAAAATAATGTGATATGTCACTTGTTAACCAGTCTGTCTGCCCAGACTTCAAATAGATTTGTGGTGACTGTACACTCTCATGGTGGCAAAAGCAATGAGTGTCTGATGTCTGAAAGTGATGCTGTGTCTTCTTCCTGCATTGTGCCATTTCTGATGCGGGCATGAAGATGGGAATGGCTGTGTCAGTGAAGAAGATTTAGACTTTTGAATGGGCTCCATCTGTAGAAAGATGCTGTGAAATTGCATTTTGTAACTGGAATTTTTCTGCCTCCACCCTGATTTCAGTTATCTTCACATTTTTCAAAGGCATTCAACTCTGATCACTCTCATATATAGTTCAGTAAAGTGCACATATTTTCTACCACCTTACTGTCTGCTCTTTTATACTCAGTGATCTTTCTTGGAATATAGGACTTGATTTTTCTTCCAGTTAAGCCATCCAGGTCTGTAACACCCATCTGCCTTCATTAAGATCAAGCCAACTGCATCCTAATTCAGCCATAAGAGACATTCTTCTGTGTGTCTAAGTTGTGGAGGAGCAGTCTGCTCAAGAGCCCCTCTAGGAATCTCTACTAATATCTCTTGCCAACTTCCGTCTGAATGTTTTTCTTGTCTGAATAAAGCTGCTATGTTGGTTTTGTCTGCTGTTATATGACATTCTGGAAGCCATAACTCTGTTGATATACATTTCTATCTTCTCAGAAACAGTAATTTTCTCATGTACTAGAAACTGTATGAGTCAGATATATTAAATAATTCATAGAATCATAGAATGGCCTGGGATTGAAGGGACATTAAAGATCATCCAGTTCCCTGCCATGGGCAGGAACACCATTCAGTAGACCACGTTGCTCAGAGCCCTATCTGACCTGGCCTTGAACACTTCCAGGGATGGGGCATCCTCACCTTTTCTGGGCATCCTCTGACAGTGTCTCACCACCCTCACAGTGATGAATTTATTTCTGTCATCTGATCTAAATCTACCCTGTTTAGTTTGAAGCCATTCCCCCTTGTCTTGTTACTATAGGCCCTTGTAAAAATCCCCTCCACCTCTCTTGTAGCCCCATTTACGTATTGGAAGGCTGCCCTAAAGTCTCTCTGGAGCTTTCTTCTCTCCAGGTTGAACAACTCCAGCTCTCTCAGCCCGTCTTAGTAGGAGACGTGCTCCATCTCGCTGATCATCTTCATGGCCCTTCACTGGACTCACTTCAGCAGGTCCATATCTTTCTTATGCTGAAGTCCCCAGAGTTGAATGCAGTGTTCTAGGTGGGGTCTTACAAGAGTGGATTGAATTTGCCCCTGTGTCCTCTCTTCAAAGACAAAATAAACCCATTCCCTCTCACAGCCCTCATAAGACAAAGATACATGGATACTGTCTGGTCATGTGGATGTTTCTCCCAACCCTTTCACTTCACCTGCACAGAGTCACTGCCTGTTGGAGGGCAAAGGGAAACCTCACTGTTCACTTAACTCTGTTCTGCAGAGAGTATTTGGGATTCTCTAGCAGACAATTACTTTCTGCACTATTTTTCCAGTCAATGCAATTCTTGCAAAGCTGATGAGAAACAATAGCAGACAGGAGAGATGAGATCAAATGGTGACATTGTGTGATACAGCCTTTTTGAAACCATGAACCACCCAGAGGTCATAGAAGTTGGACAGCAGGTATTTGCAAGCCATGGATTTGATCATGGTGCTATATTTCTATCAGCAGCTTAAGGGAGGACAGTCACTCTGACCGCTAGGCAGTACTTAAAATCAGTCTGTGTTTGTATTTTCAGGAGACAGACAAACTTAAGTAAGAAATGAATCCCTGAGGGCAACCACAGAACTACCAAAACTTTGACTCTCTTAGCCCAGTGACAAGCATGGAAAGAATCGTGATATGCACTGAAACTAGCCCAGTGACTCAATAGCCCAAGCAGCAGTGTGAAGATGCTACTCTCAGGTAAGAAATCCACACTGAGTAGAAACTATCCATGTATATGTTTTCCCAAATCATTTGGTGTTATCTGCCTTTGTATTTTATTAACTTGGTCTAATTTGTTCAGGATAGGTTTTTTCAGTACTAGCAGATTGTTCTACCTGTGCAAAAGGCAGCTGTTAGTTCTCCACTGTTTTTTTCGGATAGATCAATTCAACAAACTTGTACAATAGCAACAGTTCTAAACAGCATTCTTAAAGTAAAAAGGAAATAAAATAGCTGTAGAAAATGGAAGAAATCTGGATTTCACTATCTAGTACTGCACTCTGTGTCATGACAGAGAAAGGATGGCCCATTTTACACCTGAAGTGTAAGCTTCAGTTGTACCAGGTTAATACAGTAGCAGTTGGAATCAAGTAACCCTTACAGTTTTATTCTCTTAGAGCAACTTCCAAAGGCAGTTGGACTTTTCTTTCCTGGCAATAATAATCATAGAATCATCTAGCTTGGAAAGACCTTTAAGATCATTGAGTCCAACTGTATGAATAGTTATCATACATAGTTCACCATAATGAAGGGAAGAAAGCAAATATTCAAATATGCCTTAGTTCTACCCAAAACAAAGGCTTTCTCTAGCCCTGATTGCATTGATTTTTTTAAAATTTTTTTTTTAATATATTTTCAGTAAGAGGAAACCAATTCAGTTCTCCAGCCTTTATAGAAAGTTTTTCAGTGCCTACTTATTTAAAGGCCTGCTGATAGCTGTGGTGGCCTATGCCTGAGCACTGTACAAATAATCTCTTTAAAGATCAACTTCAGAATTCTTGTTTCCCAATTCTCACCCCACTGGAATGTAGCAGAAGTCCATTTATCACCATAGGAATGCAAAGACTGGTGGAAACCCTTCATAAATTCACTCGACTTTCAAGTATGAGGGTATTCAGATAATTTCTCACTCAGAGCAGGGATCAGATGTTTGTCATCAGGCCTCTTTGATCATTTCATCTGACTACTAATTACTTTATAAAATAACCCAGCCTTCCGATTTTTAATTTTTTTTTTCCTCAGTAATGAAAACTCTCCTTCTATCTGTGTAAGCATCTAGTTCTGGATTATTCAAGTGACTTGTGGTGATAATAGTTGAAGACCTAACAGTCTGCAGGCAAAGGGAAATTGCAGTTGGCTTTAGCTTTTGTACTTCATGTCTTTCACAAGGAGAAGTGAACAGCCTAAAATTCCATTACTTGTTGGGCCATGAATTCAAATGTCCATTCAACATATTCACTCTGAAGAGAAAGATATCACACTGTTCAGTCCAAAGAGGCACCCATGTGTTATTTCCCAAGTTCCCATGAATTTCCCAATAAGGAATGCATATAAAGGGACGATTACACAAGGTTTGGTGAAACTCCCTTTATTTATTTCACTTGTGTTGTTGCTGCTGTTGTATAAGAAAGAGCAAAATAACAAAAAGAACAAAGTAAAATAATGTAACAGCTGATCCAAACATTTTTAACATGTTGAAATCCTGTTCCAAATGCAAAGACTCTTTCTTTCTGCCTTTTCTTTGCATTGATTTGCACAAGCATTTTCTCTGTGAGCCAAATACATCTCTGGTATAACTTCACTGAAGTCACTGGACTTACACCAGAGGTGGTTTTGGTCCTCTGTCCTGGGTAAATACAGTAGGAATAAATTGGTCACACAGGCAGAGTGTCTGGCAATGAGTGGTCCTGGCAAACCAATAGGAAAGATCTAAAATAAAAAGCCCAAATAGGTCTTTTACTTAATATAGGGCCTAAAAATCTACTGGGAGCTGCTGAATACTGCCCACTAACTGTACAAAGTATAGGTAGCATGCCTTCCAAATATCAAAATACCAGACGGAATGCCGTGAAAATAAATAACTTCTAATATAAACAAATGAGAACATATCAAACTGTTACCTCTTTAAACATAATGTAAATAAAAAAAATACCAGTCCTTCTACACAATAAATATTAAGAAACCATTGACATAGTTGAAATGTACTCATATAAATTAACAACTTTAATTACATTAGCCGAACAGACATTGGTTAAAGCACTGCATGTAGTATGCAAAATAATAATAATAACAATAATAATAATATCAACAACAAAACACAAAATGATAAAAACAAAATAGGCTTCATAATATCTTGGCTTTCATAATTTATATATATGTATATACATATATATAGTTGTGTGTGTGTATATATATACTGTAGACATATATATAATATGTATGTATACATATGTATATATATATCTTCAACCCATTGTCAATGTATTGTTTTTGAAAGTATTTAAATACAAAGAAACCCATTGAGAATTAACACAGATTCATTATATCTCAAAAAATAAATAGCTATATAACCCAGAAGTGCTGCTTGTTTCCGCCCATGAAAACCTTGCTTCTAGTTGTTCGCAAAAGGTCAAATCATGATTTTATTTACTCATGCTGAAAATATTTTACTCCACATGAAATGCCGTGAGAGCATATGGGGAGTAAAGCTTTTTTAAGTGAAAGGAAAGTGATTGGCATCTGATTCTTACACTGATGCACACTACTGACATGAGGTTTAAGTTAAAGAACTTAATCATTTCCATCATATCTACCTACACTGCAGAAATAGATTTTGCTCAATTTATTGATGCTGACTGGTAACTTTCTAGGAAAGGAGACCCTCTGAAAATCAACAGCATTGCTTACAGAGTAAGGCACAATTCCATGAGTAACTATAGTCCATAAATTTTTAATTTTGCACATAGACTTTACAGATGCCTGAACTTCTCTACCTAAGAGATGTTGCTGCTAGCCTCTACACGGTCTTGTGGTGTCACTGTTAAATGAATGTGACAGCTTAATTCTCAGCTAAATACAAGAAAAGGAGGTATATATAATGGAGCCCTACTTTGCAGTGATTTGGTAAGAGATTGTTTCCAGTGAAGTCAATGACAAAACTCCCATTTCATTCAGTTCTACAGTTTTGGGCACTAGACCAGTATTCTGTGACATATGAGTGCACAATAATTACAAGCATCTGTAAGCATTTCCTTTTGCTAAATCTGAAGAATACAAATACATTCAGCCCTCACAAAGAAACGTCTTAACATGCACTTATGCCAGTTTCTTAGGCTTTGTATCCAGTGAGCATCTGACATGGAGATGGGGAAAGACAACCAAATGTGATCAACTGTCAAGCAAGAAGATTGTGGAGGTGATAAACAAATACATTTCTGTGATTAAGTATATACTGAAAATGTATTTTCAATATAAACAGTAAGTAGGTTACATGGAAAGGAATGTGTTAGTAGTTAAGAGCCTTTATATTTTTTTTGGTACAGTCATACCTGAAAGAAGAAGTAATTTTTGAGGCTGCATGCCCTAGAACAACTGCTTAAATATGGTAACAATTTCTAATGCTGTTTTAAGTACATGCAGATTTAATTAAATTGAATTATCAGGGATGGGGTGTTTTGCTGGAATCAGTCAATCTTGATTAACATCCCTATTTCTTATTTTGCTTTATCATACAGTTTTTCATTTCCCCCTACTTTAAATAACTCTGACCACAAATCAAAACCCCATGACTGATTCTAGAGATTGGAGGGAGAAATCTTTAAAATTTGTGACCAGTATACACACACAAATGAAAGCTAAAAAGTAGGGCTTGGGAACAGTTACTTTTTGATTTGAAAACTTTCTTCTGTTTTTGGTGTATCTATCATGAAACATGCTCACGATATCTGAAATTCTATTTTTTTTCCTCACTTGGAAGTTTCATCTTTTCCAGGCCAGTCCCTATTCACCACATTAAATCTTCTATCAAACTCAGGATCAGAATTCCTTTTTAAAAGCTTTTTCTCCTGTAGTCAGGAAAACCATGAGCCTAACCCTACTTTGCTAGCAGCCAAAGGGAGTTTTGCCATTGTCATCTAGGGGAAGGTTCTGGGATTTCAGGTCTCCAATACTCTCTAACTAATTACTGTTGAGAATAATTTGTATCAATGTGAGCCATCTCACGTGTTTTCCTTACCACTGTGTTCAGAGATCCACCATGGTGCAAACAGCCTCATTTAAATAATTGGATAAAACAGTGTTGGTTATGGTGCCTTTCATTCAGAATCCTTTTTCTCCCTCCACAATGCCCACAGCAAAAGGAACCTGTGATTCACCCCGGCACACATTTACTCATGTAAGTAGTTTTACTGATCTTGTAAGAAGACCAGTAGACATCAAAGGGCCTGCTGACATGAGTAACAGTTCTGGGACATCTAACGATATGAATAAGGGTTCTGGGGCATCCAATTTTAAGGCGAAGTACAAAGACCAGTGAACTAAAACGTACTCTCCTCAACAGCTCTCACAGACTGTGTCCCTGCTCCTGCTGTTTCAAAGTCTGGCTCTGCTTCTAGAAAAATCAACAGCAATTCTGCCACATGCTTCAAATAAACAGGGCCAGGAACTTGGTTTAAGTTATAAAGATAAATTAGTTGTGCATCTTTTTTTTTTTATAATTTTCCTACTAGCATTTGGTATCCCTCCCTTTCCCCAGGAAGAAAACACAAAAAACCCAACAAACTTCTGCAAATAATTTAAATCAGAAAGCCTCGATATTTTACAGAACACTTTAGTGACAAATTTAGTGTTTAACCAATTATATTTTTTAATTTTTTTTTTTTTTGCAAATTGCAAACAAGTCTGTAAAAAAATGCATTGTATAAAAAGTACATAAATGTATAACCCATTAGCTGTACTATGCAATCTAAATATTGTGGAATAAATTAGATAGAAAACTTAGCTATAAGCATGTATGTTGATATCTATTCAACAGAGGAAAGGGCATTTTTTTTCTTTCTTTCTTTCTTTCTTTCTTTCTTCTTTTTTTTTCTTTTTTTCTTTTTTTTATCTCTATAGATACATACAAATACAGACATGCGCCCATGCGCACATACAGACGCACACGCAGAGAACACACACGCACACATGCACACACAAACAGTTTTGGCTGACAAAAAATGAAGGCCCTGATTACACTGTTTAAACATGGTTCTCGCCATGAAGGTGCTAACACACTACCCCTAGCCAGTGTGACTGGGTTATATTGTGCTATCTTTTTTCTTTTTTTCCTTTTCCTTTTTTTTTTTTTTTTCTTTTTTTTCTTTTTGTAACAGACTGTGCTCTCAACAAGACAGGGAGCCGTGTCAGTGCTTCTTTCCAGGAGAGGCATTTAGAAGCCTGTCCCATCAGAAGGCAGCTAACTGGGGCTTGGTTTGGCAAACCTATGAGAGTCTGAAGCTTCAGGCTCAGGGTTATCAAACTCAGTGTAAACAGGGCCTAAAGGTTTCTCCCATTCCCTCTTATCATCTCCCCCTACCCAAAGACAAATGTTGTAAGTTTAACATTTTTTTAAATATGACAGCAAAAAATTTTAAAAAACAACTATCTACCTATGCCCTATGGGTTGGACCCTTCAGGTTAGGCGTTGACACTGAAAATTAGGTCTTACAGGTAATGCACAAACCCATTAAGAGTTGTCATGCTAGAGGGTGGTGGTTGAGACAGCCAGTATTTCAGCAAAGAAATTCCAAACAGAAATCCAACCACAACTGCCATTTTCTGTATATTTGCAGGAGCAGAGGTGAACAGGGCCCAAGCCTACTTGCAATTTTACATCAACACTTTTTAAGTGTATACCAGCACTTTAGGTTTCTCTTGCACAAATACCATTTTGAACATGTAGCCTCCTACTTGGCAGTAAGAAACAATCTTTTAACATACTGTGCTTTGCACACAAACATTCATTGTTTTAAGAACAGTAAAATGAAGCCAGAAGTGCTTATACCTTGTGTATACATACATATATACATACAGAAATATATACATATATATGTATATCCTTTGCACAAAGTTGTTTCCCTGCAATGCACAGTTGCTGTGCATAAGGGCCAAGTTTAGTGTTGTACATACAAAACAGTACAATTATGCTCAGATGAACCTCAGATCCAAGCACCTTGAATCCAAATCCCAGGGATTTTCTGGTCTTGAAATGGCAATTTTCTTTTGAGGGCACTAGTTGAATTAACTGGATAACAGATATTCTAGCCTGAATGTAATCAACCCACTGACTCATAATTCAAACCCTAACTCATTACAGGTGAATGGTACCAACCACAAACAGACTTTTTAGAGGCTTGCACAAATGTCTTTGGTGTATGTGTCTATTCATTTTAAGGTACAAAATAATAATAATTATTATAATAATAAAAATAGCTATTTTGTGTGCTGTAGCAGTTCTTGTATAGCTCACAATAAGTGCAGCTCTCAACCCCTCCCACACCCAACCACCCTCCCTTGCAAATATTTGTTAAATAAGGATTAGACAGGTCAGACACCATTGTAGTGCAAATAGTAAACGATTAAAAATTTTTTTTACAAAATATAGAAATGTTTGACTCCAGTAACTGGACAAACATGTTCCTTTCAAGTATCTCTCACTGAAGATTTTTTTTTAAAACAAGTTACTTCCATTTTAAAAAAAAGTCTCTGTGTTTTTTTTTTCTTTCTCTCGCAGGTAAACAGTTTCAAACCATCTAGGTTGCATAGTTCTAACATTGTAAGCACCTTTACAGAATGTAACTTTTATTCTTTCATTCATTTTTTGTTCCTTTTTTTTCTTCATTTTCCTTTTTTTCCTTTTTTCCTTTTTTTTCTTTTATTTTTTTGTAAATGTAGTGCGGAAGATGAAGGTGTATGCACCTGCACGCTATTATCCCTTGATCAATGTTAAGTATATTGTGTCTGTATGTATAGAGACATGTATATAAATACATAGCCATATATATACAAACACAAACACTACATACCTACTCAGTTGCTCTGTAAATGTGAGGGGAAAGCGCCAGTGACTGTAATGATCATACACATGGCTTTTCAATAACATGCACATCTTTTTTGGACTTTGTCCAAATTGCTGCAGGTTAAATGAGCTGCTACCATGGCTTGAACTGATGGGTAACTAAGGGAGGGAACAGAACTTCCTTCCCCTAGTAGTAACTAATGTTTAGTATACTATGTAACAAGATAAGGAGCATACTGAAAGGAAGGGGAGATCCCCAACCCATACCACCATTCTGACCTATCTTATTTAAGCCCAGCTTCATGAAGCTTTCTTCCTTTTTATAGCTGAAGTCTTTTCTGATCCTCTGTAAGTCTTTTTTTTTTTTTTCTTTTTTTCTCTCTCTTTTCTCTCTCTCTTTTGTTTTTGCTTATATTTCTGATGATTGTTTCACTCAAAAAAGGTTATACCATGTCTGGTCTTTCCTCTTCTTGGGCTTTTGATACATTTTCTTCTCAACAAGAAGGGTCTTGAGCACACCAGCATCTACGAACAGCCACAATCCTCCACAATCATATTCTGTATGTCTTTCTTGATGATGTTCTGGCCATCGTCATAGTAGAGCATGGACATAGGCCGGAGCTTGGTGGGCACACAACATGATTTGAGGTTGGCAAAGGGGCTATGACCCCGCATGCGGTAGTGGTTGATGACAGTGGAGTGGAAAGATAATGATGAACCAGATGTGCCTGCTATATGGCTGGGACACTCTCCTTCACAGTAGTTGGCATGATAACCTGTAGGAGCAATGATCCAGTCACTCCATCCTATGTCCTTGAAGCTGACAAAGAACTGCTTCTTGCAGCAGATGTTGACTTTGCCATCACACTCCAGGCCTCGTCTCCTCCGCCTGTGCTGGCGGTCTTCTGAGTGCCGGGCAAGCATCATCAGGAAGGGCCGATGGGATTGCTCCTTCTCCTCTTCTCCTGTGAATTCTCCAGCTTCCTTTTCTTTCCCTTCCCCATCATCTTCCTTTTTCTTCTTCTTGCCCAGTAACACCAGGTTGGCTCCAGTCTCTTGGCACAGGTCACAGGCAATCCGCACATCCAAAGAGCTCTTGCCTTGGTCCAGGAGTCTCTGGACACTGCTGGAGACAGGAAAGATGTGCCAAGTGCTTTTACGGGTGTCCACTGCCTTTTCTGAAATCAAAGTCTCACTCTTTTCACCTTTCAGCCCCCCATCTTCAATATCTTCTGCTCCTTCAGAATTGCCTTTTGGCTGCCGCTGCTGTTGAAACAGGCGGATGGTGACTTTTGTCCTGCTCCGGTTGGCCTTGGAGACCTTCAGGAAGAGCCACACTTCAGCATGTTCCACCACCGATAATTCACTGCCTTCCTTGGAAATCTCAAAGTGCAACATTTTCTTGGCTGTGCCTGATTTGGTAAATGGAAATAGACAGGAAGAACTTGTTAGTATGTCTGCTTGCATTCTGTTAAAGAGACTTCAGTTACTTTTGCCACAGGCATGAAGTGGCCTAGGTTTCCTATTTGCCTCTTTAAATTTTTATGGTTCTTCTGTTCTAACCTTCCTTCATCCCCTCCTCAGTTTTTATTTTGTGAAAATTCTCTTTTTAGAAAAGTATATATTTGCCTGTTGTTTTCCAGCATAATATTTTAACCAGAGCATTTTTTATAGTAACAAAATAGTCATTAATGTAAAACATCTCATGGCAAATAAGCATCAGTGGCTGCTAAGAGTTCATTTGCTTAAGCTGTCTTTGTGATCACTGTTAGCTGAAAGGCAAAAATGCTTTATGATGGCAATCCATATGTACCATACGCATGAAAATCTGTACGTAATAGCTGGTTAGGGAATGAGGTCTAGTCCTGCCAATTCTTTAGCAATACTTTGGAAATTATGTGGGAAAGAGGTTTGCCCTTTCTCCCTCCGTAAAAAGACGTCCTTCATATGCATCTTAAAATGAGTTGTAAATGTCAATTGTTTAAAAAACAAAAGTGCTAAAATATGAGCCCCAGCCTTAAGAAGTTTGCAGAGTTATATTGTAAAGAATTGAAGAATTGCAGCAGGCAGACTTCATCCTGTGAGATGTTAGCTGTAGATCTTGTTCCTAATTTAACACACTGTACTTGCTGTGATTATAGTAATGGTGAATACACTGAGAAATGAGCTAAAGAACTGTATAATTATGGGGATGGTTCTCTGGCATAATTGTATCAACTTGCTGAGATGTCATGATGATGATTGTGATGGTGAGGAGGTGTTTCTCGGATACAGAGCTCATATCCCTGGCAGAAGTTGGAATGAATAATGAGGGCTGTTTAATGATTTGATCACTAGAGCATGAAGAAGTTAAGAGAGAATGAATTAGCTGGGGGGTGGTTGTGATATTATTTTTTCAAGAGAGGTACTTTTCTATTTTCTTGACAAAGAAAAAAGCCCTGATGACGTCTTTTGTTCCTCCTCAGCATGGAGGCCAGGATGGACTGGGGTCACAGATTTGCAATGTACAGATATCTGGCCTTAGTGAGAAAGAAACAGTATTCATAATTATCAATTTATCATTAATATTATTCTTGAGCTACCCATAGTTGTTTACCCAATTTTCTGTGCAGTAAATCTTCTTGTTAGTGAACCAGAACTTTGCACCCTAAAACCAGCAAGTGGTGATCAAAATAGAAGTAGTTGGACACATATAGGAAAAATTGCCCTCATTGTGGCAAGGCTCTTCTCCTTGCTTCCCACCGCAACTGAATTCACTAGTATGGGCTCCCTGACCATTTCCCTGCTCACCCATTCTCAGGTGAGACAGAAGTGGAGCAAATCAAAAGAGACATCTACCTTGTGTTCACCTGCAAATTCAAGAGTTGCTGATTTCTGAACTTTGTTGGCAGGCTGTGCTGCCCTTTGAGCTACCTGTTGCTTTTCTCCTCTGTGAAGTACTGGCACTGACACATTCAGCTTTCCCTCCTGGCATTCCCAGGTCTAAGAGAGAGACACTTCTGAATTACAGTGTCCAAAGGGCACAGTGTTTTGTTTTTGTTTTTCCTCTAAGTGAGAGTGTGAAATTGTAGACTTTAACTGTCACTGAGATATGGAAACACATGGTTTGTGTTAACTGCTTCTCATAGACAGCTGATGCCAGTCTCCAAAATGAGTTGCATTAATTCCTCAGGGAGCTACATGAACCAGCAGGACTGTGCTTTAGAAAAGGAAGTGGCTTATAAAAAAGACAGAGGAAGCTGTACCAGTACTGTGAGGCATGATAGAGTTACTCTTTTTCTATTATTTTTTAAATAAGATTCGTTCAATAATGACTGAATGGCTAACGCCTTTTTTTCGCATTCTGGAAAGCAAACAGTGTCAAAGCTGCCAGATATGCTGGAGCACAGGTCAGGTGATAGACACTAATCTCACTCCTGACTCAGTTTCAGAGCATGAGGAGTTGTACAATGACGCTCCTCCAGTCCAAAGGAAGTGTGGTGTAAAATGCTGGTTGCCTTGTGTTCAGGGATGTTATAAAAAGTGTTCTCTATGAGAATGGATACTTCTAAGGCCTGTGAGAACCAGCCATCCTGTGGCTTTATTCTGCCCAACTCTCTCTTCTAAAGCAAGCTCCTAACTTTAGCTTATCCCTTTCCTTAGCACAGTCCTGATAAATCCTTTCTAAGGGGGACCGGGGCTTCAAAGAAACTTGAAGGCAGGTGACATGCCAAGGGTGGGTTGCTGCCCACCAAGACTCTCCATCCAACTCATTCTGCTTTCTGCTTCTACTGAAGCAAACCTTGGTGGAAAAAAGGTGGTTTAGACCAAGCTGCAGAAGTTGTTCTGGCACCAGCAGCCTCTTCCCAGCTGTTTTCTTTCCCCGGAGCTCACAGACTGGTATGTGGAATAACCATGTATTGCTGGGAATTGCAATACTTACTTTGTATACTTGAGAAACCAAGCTGGGCACAGACAGCAGTTCTGGCAGTAGCAGGGGTACTGTGCATGAGCAAATCAACTGTGCTGGTTGTATGAGCAGATCAACTGTGCTGGACATGGACAAAAAATCTGGTCCGGTCATCTGCTCTGGAGAAAGCAGGCAGGGTGTGCACACCTGGCTCAACAGGGAAGAAGCTGTATGACTTATCTAATCTGAAAAGCCAGGCAGCCCTGCATTAAAGAATAATCTAATGGTGTTAAGTGCTAGTGCATGGTATTTCACATTCTGCTATGTCCCGGCTAGTTGGAGGTGAAAATAGTTACGAAGTGACATATCTGCAACAGCAAATATTCAAATTACCTTATGCACTGGCCAGAAGCATAGTGATGCAAGCACTCTCTTTGACAAATATTACATGTAAGAAACGATCTCTAGAAGCCTCTTAAATAGCTTTTCAAATGCTCCTCTATGTGTGCAAGTTGAATTCTTCCTCATTACTAAAAGTATTTGAACAGTACGGTGAAAGTACACAAGTACTTGCTTTTTCTTTACTCGAGCGAAGTGAACTTGAGCAAGGTAGCCTAAGACATGTCCTTATACAGGGATAACAGCCTCCTTGTAGGTTGTTAGCTACAATAACAGCCTCTCTGGACGCAGTTAGCTACATTTTCAGAAACAAATGTTGGATTAAGATTCTAAAGATAAAATATGCAGGAAACTTATCTGAGCCTAATATTTCTGAATGAAGCAAAATCCTGAAACCTGCATAGCTAATAAAAGGTTTTATAGCAATTAAAAAACACTTTCCCTTTCATAGCTCTTTTTAGAAGGAGACTGGGAATGGGGCAAGGTTGAGGATAAAAAGCATGCTTTCACATTAGGAAAAAACGAAGCTTTTCTGAATTCTCTCCACATTCACAACTAGTTTGTTACGATCACACAGCACAAATGGTATGAATCCTGCAGTTTTTAAGAGGTCACTGTTCTCAGACAAGCTCATTTTGAAATCAGAGTTTAGCCTGTGCTAAAACCGAATTGAGACCTTAGGATCTGGCTTATGATTACACATTCACTTTATAACAGGATCTTTGTTTCCAAAATGTTCAGTGCTACAATAAAATTAATTCTTCAAGTGTTCTGAGGAAAAAGCAAAAAAAATTCTGTATTTAATTTTCTCCAGATATTTCTTAGGGATTTAGCAGTCTTTCCTTTTAGATCTGAATTAATGGTGAGGATCAAAGCTTTGGAAATATATACTGTTCATCAAACTGAAGGTAAAAGGCAGATTCCTGAAATTTGGGGGTGTTATCACTTCCATAATTACATTTTGTTTACCCTTTTGTCCTGCCTTTCCATTTGCCACAGCTGATTTGCAAGGGTCTTTTTCCATTTCTAATCATCCTGCTCCTCCTGCCTGACTACTGTGGAAAGACCCACAGTCCAACAGTGATAATGCCTTCATCACTTCCATACTCATATAAACAGCGATGTCAACAGCCTGGATTGTTATCATAGCAGAAGGCAGCTGAAAAAGGAGACAAGGGATTACACTGGGCCCCTTTTGATTGCTTTTCCTCATTTCCCTTTCCCAAAACTTTGGAGAGGCCACCTCTCTGTTTTACAGCTGAGCAAAGTCCCTTCCAGGAGGATGGCTGTGATGCCAAAGGAACAGTCTGGCATGGCAAGTGACACCAGCAAATGCTGTGAGAAATGGTTAAAAATACAAGCTCTAAGAAGTAGTGCATATATGGTAAAAGGTTTAATGGAAGGAGTTACTGAATGGAAAGAAAGTGTAGCAGTATATATAGCATGGGAGTTTGCTCATATCTGTTTTTCTCTTCACTAGTGCTCGTGCACCTTTTTAGGAGAGCAACCTGAACATGCAAGCAGAGCGGAGCCTGCACAGGTACCCTCCTCTCTTCCTCTGGAAGGGCTGGCCAGGGCTCATGCACATGACTCTGTGGTCAGCACCTGTTTCCAAGCAGGACTTGGGTGACAGGCATGGCACAGGATCCCATGGAGAGATTGGCAGAACCCTTGAGGGCCCAGGCACAGGGGGACTGGAGGAGCAGCCCTGCGTGGGGTAGCTCGTGCTGGGCTCCAGCAGAAATCTGCAGCTCCAGTGTGTTCTTCCTCTGAGGATCCTACCTTCAGTATGGCTGGCTTTAACTATGCAGTTGAAGTTCTTTTAGTTGCAATTTGCAGGAGGATTTGATATCAAGCTCTGTCAACTCAAGCTATATATGTATACTAGGTAGGGTCTAAGCTATACAATTGAGAGTATCTTTGAGTAAAATGCTAGGATATTTTAAAAAAAAAAAGTAACCATATGCTGTTAAATTATTAAGGCTTTTTTTTTTTTCATAATGAAAGTGATTATACTTTCTGACATTATAATGTGGCTTATTCTTAATTTCTCCTAATACACAGCATTTATTTTCCTTTGAAAAATGCTCAGTGTGTGAGAAGGTGCTGTCACTTTAAATTTCTATGCTTCACCGGTGCTTAATTTTGAAATGTTTTTACATTATACTGTAAGTGAACTGTTTTTCCATACAAAGCAAGCTTTTTTTCCCTTTTTTAGTTGCTAACTTTACTACTGCCTATGTTTAGATTTGGGGGAATTTGTACTGCGTGCCAATCTGTAATTACATTCAAAAGCATCCTTCCCTTCACTTCTCATTTCCGTTCCCCAGGAGACAGAAAAAAAATAGGTTACTAGAAAGGTTCCTCTAAAGAGAGTGAAGAGAAGAGAAGAGCATGGTTATTGAGAGATAATTGCTCAAAATGTTTACTAATGAGTGACCATCGGAGTTAGATGAATTCTTTGCAGCATAGAATTTATTCAGTGAATTTAATGTTATTGACTGGCAATTTTCCCCTGGGCAGACTGATTATTACAAATGCCCTATTGCCACAATTAGACAGTAGCCACTTCTGTAAATGCATTGCAGCCTATGGATCACTGGCAAACGATTTATTCTGATTATTCCTTACCCGGCATATGTGGCCGGCCATCCAGGTTGCACACTTTCATTCCTGCTCCGTTGCTGTTGCCTCTTACAGTGGGAGGACAAAATTATGGCACAATTAACAAATACCTTATATTTATGCTCATCTACCATTTGCTGCCAGAAAAGGGAGATTTTGTTGTAGGAGAAAAATAAACCAAAAAAAGAAAATCAGGAAAAAGAACTATTCCCCAAGCATTCGTGGGGGAGCAAAAAAAAGCAGCAGCGACTTTATTTAAATACCTTTTCTTGAAAAGTTAACCCAAAGAGGCATTGACAAGGTCATTCAGAATGTGAAATAATTCAGTTCTGGTGAACCTTGACTCTCCTCTGCTATTTTGTCAGGAGAGAAGCACTTTACATCCACAGCTTTGAGTTCTTTCCAAATTGAAAGCCCTTCCCCCACATGGCTTTAAATATTTAGAAACAAAAAAGGTGTTTGTTTGGTTGAAGGTTTTTTTTAACTTGATTTCTTCATCTACATCTAAAATAACTCAAGCAAAGTTTAGGGTCATTTGCACCAATAAAATATTCCAAGGTAAAAACAATACCAAGTCTTTGTCTTTTTTTGAGAGAGCAATTTTTTTGTTCATCCTTGTAATAATTTGCTGCAAATTCTAAAATTAAGTGGATCAGAGGCTGCCAGTCTGTTTTCATTAAAATATTTAATTTCTGTGCACTAAGGCCCAAATCCCAAGCCCACTGAAATGAATAACAGAACTTCCAGTTGCTTCCAGTAGACTAAGCTTCAATCCTAAATCAATGTTGCAAAGCTCTGTTGCATTAAATGAGATTGCCTTCTCATAGGCATATCTCTATATATAGATATAGATATAAGAACTCCTCAGCATGAATCACTTACATGTATGCGAGGTAGATATATCCTGCACAGAGGAAAATACATGAATGCACATTCTTATCTGCAGGAATGGTTTGGGTACAGGCACAGGTATATAAGCAAGTCTGCCCTGGCATACCTGTAATTAAGGACATACACGTGCTTATACACATATACAGGCAATGCATATTCAGATATTCCCTACTGTATTTGCATACAAAACTGTGGGCATGGCTACACACAGAGGTGCACACATACGGTACTTTCCATCTCTCTCAGGTATGTTTTTCTAAACTGGTTCCCACCTTCCCAGATTCATCTGCGCTTTCTCAGGCTGTTCTTTCAACAAACCAACCTCCCTGAATTTTCACGTTTTGATACAATAAAACAGATCCATACAGAATGGCTTTCTTCTTCAGAAACTAACTTGCTTTCATTTGCTAAACTTGAAATCTGTGGTTTGGTATGCCAAGGGAAAAAAAAAAAAAAAAAGGGAGAGAGAAAAAATCCGAGGGAAAAGGAAAATAGGCTTGTTTTCTAAAAGCCAAGGAGACTGCATTAGAAAAAAAAAAAAAAAAAGATATGAGCAAATCATCTCAGATGATGATTCACGGTCACATTTCTCAGTATCTTGTAAAAAAATAATATTTATAATTTCTGATCTCTCTAGATTTCCAGCACTTCTAGCATCCATCAGTTTATCTTTTACCCCTCTGCCTATTTCCTTCCTGTATTATTTTCCTTGCAAATTTTCACACCAGTGAATCCTTGCCTTTTAAATAAACTAGAAGAGAGAAACGAGCCCCACTCAGAGCAGCTACAGATAAGCATAAAGATCTCTGGGATTCAGAATCCAATTAGGTAAAATAAGAGTTTGCAGGAAGGTTGCCTCGTATGGAGCAAAAAGCCTTTGGAGTGTGCCCTCTCGTGGCCGTTCTTTATTCAGCACGACTACCTGTACCCTTAAATACAGACTTTTTCAAAAGAAAATTGTTGAAATTATTCAAAATACATAAGCGATACATCCTTTGGTTTCTTCTCCTGAGCTGCCAGCTTGGCTGTATAGGGTAGGTATCTCCTGGGAAAGGACATGAGCATGTACACACATGTATCCATCTGCACATGAAAGTAGGCATCACGTGATCCAGTCAGTTCACACTATGAAGTGGTACAAAACAGAAGAAGTGGTCTAAATAGATGTCAGACTTCTCTTTTTATTTATTTTTTTTTTCCTGGCATTTCTCCTAATGATAAACCTTTAGATTTTAGTAATTCCATCCAGTAATTCCTATCACCTTCTCAGGGGCTGATGTTAACAACCCATTTCATTACTAGTTAGTTGCCAGGATCAAATTCAGTTGGCAAAATACCAGATCTGACTAATAAGCTGTGTACTTAAAATAGTGAACAAGTTAGTAGCCAATCATATTTATGAGTATGGAGTATCTCTGTTATCGAACCTGTTGGATTTGCTTGTCACAAAGTTGTATGACTGCTCTCCTCAAAAAACTGTTTTTAAGATCTTGAAGTGACACACAGAACTCTGGCACAGCTACCCTCATAGCAGAACTAATCAAGGTTAGTAATCTTAGTTTGATATGCACATAGAAAGCAATTTTCATGTTTTACTTGTAAGAGTGCCAAAGGACAGTAGGGTGCATTTGTAAACTTTTGCCCAATACTCAGGCATTACTTTTGCAGAGATCTGTCTGGATTTGTTAGCTGTGAAAACTACCTGCCAACTATTTTCTGATTTCCTGGACATAACTACACCTGTACTTCAGACTAGTTTGCTGCATTTATTTCCCCTCTAATTGTTTGAAGTCTGTGCTTGTTTGAATTTGGTCTATTTTAGAAAATAGCAGTCTCAAGCCAGAGCCACATGCACAGGGCACTGTTTGTTCATTCACTCAATTTCTTTGTATGTTTGAGAATATGGCAGATGAAAGATGGAAATACTACTTTTTTATAAAGGCATATAGTAAATGTGGCTTCTGAAAGGCATGGGGAAAGGCTAGTTTATGTCAAGCCATACCCAAAGGAAAAAGAATCCCAAAGTCTTATTTTGCTTTTTATAGACCTTTATTTGATACCATGTGAGATGTTTTCATTCATTTTCATTGATTTCTTATTGCCCTCTATCGAGGCAGAGTGAGTTTGACATTAACAGCAGGAAACACATTAACCTGGCTGTAAGCACAATATGTTTATGCTCCTGCTTGGTATTTAAACTTCTTCATGCTATTCCCAGTTTCCACAGAATGAAAAGTGGAGACTGTCCCTGTGGCTATATTCTATTCCTGTCTTTTTAACTCATACTTCCTATATGACATGTCACTTGCCTTTGTTTTTGCCTCACTTTCCTTAACAGGGAAAAAATACTGGTTTAATATTTGACAGGCAAAAACACCAGTGCACGAAGGGAAAGGCTCTCAGGTAGAGTTTACTGAAGTTGTTGCAGCATAGGCACCTGTAAAATGTGGTAAATCCTCTGATGTTAGCAAGTCACCAGATATGAATGGCTGTAGATGAAGAATATGTTTCAGTAATCAGAAGTTACTCCACAGAGTGGATTTATCATTTTCATGATAAGCCCAAACCAGAGCTCAGTTTCTAGGTTGCTAAGTGTCCCTCCCTTGTCCCAAATCAAAGACTAGCAGGTACGGAAAAAAGACACAGAGCAGCACTCCTGCCTGGGCTTCCAGGGTCGGATTAGTATGAAGGAAGAGAACTGCAGCAGGGAGAAGAAGGCATGAGCACACAGTGGATGCCCCCGTCCTGCAGCTCCATAGCATAAGTCCTCTTCAAGTAATTTGTCTAGCAGCAGTAGGACAATGCTATGTAAATCAAGCCGAGTGACGTGTCAGTGTTGGTGGCTGGTGGCGGGGGATCGGTGGCAGGATGATTGGCCAGAGTGTGGGCAATGGCATGATTTTGGCTGCTCACGTGACCCCGAGAGCCAATGGCTTCGGGAGCCGCCGTTGGAGGGTGTCGTACAGAGTAGGCATATATCAAATTCCAAATTCCTTTGTGTCAGAGCTCAGGAGAGACAATAATGTGTTTACAAATGATTGCGACTCACCCAGTGAAGAGAAACCACTGTTCATGCCATATGTGTTCCACTGTGCTCAGAGCGAGCTGCTGAAAACCAGGTGGGGAATCCGACTCATAGATAGCTTAGAGGTTTCCTTGCTTTTATAAATTCATCTAAACTAATGTTGAGCTACCCCTGCTTCTAATGACATCTGGCATTGACACCTTCTCCCTGCTTTCGGAAGTGGAGGGGATGGAAAAACTGAAAAGCCTGAGCTCTCATGCTGAAAGATCTGCTAGTGTGTATATTGACAAGGACTCCAAAGGCAAGGGCTCCTTGTACAGTTGGAAATCAGACAGCCAGCAGGAATGTCTGCACTTAAAAGCATGCACACTTCTTGCGCATGGCTTCCCTGCAATCAGAACATCTGAGTCAACAGGTTTTCAGGACTGGAAACTCTGAGTGTTGTCTTAATTGTTTATACTGCTGCAGCAAACTTTTAAACAAAAATGCTTGGAGTTCCTTTGCATACTTTGCCTACCATATGCTGTACCAAACAAAACAATGACATTCTTTTAAAACCGTCTTGGCAACAGGAAAAATGCTTTGGCTAGACAGCATCATAAAAAGCTGCTGTTAGTTAGATGATAGACTTATTGCAAGTAACTGCTATTGATGCATGCATTAACATACTCACGTACACTCACGGATATATATGCAGATACATATATGTTGAATTAAAATGGATCCTGGTCCTATGCATGTAGGAACAAGACTGTAAAGTACAACTTTAGAGCCGTTTCCTATAGCCAGTTTATGTGAGTCTTAAGACTTAGTAAATATATATTCTGAGTTCTTGCTGTCTAAGGGTTAGGGGGAAAAGAACTGTGAAAGAGTTCAAAATACACTCTACCAAGGTTGCATTTTTTGGCAGGAGAGTTTTAGGAACAGAATCTTTTTTCCAGTATGCAGAAGTCTGCATTACAAATTGGATCAGCTACAACAACTTGTCCAGTTCTATTGAAGTCATCTGACAGTCCCTGCAACTCTTTATTGCCGAAGATGCTGTGTTAAATTAACAAAAAAAAGACAAAAAAAAGAAGAAAAAGAAACCACAAAAAAGCCCTCTCACTTCTAAAACTTAAAGCTGCTTCATCTGATTTTATAACTTCCGCTATAATTCTTGCATTAAAGGGTTGTTTCTCAAGTAGTTTGCAGTTCACTTTCTGTCTTGATAAACTCCCCAAAAAGCTACAGCCTTTTTTCTTTCACCATCAACTCTGCAATCCAGCACTTTACTGCAAACACTCTGTCTTTACAGGCACAGTCTGGAGGACCCTGATGCAGCCTGACTTTATGTTCAAGATTGGTTAGAGAGCTTCCTCCCTGTGTGACTGACTGTGCTTAGCAAGTGTAATCTGTAGCCAAGACTGTCAGAAAAATCAAATTCCTTCAGAGTCCTTCCC
>VZRN01005010.1:4260342-4319527 GCA_013397935.1 Dasyornis broadbenti | reverse complement strand
CCCCCACCCCCCATCCCATTCCTCTTTCTCCCTTCCCCCAAGTCTCATCCTACAACCTTGCAGTAAACATTATTGCCGAGGAGAAGAAAATAAGTTAATTGCAGTTTTGGCACAAAGGATATTTTTCAGTTTTGGCACAAAAGATATTTTACAGTTTTGTTTTTCAAGCACTCACCTGATTCTGCAAAAGTGATGATTTCTGAGGTTTGCTCCACAACTTCATTCATTTCGGCTCTTCTTCCAACATCATCCTCTATTTCCACATAACCATCCTCTCCCACCTTTCCCACATGGAGTTTTTTGATGGCATTTAAAAGTGCTGCCTTGGGCACTGGCTGGGTGATATTAGGTCTGTCCCTCAAGTGCAACATGTTCAGTATGTGCTTCTTTACTGCTTCCACCATCTCAGGCTGTGAGCTGGGCACATCCTTTGAGAGCGTGGCGAGGGCACATGATGGACAGTCAGTGACTGAACTGTGCCCCTCGGATCCTGGGGTTGGGGAACTCCTCACTATAATCCAGCAAAGCACCAACAGAAATCCTCTCTTCCAAAGCAAAGGCATCCTGGCAGCAAAGTTGTTGTGATTCCCTTTTTAAAAGGCCCTGCTTTTCCTCCCCCTTCACGAACAGTTTTTTTTTGGGGGGGCTGGTTTAGTTAGTTTGTTTGTTTGTTTGTTTTTCCTTCTCTTCAGCAAATTCTCTGGAACAAGAACCAAAAGTTTTCTGTGAAGTTTTGTTTGCAGGTTCCCTCTCTGAATGCAATAAGTGCTGTAGATGTTTGTGGCTGTCAGGGAGAAGAGTTCTGACTCTGTCTCAGAGTAGGAGAGAGACACAGAGAGAGGGAGGGAGAGAGAGAGGACGGATTGGCCTAAAGTGAGTGAGTGAATGAGAGAGGGAGGGAGTTTTGTCTGTGAGTAAAGGCTATGATTAGGAAGGGGGAGGAACAGGCAGGCTGGCTTCCTTATGCTCATTGCTCCCCTAACACACACCTCTCTTCAAATATCACTACTCGTGGTTTCTTCCCTCCCCCCTTTCTAAAATATCTTCTCATCCCTGTAAATTTACTCTTTTTTTTCCTTCTTTTTCCNTTTTTTCCCTTTCTTTTTGTTTTGTTTTGTTTGTTTTATTCGTTCAACAGTATCACTGGCTTAACTAAACAGTGGAAACATGAATGAATGAAATTAGTGAAATCTTTTAACGAGCACCTTGCTCTTGGTCCTGCCCGGTATTGTTAGGGATAGCAGGAGATGTTAAATAGTTTGTGAATGAGACGGGGATGTGGACAGAGGCTCTGAATATTTTGGACAGAACATTATTCTGCGTGGAGTAGAAGAAAAAAATCTTTTCTGCTCACTTCTAAATGCTGGGGGTTATCAACACTGGCAAGAGATCTGACAGGCACAAAATAGCACTGTTGTTTGGAGGTCTTTATAATACATGATACATTCCCCAGCTGCAATATGCAGTCAGGCACTGAAAGCCTTAGCAGGAGTGGGCACAGCACACATATATGTGACATGCTATGGTAGTGCCATGTAATATCCCTACTTCTATGCTAGTCTGTGCCTGGAAGTTCTCGGGCAGATATATTTAGGTTTGGGGTTAATCAAGCAATGCCTGAAAAATGCTTTGAAGGTGAAAAGTGTTACATGTCATCTGGCCAAATCATACTTGCTTCTGACTCAGGCAAATCCCTCATCGATGCCAATAATAATTCTGCCTGAGTGAAGGCTGAGTAAGATCTTCTACATTTGGCCCATTGTTATTAGAAGGCACTTATTACTTCATTCATTTAAATTACACAGAGCAATCATAATATTAGAATAAGACACTGGGAACTAAAAGAAATCTAAAGCACTACAAGAAGCAGGAGTTTCAACCAGTGTTAGTAGCCCCTTGTCAGTTTATGCCTGGAAGGTCTTTGCTCTGCAGTGAAAAGGCATTCCCTGTGTCACTGCCATGGCTTCAGGTTGCCTTTACATTCTGTATCCTCTCTGTTCTGTTCCTTACCTAGCAAAGTTGAAGTTTGCAAACTTGCTTACATTTGAATGTGGTAATGGAAAAATGACAGCTATAACTATAACTTTTGAGATTCTTCCCCTCCAGGCATTAACTTGTACAGATTTTCTTAGAGCAGCTTCTTCTTTTTTAGTGTTCACCCTCTTTCTTTTCCTTCCTTTCATTCTCTCTCACACACCTCTCAGATGTGCTTACCTCCTACCCAGCAAATATTCCACTTCCAGTATATTACTGTCAACCATTGTATTTCACAGTGGAAAGGAGTAATTTATAAATATAAGCATTCAAAGGTCTCTAATTTCCCTGAGATGACTACAGGCACATGGGTTAAGAGACAGGCAAGGAATTATAGTTAGAGTAAATGAAACATACAGAAGTAATTGAACAATCAACCAAAGTCTTACAAATGTTATATATTGCAAGTCCTTTTCAATTAAGCTCTTTTATAAGTCTTTTACTGTTATAAGGCATCCGCAGTACCCCCTCATCTGTGTTTTACTGACCTCAGTTGCTATACTGTTATATACTGTTACACTTACAGGTCTGTCAGCATTATAAACCCTGCAGCCATTCTTATAAACACATCTTTGTAACACAAACCTCACTATAATACATCGAATTTTCTTGGATCTTGTGAACAGTCCAAAGTCTGTTGTAATTATATGAAGTCTGAAAGTCAGCTTGAAATAGAACTAAAAGTTTAATTGGGCGAAAAAATAATTTCAGATGAAAATATGCATTCATGATTAGATGTACTAACAGATGACATAATTAAAGGAGTTATTTATAGTGCTAATATAGCACCTATCCCAACAGTGTCTGATGAAAAGTAAGGGATAGGCATAAATCAATATAAAATACAGATAAGTATGTCTGGGTTCTTGCTGTGGGGTATACGTTGCTTGCCATATACTACAGGTACAGTTATCTCATGCAATCTCTATTACATGGAGATTACATATTCAAGCATATTTTACTTGAATGCCATGATGATGATAGATTTAACGTTAAAGCATAACTTTCTAAAAACCACTGTTTTCTAAAAGTGAGTCTTCCAATACCGCTGATACATAGTTCATTTGTACGTACATGTATATATACATATATGTACAAAAATACATAGAGAAATGCGTTTGAATACATACAGAAATGGTGGTTCAGACCCTTTCTACAAAATTACCTGGGCTGCAAAGCTCTGTATATGCATTCATTCAACATAACCCTAACAGTATGCAACAGCATGCACAGGAATTAAAAGTTTCAGTTTTAAAAGAAAAAAGCTGATTGAAAGTTTTACCTCTCTAGTCCTGACTCTCAGAAGGAGACTGCTGTATTGTGCATTAAGAACTGCTGAAGTTCGTCTTTGTGGTATTTTTAATGCGAAGCTTTATACTGTACTTCTCATGTGTACACTCACATATAACGTCTGTCAAAAGTGGGCCGGTTCACTGTGCTTGGATTGGTTAATGGTATTACATCAGCAGCTGACTTTTCCTGTATGAGACATACTTCTGGTAATCTAATGAAACTCCTGTATGGCAGGAGTCATGCACAGTGTTGATCACTGCATCCATTTAAAGAATAGAACTTAAAAATCAGACAAAGCAAACATTATGAGTCAGAAATACATACTCCAACTTGTATTGCATGGCTAGATACAGATATTATTAGATGTAGATAACACTTATTTAGTTCAAGTACAGTATTTGCCAGATACTTACTACTTTGCAAATTGTTTTCTTCTTACATGCTTAAGGATATACCAGATAATCTTTCTGCAAATTTGGATTCTTTTCAAATTCAAGAAAATTCATTTGAGTAAGAATTCTTGTGCTGTGGATGATTTTTATTTTTTTTTTAATTCAATCTCTGAATAAATATGTCCTTTCTGTTTAAATTAGGGATCCCTTTAAAGCTCTTAAAAAAATGAATCATATTTCTCCTGTCCAAGTCTCCTGGCTCCTTGACGTGCAGATTGCATCACACTATTAAAAACAATTTAGACACCTAAAAATAAATTACAATGAATGACAGATCACATTTTTTGCAAGTGTGGTATTAAGACTTGTAGAATAAAATAAAAAGCAATTTTCATTTCAATTTACGTTAATGAAAATCAGAAATAACTATGCCAATTAGGCAATACAGAAGTAATATATAAAAGGTCAAAAGTAAATCCCAAATCCATCTCCTTTCTTAAACACATATAATAACTAGCTTTATGTGGTACCGTTTATGACAAATGGCATGATCATGCAGTCTTTACTCATTCATAACACCCACTGATTACCAGAAAGTCCCCATCCTTCAGATTTTTTTTTTTTTTGGCCTTAATCGTACTTATAATTGCATTTTTATGTCCTGTTGGTAATGTAAGTTTAATCTGTCTTGGAATATGGCTGATCTGGATCAGAGAAGAAAGATTTCAAACTTTCAATTTCCAATGATACCAGGGAGTCCTTATAGCAGTGTTAATCCCAACTGGTGTGTGTGCGCTGTATTCACACAACAGCTTTGGTAGAATGAGAAAAAAAATCAGAAGTTAATGGGAAACATATGACCAGATAGGTTGTTTTGTTTCCCATTTTTAATACGCATATAATAAGTGAAACAGGTTTCAGTAGCTTTCCTGCAGTCTGGGTTTGGTGGTTCCAATTGTTACAAAGAACAGCACTGATCCTAAACCCAAGTTTTGGCAAAGGACTTTTCCACCTTGCAATCCTGTTTTTCTAAGGACCAAGATGAATTTGGTTTTAACTGACATCCCAAAACTCTTTGAAATTAGTTGCACACTGGTAGTGCAGTGCCTGTTGCAATTTGGCAGCAGACATATTCTCAGCAAGAGACCTTGCATTGCATTGGTTTTACGGAGAATGGAAAACTCGCCCTGGGAGTAGCGGAGCTCTCTTCTCCTTGGAGAGCGGTGTCCGCTCGCAGGCGCCGTGTGCCGCCTGTGCCCATCGTGCCCCTCCTGGGGCAGCACCCGGCCGGGACCGCGCTTCTCCCGCTGCGGCGGCGGGGCAGAAGATCCCCGGTGCGAAAGTGTGTGGTCTGTGACAAAACGAGAAAGGTACCGAGTGAAGCACAGCAAGCATGTGTGTGATTTATAGCGCAGGATAACTTCTGAAAGGAGTTTAGGAGAAGTGAAAAGCATTATTCATTTCAGAGCATGCTCCTTATTGCCTCGGGGAGTTTGTGTATAGCTTTACCAAAGGCCTAATGAAAGCTTTACTCAGTGACTAATTTTTTTTCACACTTATTTCTCTCTTTATAAATATTTTTCTCCCCATCCCCCCCGCACTCCTTTTCATTTTGTTGAACACAGCAACACCTGCTGGCAGTGGTCCGGGAGTACTGCTGGAAAGACCCACTGATCTAACTCTTCAGACCAGCTGCCATTAAGCACTGCCAAGCCATATTAATGAGCTGCCTCTATTTTTACCCCTTCCTGCCAGAAAGGGCAATTGCTCTTGGGAAAGACTGTAGCTGAGTTTGGTTTTTTTCTTTCTTTCTGATTTTTTTTTTTTTAACTGTCAGCTTCAGAGTCCAGATAATCGTTGTTCATTTAGTGAAGTTGGGATTTCTAATTTAAATTCTGATACCACCAATTGAGACCACATAAAACATCGGCGTGATGCTGAGCCTATCATGCTGGCTCACAGGCATATTTTATTTCCCTGCTGGATCAGAACTAACTAAAGGACTGGGACTGAGAAAGAAAGGTTAGTATTCCAACAACCTGTCTCTCTTTTTTCTTTTTTTTTTTCCCCCTTTTCCTAATTGTGGATTTTATCATACAAAACATTAAAAAAATGACCCAATGCCCCTTTCACATTATTCACCCACTGGATATTGTGTGATTGACTGACTAAGTTGGATTCCCAAATTGCATACAACAGTATCTGTCCATCTCCATCCCTGCTTTGAAGAGCAGCCACTAGAAAACACACTGGCACAAATTTCTGTGCAAGTCAGCTGGAATTTCACGCTGTTGTACCTTATTTTCCTTTAATAATAAGAAAAGATATGCCAGAAATTTATATTTAGAAGTTTTCTGTTTCTACTTTTATGTAAGTGGACCAATTAAGGCTGGTCTTGCTGTTGCTGCTAACTCAAATGCTTATGTGCTGTTTAGAGGGGTCAGTGATTTCAATAATAATTAGTGAGCTGGTCAAAAAATAAAGTTCATCTGAGGATAAGAACTCAGTCTAGAGGGTAGGGTAAATAATAGCTTTCAAGTTCTTGCCTTTTTTTTTTTTTTTAATATTGATGGATGACACTTTTTACAGGGGAGCAGGATAAGTTCTGTTTTACAAGAACCTTATGTAAAGTCAATCTGACTAACAGAAGCAAGTATATTAATTTTCTTTCAAAACTATACCTATGTCTTCTGACATGTCACTCATTGATCTTTTTTCTTGCCAACTCATGGAACAGTAAGTATTCACAAAGACATTTCATGTCCATGTTATTTTAGCATATGTATTGCCTTCTTGTACTTAAAAGCTAAGTCATATGAATACATAAGCCAGGTGATACAGATGATGTTACTCGTGTGATGTGATATGACAGAAATATGTGTTATAATCAGAGCTTATTCAAAACTTTTCATTTGGGAAAAACCTATTTATAAAGAAAGTTTTCTTGAATTTACAGAGAGAGCATGGAGTTAAGTTATAACTGTAGAGAGAGCAGTCTAAAGAACTAAAGTTATTCACACAGCTTGTTCATTTGACAGGTGACTTTTCAGTACATTATTGCAAAAGGAATCTTTTTTCTTGAGAAACAGTTCTGTAATGTGTAAAATGTCTTGAGTGATGCTGTCTTCAAAGATATTTTGAGATTATAATTAGAGTCACATCTATGATTTAAACCCCAGAGGGAAGGACCACCAGGTGACAGATCCAATTTGGCGCCAAGTAGGGTGCAAAATTTATGGCTAAACTTGGAGTAGCATTTAACATTTATAGGTAAATTGAAACTATTATTGAAAGTCGACTAAATTAATTTGCATGCTGTTGAAAACTTCAACTGTTGCTCAAAGCATAGATCAAAACAATTTATTATGTAATTGTACTTCAGTCAGTGGAGTTTTATCAAGGATATCTTTGGACCAACTTCAGAATAATGGGTAATGGTTTTATTTCTCTGACAAGCCCTAAATTCTCTGTTTTGTGTTCCTTTTACTACAGTTAATCAAATCACAGCACACACAACCGTGTAAGTTACAGACTCCTGTTATCTCTTAGCTTTTAAGGCCAACTCTTGATGCCACTGAACTTAGTGCTGACTGTGGGAGCAGAAGTCAGTTGAATCAATCTTTGACTTTGAGGATAAGTATTAACCATTGGTGAGCAGAAAGAGAAACAAAAAATCGTGTCTTAGGTAAAAGCTGTTCAGATGGTTATTCACTGGTGTACTTCCCAAAGTAATATTGCCTGTGGATTTTAGAAAGATTTACAACTGTGTTTGCGAGAGGAATGTTGGACCCTTAGTTAATAAGAATTGGGGTAGCTCTTCTGACTTCAGAGATCGAATTACATCAGTAGAAGATCTGGTGTAAAGTCTATTTGCTTAATTTAACTTCTACATATTAATGTTTGGGGTTTGGCTTTTCCTTTTGAAAACAGATCCCAGTTTTCGTCTTGTATGAAAGGTCCAATTTCATCTTGGTTTAGCTCCCTCAATGTTAGAGATAGATTTTGCATATTAAGTTCTGATTACTTGTAAGTCTGCTGATGTGTGGGAGGGAATTGAACAAAGCTCATAAGCTTTCCCCTTTCGTTGAGCTGAACTCAACAAGAGATTACACTGGCAAATCTTCCAAGGTAGTCATCATGTACAGGCCATTGGGAAAAGCTGCAGTGTCACGGAGCAGTAGAGAGTAACTAGCAGATAACTGACGTAAGTGAAATACTGAGGATGCCAACAAGTGAATTAAAAAGTATATATTGATCTTCTGCATTGTTGCTGCTTTGTCATTGTGAATCCTCTGTGGAGCAGATCACTGTGGATGAAGTAAATGTATTCTGCAGTGAAAACGTTAGGAAGCCTGACTGCTTACAACTTTTTATTGAATAGAGTGTTAGACGGGGACCCAGGAAATCTGGATTCTGTGGCTCTGCCATCAACTGCTGAGGACAAGTACCTCATGTCCCCATCTGTAAAGTTGAAAGAATCAGTATCTCTTCTGAGATCTGCGGCTCAAAAATGACAAACAAGCCCTTGCTGCTGTTTTGTTTCTCATGGCCACTGGTTTTCATGTGGGTTATTTAAAATAACATTTTCCACTACAGACACAGGTTAAATCTGAGGGATAGGTTGGGCTTCAATTATTATTGCAGGGAACATTTCACATGTGGGAACGTGAGGGAAGTACAGTGAACAGTCATCATTTATTGACATAATGCAGCTGCTCCCCTTCCCTATGCATATACTCCCTGCCCCAACACTGTTTTAACAAGCACTGGAGATTACCCTGAGAATCCAGGTTCAAATGTAAACCTACCTATGTTTTGAGAATTTATCTCAGATTTTTCCTCAAATCTAGGGTTATAGCACTTGAGATTTGACTTGGTAGCATGAAGCTGGACTTTTGGAATGTGTATGAGAAAGTCAAATCTGGATTTAATTCACTAATTCAATTCTGTTAAATTTTCTCATGTGACTTCACATTTTACGGCTGAAATTTTATACTTGTAGTTCAGTGCAGGTGGGACATGTAACATGTAGACAGTTAAATACCTGCTTGCCTGGTGTCTACTTACAGACTACAACGTGCAGGAACAACTAGGTTTAAGCCTGTTTATCAGTAAGCACAAAAAAGTACCTGCCAAGCTCATAGGTCTTGGAGAAGTGCTTTTAAAATGAGCTTTATAATACCCAGTAACAGTTGGGGGAACAGAGGGTTGATAGGCAGCAGAGATGGCCAGTTGCCTAAAATATCAGTTCCTCTTCAATAACTTTTGTATGCCAACTATGAACTTATAAACAGTTATTTTCTTTATTCATTGTCTGCTTATTGGTGTCATGCCCTCATGATGACTCCTCTAAAAGGGGTGACATAAGGTAGCTCAGAATAAAGTTTTTGTGTGCAAACAGGGCTCAACTGTGCGTCTATGCACACATTTTTTAATTGCTCCTTTGAAGCTGCCCATTCAGGGACAGTAACCAAGCATCTAGGAAGTATAAAAACAACAAAGAAGTGTTCAGATGTTTCTCATAAAGCAGATTCTTTTTTGAGGGGGTTAGTTCTGGTTCTTTTTTTTCCCCTTAAACTGAATTTAGCTCACGTGATCAGAGTCAAATTGACAGCTTTGAACAATAATTTAATCTGCTCGCTCACAGGAGAGAACAGCAGGGACAGCCACAGGACAATCTTCCTCACCCACATTCTTGGGTACACAGAGACTTGCTCATGCCCTCAGTTCAACAAGTTCTGGAGACACTCAGCAGAGCTTCCTGTTGTAGCATCTTGCTTTGAGTGGGAGCTGAGCTGGAAGAAGTGAATCCTTTCATACAAATCAGTAAATTGCCAATATAGAAGTGACATTCAGGTAAGTATTCATGAGGGGATCTGCAGACTAGGGAGAGATGAGTCTTGGGTGTATCATTTAGAGGTCCCCAAACTTAAAAATGTAATGTGCAGTGACAGTTCAAAAAGCCAACAAAAAAATGGGTGTTAGGAATATTGTGAGAGTAAGACAGAAGGCACCATTTTGCCACTATATGTATGGTGCATCCACAAAGCGGACGTTGTCGGCCATTCTAGTCTCCACATCTCAAGCAGGACATAGTAGAGATAGAGAAGAGACACTAAAACTATTAAGGTTTTGGAGCAGCTGCTTAATCAAGAAACTGAAGGGCAGCTTGGAGAAGGGAAGGCTGGAAGAACATGTGCTTGGGGATTAGAAAAACGTGAAGATGGTAGATAAGGTGATCGCCGAACTGTTATCCACCAAATCCTGCAGTCCTAGGGGGAACACTTTGAAACTAGTAGGTGAAGACTTAAAACAGATACAGTGCTTACACAATGGAGACTGAGCTTCTGGGATTTGTTGCCACAGGAGGCTGTGGAGGCAGACAGTATCAGAAGACTCAAGAAGGTCCATTAAAAACTACCAGAGGGAATAGGCAGGGACATATCCTTTAACATCGTTAATACAACAATTGCAGATGCTGGGGAGCTTGAAGGGACAGGCCTGCAGAAAGCAGCCAGGCTCACATTCTCTCTCCAAATAGCATCTACTGTTGCCAATGTTGGAATGAGAAAAAGAGGCTAGATGGTCCACTAGTGGGACTGCTCAGGAAGTGTCCTTACGTGGTAGTGAGGCACTCCTGTCTCCCTGCTGTGGAAAGAAGAAGAAAGCTCCTGAAGGTGATTCAGAGCAAGATCTAACTCTTCCTGCCCTGAGTCACCCTCAGAAAAGCTCATCTCTTGCCACCAATTTCAAAGGAAATCTACCATAGACTAAAGGAAGTCTTGTGAATAACCACATTTAATCACAACTGACACAGGTTGGGTTTGAACTGCTGCTGTAGAACAGAGAAAACTGTCATGTATAAAAACTCAATCCAGACACCTCACAGTCATTTTGGTGAGTGCTTTTAAGGGCAAAAACACTGTATCAGATTATTGGTTAACTTTGATCACAGGCAATTGGAAACATTTCCTCAGCCAGTGATGTTGAAGTAGCACGTCAAGCTCTGGTTAAGACAAAAAGTTAAGAAAACATCTTTTGTATACATTAGACTGCTTTCTCATAGTCTCAAAGCTGAATCACTGGGAAAGACTGCCTCTGCTGTCTAGTTACAAAGTTGGTCTGAATTGCCCAGGTATGGCCAGATGTCCTAACATTTATGGGAAGTCTGCTGCATGTCAGCATCTGCAAGTGGAAACAGGCTGTGATGCTGGAATTGCAGGGTGACATCTTACTCAGAAAGAAGGGTGAAAGTCAGGAGGTGATTCTTTTATGTAAAAGCTACCCCAGTAGATTTATTTGAGCACTCCAGCTCATAGACATGAAATAAATGCTTAAGGGACAGTTAGCTATTTCAATACCTGATCTCTACATACAATGAGATATTTGGACATACACATATAGACATATTTGGACACAAATTACCAGAGTTACAGATGTAAGACATTTTTGGGCATAAGCTGAAAATCTGGTCATCCCAGAAAAAATTGTTAGTTCTTCCCAAGCATATTCTGAGATTCAACAATAGCTAAAATGCAGTATGAACTGCACAGAAGCTAAACTTGTCTTTTAAATGTGTTCTAGCTGAAAGATGAAGCTAAGTATAAGGGATAAAAATGACTGACCTCTGGTAGCACGAATACTTGGTATATATATTTTATTCAGAAATCAGCTGATTAGTCACTAAATCCTTTGAATTAGGTATGTCACTGTTTTAACTTTGAGGATATGAGGTAGAAGTTTGCTGTTCAGGGCTACCAAAGAAGTCTGTGGTCAGGATGAAAATGGGAACCTACTGTAGTTCCCAAACTTTTCTTCCTACTTGCTAAAATATGTTGCTACCTACTTATGAACTGTAAAAACACACCAAGATGCACAAAGCCTCAGAGAGAAAATGTTTAGAATACAGTTAACTGGTCTGTGGTTGACCATTTCGGTATCTGTAGTACTTCTCAGCTCATCTTCTGCCTGAGTTTCCAGATACTACCACTGGGACCATTATTCACTGACTCAGTTGAGAAAATTCTGTTTGTTTCCCTCTCAAGAAGTCTTTGTGAAAATGAGAAGTACAATGTTATTAGTATTGGACAAGTAAATGGTTAGCTTGCACACTCTGTCTTTTGTTTAATAATGTTCAGAAAAGGCATTTGAATTGTCCTAGCTTGGGAAACATTTTGGAAATGTAATGTCCAGCCTCTGCTGCTCCCCTTTGGAACTGTTTACTTAGTGCCTGTGGGACAGAAAAGTTGAAGGTAATGTCATATGCCCTTTATATTATCAGTGCAAAAGCTATACACCTCACACAAAAAAGTTAGTCTGAGGGAAAGAGCTCAAAGTATCTGACTTTCTCTCAGAGCGCCCTGTATTTATATCCTGGGCTGCACAAAGTAAGTGCTGTTACTCCGCAGGAGTAAGAATTCAATTTACACTGGTAGTCCTTTCATATGAGCACTTCAGTTCAGTTGGTAAATATTTCCAGGTGGCCATCTAATTTTGGGGAGGGCAAATTTGCAGAGGTTAAATAGCAAACAGGATTGTTATAAGCCTCTATCAATTTGAAAAAAGAAAATGTAATTAAACACAGCATTCTCCTGCAGATGAACCAGAAGCTCAGCATTCTACATAATATGTCTTAACAATTTTGTGTTCTTGCTGCTGAAATACATGCTCCAAAGATGCATAAGCCGCTTTTGTAAAGATACTCTGTAATTTGCAATGAAGAAAAATGTTATCACAATACCAGTAGATGAGGTAGAAAATGTGGATCATGGAGATTTATGTTGAAAAAACCATTGGGATAGCTTTTGACCAGTTCAGAGTCTGAGTGTTTGTGCATTGAATTAAGAGAGAAAGGGAAGAGCTTGCTGCAGGCCAAAAGAAACATCTTGCAACTGTAAAATGAAGCAGAAGAGCTAAAATGGTGGCTTCTATTCAGAAGTTCCACCAGAAGTGTCCTTCATTTCAAGGGCCCTTTGTGCTGTCAGATGCTGTTAGCCCCTTGTTAGTCATTGCTAGGGAAAAAAAAACTCTCAGCAACACACAACGAAGTTTGGTCAGTTTGCTCAGCTGCTGTTGATGTCACCCCTTGCCCACTAAGAGTAAGTTACTGTAATAATCCTCCCCTTTTATTAATCATAACTTTATAGAGAGCAAGAACCGAGTGACATCATTGTTGAAGAGGACTGGCTAAATCATACTCAGCTTTAGTCAGCTTTGCTTTAACATCTCTTGTATGTCACATGAAAGTAATTACCAGCTCTCACTTTCCATGTCTGACCAACCATCCCCCCTTTTTCCTCGTTATGAGGCTACAACTCTCTGCCTATTTCAAACACCTGCTGAAGGTGTAATCTATTTAGTGATGAAAGAGAGTATCTTTAACTGAAAGTTGGGACATTCCAGGGGATCCATATAAGATGAAGTCACCTGCCATATAAAACATTAGTGGTATTTATTATAGTAAAACATCATCATCCATAGTATAATATATTAAAGTGTTTCAGATACAGGCTATCTCATACTTTTCATGGGATTTTAGCATTGGTAAATTCCAGTACACATTTTCTGCACGCTTTTGTTTTGGATAACATAAAATATTTATCTGCTTGTACGTCTGTATAAAAAAGACAAATAAGCTAAATTTTAAGGTCATTTTTTTCATTTTTGATTTTTTTGAAGGCTATTTAATTAGTCATTTGCTAAGAGGTCAGTGTTTGCTGACCTATTGCCTAAGACCTAGGAAAAGAGATTCTACCCTTCATTTTTCCTCCATATTTCAGTCATTTTCAAGCCAAAAATACCTTCAAGAGCAGTGCAGTTGAGATGTGGGATTTAAACAGTAAGCGAGGGTTATTTCATTAGGGCAAGTGATTCTTTCACACCAGAGAAGAAAACACAGGCAGGACTTTGAGTTAGACAGCCTGTCATGTTTGCCTGCTAGTTAGAGATGTTTCTACTATCTGTTGCCTTCTCTTACTGTAGAGACTTGGAAACCATCATTAAAATTACATATAAACATTCTCTTTGAAATGTTAATCATTTTTCACCAATGAATAGTCTCCCTAGGTTAAATCATTCTTGTATTTTTCCCGAAACCTTTATGATTTTGAGTCCCTACTTCCAAAGTTTCAAAGCCAAAACACTACAAAACAGAATACCACCAAAACCAACCAAGCAAACAAACAACCCCCCAAAAAACTAACAAGCAAACAAACACAGAAGGATAGTTTGATAAGACAGAAAAAGCACCAGTTTGTTAGTCCTTTGCAATACAATACAGATAACTTTGCTCATTTTTTTATTTAATGTGACCTCTTAATTCTTTTCTCCCCTGGGGCAAAATGCCACTTACTGTGAGTATGACAAGTATTCTCTGTTGAAAGGTGTATTGCATTGGACTCCACGGTGCTAAGACACCTGTAATGCACTTGAGCAAAACTTGCAAAGTTTGGCCAGCAATTAAGACAGGTCACCTATACAGATCACTGTCAGCTGGGCACTCTGCCTAAGTGATTGTACTAGTTTAAAGGCAAACCAGCAGCAGAAACTAACTCCACACAAGTATTTTGCAAGAGATTCCAAATCAGAGCTACAATTTAATAAGAAAATTACAGTAAAGGCAATAGTACAGAACTACTGGCTTAAATTGACAAAGTCAGAATACAACCTGGCATCCTATTGGTCAGGGTGGTGGTGGTAGCAATCCGGTTAAATGATGGTTGCAGTCCTGTTGGAGTGATGGATGTGGTCCTTTCAAAGCAATGATCCTGTAGAAGAGTCTGTTCCTTCTCTGGAAGTCTAGTGTTGGTTCTCGAGCTCTTGTCCTCTGGGAATCCAGTGGTAGAGCTCTTGTGGTGTTCCAAGCCTCAGATTCTATACAGGTAGGAATGTTCTGTTCCTGCCCTCAGGGCGGGGCATCTCACAATGGAAAGATGTAATTCTGAGTCAGTCCAGGAGACCCTGATGGCACATTAGAGGAGTTTGCCCCCTAACCCCTAGGGTGGCTGCGGCTTCCCCAGACGGTTTTATCAGGGCTGAGTCATGGAGAAGATAAAGAACACTGCTCCCTCCACCTATTTTAACAGCTTATGTAGATGGTAGCAGAAGACATACTTTTGGTTACACCTTCCATGTAACCCAAGACAGTGATCTATATTATTACTATTACTATGACACCGAACTTTCACTGCCTTTAGCAGTTATCAGTAATGATTAAAAATTATATTCCATGTTATGTATTCAGATTGTAATGCTGAGACACTGGAAGGTTTGGTGGAATGAAAATGATTTGCCCCACTCTAAGCTATTCCCACTGTGCAATAAGTTCTTCTGTACCTGTTTTAAACTTAGGAAAGGTTGTTTGATGTAACTGAACCTTTAGGAATTAGACAGAGTGTAACGAAACTAAGTGGATTTTCTAAAAATCTGAATTTTCACTTTATTTTATAAATATTAAAAAACAGCACTTGAGTGATAACAGAGCATTGAAGTCAGCTCCTTTAAAATGTTTTTAAAAATGCATTTGACCTGGGTTTTGTTAATGTGAGTACATTATGGCAAACAACATTTGTAGTTATTGCTAAACTCGAAAATAATCCATTATAAAGCATGCGTGCAGTCTCCCATTTTCTTTTTTACAGAAAAAAATGCAGAACAGAAATAGTTATAATGCATGTTTGCTCTTTTTCTTTCATTATTGCTGACATAAAAATTCCAAATAGAATTTGACCTGATGTATTGCTGGTGTTCCTTTTATACCTGATTTATAAGCTAATTGGGACAAGAAGTATTAATTTCTGCAATTAGCACCTATTGATCATGTAAATTCATTAATACTTTTAGCTTCCCTTACCAATTATTTGCACTCCTCTGCATCTAATTTATATTCATTGAAATAGCATGCTGTTCAGTATTTCAGCAGAGTCTCAAGTTTTAATAGGTAGTAAGGGCTTTAGGAAAAATGGAAAGTCATATCACTAAAGAACACCCATAAAATAAGATGATTTGGAAAAATACACATTACTGTAGATTAGGGCGACTTAACCTCATGTCAACTGATCATGTTTAATCTTCCAGTCCACTTAGGTTAACCATAAGTTGCCGTAATGTTTGAAATATCCACCTTTCTCAAGGCTATCTGATCTATATTTAACATCATAATATTTGTCATATATACTGTTTTGCCTGATTCACTCAAGTCTGTCTTGAAATGATTCTGAGTGATTGTATGGAATATGCTATATTCCTTAAAAAGCAGTTGGCCATGTTTGAACAGTATTACTGGAAGAATGAAGAGAACTTGCACTGCTTCTGCCTGTAACATACTGTATTCTATGCATAAAGGGGATTTTGGTCTCCAGGCCACTAATCTGGCATCTTTCATGAACATTAAAATTCACAGCCAAAAAGGGTTAGCCTAGGAAATAAAGAATTCTGCATCCGTTTCAAATCTTAAGAAAAATATAGGCAGTTGTAAGAGAATTACCCAGTTTATAATTTGGCTGGAATTACTTAATGTGCTTATTCATAAAATTCAATGTGCCTAGATTTGATAGCTTGCTCCATATGACCTCACTTCAGTATTGGCATTCACATTATAATATACTGGAATGTGCATTAGCATCATGCTGAAAAACATAATGTACTACCCAGCAACATTGTAAGTTATAAGAATGTATGTTCATGTATGATTACATCTGCATACATATGCATATATATCAATAGGTGAATATGATTTTTTTTGTGTGTGTGAGTCCAAGTGCTTCACAGCCAAGTGTTAGAAAGTAACAGAAAGGAGGTGGACTTTTCAAGCATGTCATTATGGATTGTCCTGTCAGTTTATGCTTTCTAAGCACAGTTTCTTTGGCCTGTATACGCACCACAGATATCACATCTCATTTCCTCCAACCAAGCAGCAGGGGCAAATTTAGGGAAATAGCACTCTGCATTTTCCTAATGGTTGTGACTAGATCAGAGCAGTAAGAAACATTGCATGATAGCATTTAAGTAGATGAGGCCCACTGCTGGTGTCTTAACTTCCTTTAGTTATCTTACAGAGTTAATAGACTGAGGCTACCATTTTTCACATTAAGGTGCACCAGGCCAGTACAGCAGCCCTCAGCTCCTATGGTATCTTGCTAAATGTTTTCTTTTCACTTTTCTTGTGAAAGCCTCCGTGTCAAGGACTTTGCATCTTACTTCGGTTTCAGATTGACATTCATTATTTTTGAGCCCTTGTGGAGTCTTCTCTCCAGAGATACTTGTTTGAAAACAGGTTTCTGCTCTTCTTGACACTGGTCTCTCTTTTTGTGCTATACGGCAGAGATTGCACAGTAGGAATATCATGCTTCTTAGAGCTCACAGGCTGTTACAACTCCTGAGACCTTAGGGAGAAAAGTGCACAGATCACTGAGAAGACTGGATGCTGGTCACCATCCCTCATGCCAGTCAAGAAGGGGTCAAGGGATTTCTGAGTTTTTTAGAGGCATTGACACTGTCACCATAGATCTATGATCCAGCTGTGGTCACGCTTCACATATTTCCATTTCAGTGGTTGTGTGCTCAGTGCCATCAGACCTGGCATGTTTGGTACTGTGCAATAGACAGGTACCTCCTCCACCTCTTAAACTTAGCTTTTAGGACAGAGCTTTTTTAACTCTGATGCATTCATAATGTTTGCCAAGCTGGATCTCACTTCTGATTAGCATCTTTGTTCTTGGATACTTCTTCTTTGTATTCAGGATTTGAACTCTCTTCTAATGAAGCTAGATTGCCAGTAATATAAATATCATTGCAACCAACATCTCTGGCCTTTGCAGCTGTCTTTCAAACTTTTTTTTCTAAAGGTCATGTTAGTTCTAACTATTCCTAGGTCCCATTTGCAACCATCACTGCACCATATTCTCTTTGAGCTCCTGATGACTTCAATGAAAATATCCAGATTTTGTTCCTGAGAAAATCACTGGGAAAGAAGTCCTACTCACCACAGAGGAGAAGATTTGAAAATATCAAAAGTTCTCCATACTGTGTTCTGGGACATGACTGAGATTTAAAGTACAATTCCTCTTAAGGTTCTTAATAATTTCTGTTGTAGCATCATAAAAAATGTTTTCTTGAATACAAACTGTCTTACTTTTCTAGGAAATTGTTGTCAAAATCAAAGAAAGATTTGTGGATGTTCTGTCACACAGTATCTCTAAAGAAACTCTGTTCACTTTTTATTACTCAGCTGCATGTAGCTGCATGCCCTCAATTACTCTTTCTTTTAAAGTCCTCATGAGATCACTCAAATGTCCTTTTTTTTGCCTGGATCACACTTCCCCCTGTTATCTCTGGCAGCCACATTCAAACTTTGCCAGTAATTCAGTGCTCCCACAGCTTGACAGATTGATTAACAGATTGTTACCAGGCTTACTGTTTAACAGGCCAATTTAAAAAAAAAGAAAAAAAGGGGTGGGCAGTTACCTTGTGATTTGAGCATGCTTAGCTGTTTCAGTTTTGGTTTTGCTTCAGAGGTATCCATTCCAAAATCTCATTTGCATTCACTCTGTAACCTTGCCCTTTAGGTTCAACATCTGCATCTTTGCTTGAAAACTGAAGTAACACACTCAGATCATTGTTGAAGCGACATTTTGAGTCCTGTCCCACCCTTTCTCCACAGCAGTAATTCTTGTTATTTGATTATTTGTGTTGAACAAAGGACCTTTTGCTGTTTTCTTCAAAAAGAGTCAGGAAATTCATGAAGTCTGTGTGACTCAATATAACTTCACACTACTTTATCTCCAAAAGACAGTCTTGTTCATGCATACTTAGTTCCTTTCCTATAAAAGCTTCTCTACATATTCCTGCTTTTCTTCTTGTATCCTTATCTGCTCAGTTAGATGTCGAGCCTTTTTCAAATTACTTTTTCTCTTTTATGGTATACCAATCCCTGGTAAAAGAAAAGTATCTTTTGGGTCTACAGAAATCCTCGGGACTGGAAGAAAAGAATAAGGCATGAAAGCTGTTAGAATATTTTAAAATTTACCCAGCTGCAACAGAATAAAAAAAAGTCAAAATCTAAGTTAAAAAAAAAGAAACAAACCTACATAAAATATTCATGAAATATTTATGAAACTTTCTATTACTTCAACCATTTTTATTTTTTCTAAATGTTCATACTATCATTATGAATGTAATTGGAAAAGTGTTTTCAAACCCCATTTGTCAATTTCTGAATGATTGGCACTTCTACTGGGACAGAAATTGCAGGTACTTCTTCTGTCTTTATTTCCCAGGGAAGATATAAAGAAAAACTGTCGTGTTCTACTAAGTTTCAGCACAGCCAAGTCAACATTTTTTCTGGAAAAAAACTTGCATATGATTGAACATTTTCCATCCAAATAATTTCAATTGAATTTTATTCTCCAGAACTGCATTATAATGCAGTGTCATATTAAGCCGCTACCTTCTGTCACTTGGCTGTCCCTTTCATTTGACAAGATGCAAGTTCATTATATGCTGTAGTATTCTGATTCTGAGAGATTTAATCATACAAGCTCAGCTATAAAAACTGTAGCAGTTTGCCTTCTGACACTGCCACCATTCTTTACTGCATCCAGTTAAAGTGGTATGGATGGGTCAGCATTAGATGAAAGGTATCTGTGAAAATGGGGGAGGCTGATGGAAAAGAGATTCTTCCTCTTGACAGAACATGTACCAGTATGTCAACGGCTGAATGATTAATACTGGGATAGGTACAATGCATTTGGGAGAACACACAACACCAGATATCTGCCCAGTTGCAATCATTATGATTCCCAGCCTAAGCGTACATTCAACAAATTATTTTCTTCAGTCTTGCCTCTTTGACCAGTTCTTGCTTGACAGTTGTATCCTGCTGCTCTAACTTTCCATCACAGTTCTACCTGCTTGGTATTCTTCCAAAAGTCCTTCTGCACAGCAGAGGTGTGATGTTCAGAAGTTGTCACCCTTCACTTCTGAGCTATTTGTGCTCAACTAGAAAAGGGGAAAAGATCATAGAGTACAAAGTGCAGCTCCTGATGCATCCCAGGACATGGTTGGCCTTCCTGGCTTCCAGAGCACTGCTGACTCAAATTCAACTTTCCACCAAGCAGGACCTCCAGATTCCAGCATTCATTTCCTACTCTGTCCGTAGGTTTGCCCTGTCCAAAGTGCAGAATCTGACCCTTGTCTTTGTTCATCTTCATATGGTTGCTGATTTCTCAGCTCTCCAATTTATTCAGGTCTCTTTACAGGGCCTCTCTGCCTTTGAGGGAGTCAACACCTTCTCCTAATTTAGTATCATTGTCAAACTTGTTTGATATCCCTTCCAGTCCTGCGTCCAGCTAATTTGCGAAGATGTTGAAGAGCACAGGGCCAAGGATGGAGCCCTGTGGAACCCCACCAGTGACAGTCACCAGTCTGATGTCACCCCATTCACTGTAACCCTTTGTGCCCAACCCATGAGCCAGTTGCTCACCCATTGCATGCTGTGTTTATCCAGCTGTGGGTTGGACATTTTGTCCAGAAGGATCCTGTGAGAGACAGTATGGAAAGCTTTACTGAAATCCAAAAAGATTACAACAAGTGGCTTCCCTTGGTCAGCTCATTGGGTAACCTTGTCATGAAACGAAATTAAGTTTGACAAGCAGGACTTTCCCTTCATGGAGCTATGCTATCTCTGACTAATTACTTCAAGTGTTTTTCAATAACTTCCAGAATAATTTTCTCCATAATTTTACCAGGCACTGAAGTGAGATTGACAGGCCTGTAGTTACCAGGATCATCCCTCTTGGTCTTCTTGAAAATTGGGGCACTTGCCAGCTTCCAGTTGACTGTGACGTCTCCAGATGTCCAAGACCACTGAAAAGCCTTTGAGACAGGTCTTGCGATGTCAGCCAGCCCTTTTATTACCCTGGGATAAATACCATCAGGCCACATAGACTATAAAGGATCCAGTTAGTGAAGGGCATAACGCTGGGTTTCATTTGTGATCGTAGAAGGATCAGATGGCTTCAAAACTGTCTTAGCAACTTCCACAAATTTGAGTTGATTTCTACAACTTATATGCTTAGTTTCACCTTTTGCTCTATAGATAAAAAGTGAAACTTCAGTGAAATTTAAAATGTGTAAATGCATTCTTTGCATGCTCCACAGATTAGTGATCAATTCAATGCAAAACTTCTAATATCGTGTGGAGTCAATATAACTAGGTTCTTCTTTTTCAGACCTTCTCAATAGGAGCTGGAAGTCTCCTGAGAAGAATGGCATAGCAAATAGAGTATCATTTTTTTTTATCATAGTTCAACTCCAAATACAATTCATTTATAGCTCTTGCTTCCTAACAGACAGTAATTTGTATCTTGAAACCTGACCATTAACTCATAATTTGCAGAACCTGACCATTTCTGGTCAGGAAAGTCTCAAGTATGAACTCACACAGAGGCTGAATTATCTCTGGCCTCACAAGAAATGGTCCCTCCAGGTCATGGTTGACATCATTATTAGAGTGTTTTCTAAAGGCTTATGAGTATTCTTGGGGGACTTAACTCTGCAAAGTGCTGAGCACTTCCAAAAGATACTGAGCACCATCAGCTTTCATTTGGATTAAGATAAACCTGCGGATACTCAATCTGTCTTGAAAATGTTTAGTGTTTCGTAAGACTGAACTTTGACCGATTTTTTTTTTTCACTTTAGAGTCCCTAAAGAATCTTAAATTTAATTACAAAAATTCTGCTGAATCTCAGGCAGAATGGACACTAGTACATACCAATGGTATTTAAAACTGTCTGTCAGGGTAGTATTGAATTGCTCTGTCTGGGTTTTAATAGCTTTTTCTACATAAGTACAAAAATATTATTTAAATCCCATGTAATGTAAAAGTAATTAAAACGTACTTTTAATGCAAGATAGTACTTGTAGAAATTGTTGGATATCTCTCCTGTACTTAGTGGGGGAAAGAGACACTGGGTTTTGGAGCTCTTTTTAAAAGTCTAGTGAAGGCTTAACATTTCACTCCTTGAAATCAGAGATAACCAAATGATGAGAAAAGTGGATAGCTCTTTTTTGGGGTTTTTTTTGTTTTTTTTTTCTTAATTTAGTGACGGCCTCCCAGTGCATATTCCTGTTGGAGTTGATGAATAGCCCCTTTGGGATACTGTAAACTCCACTCAATGTATTTATGGAATATCTTCCATTTATACAGACCACATTTTTCTTGACCGGCCCATAAGGATGAGGGAGAAAAAGAAGCTGTAGACTGCTGCTTTTTCTTTTTTTTTTTTTTTTTTTAATGTCTCATCAGTTGGTTTAAGCTCTGTTTTATGATTGTGGCAAACTGAAGCTGCTGGGATTCAGTCTGGTCTTAACCCTAGAAGATACCCTCCCAGACCCTAAAGCCATCCAGTTAAAGAATCCATTAGCCATTACTTTTCCTTTTTAGTTTAAAAGGTCACACTCTCTGAGGAAAACTTACCGGGAATGAATGTGAAGAAAGGCCTTTTTTCAGCCCAGCCCCAAAACAGCAGCATTTTTTAGGCACTGTCTTTTTCAGCCATACCTTTAACATAGCCTCAAATACTTCTTATATTTCCCTTACAATGCCACTGGCAGCAGATTAGTGCACTCCAACAACACCCTTAGATCTTTGTAGTACAGGTGCAGGTCATGTGAGTTGGCTCAAGGTTGCACTTCTACTGCATGGGCTTCTCTGTCTTTTACAGACACTCGTGATGGCTAAAATACTGTGACTGTAGTACTATTGATGGGAGAAATGAAAAGGAGATGAATTACAGGCAATAACACATGCTTCCATCACGAACTCCTCTCCTGTAAGTGAGTGGGAGGTGAATCTGATTCACAGACTCCAAGCTAAATGGATTGCAAAGTTTTGAAGTGAAGAAAAAATATTCCTCTGGGTCAGTGTAATGGATGCTGGGATGTTTTTGGGTTTGCCTTCTTACAGCAAAATTAATGCTTTATTTCTCACAATCATTTTACCCGAAAATGATCATAGCCCCCAGTACTTCGATGCTGATGATGCTTGATGCTGTATTCTTTCTATGGCACATTGTAGTTCTGGATGCTCATCATTATTCATCATCTTTCTTAATTCTGTTACATAGGAACTGTTTCATGGGCTGTGACATGTGGAGTAGATGTTCTATGCACTGTTTGTAATTAAACATCTAATTCATAGTAGCCTACAGTGCGGGAACGGTTCACAGATGGTTCCAGATGGTCCTTTCCAGTTCTGTGTTCTCACGTTTTTATTACAGTTAAAGGGTAGCAGCAGCAAAAGGTAACTGGCAATCTCTGTAACAGAGATTCTCTGGATTTACAACGCTCTTTGATCTCCATTTCCTTTCAAAGAAAGAAGGAAAAATATGTTACTTGAAATCAAATGCAGAAATGAAGAGTGAAATACAAGGTTAAAAAGTAATAGGATGAGAAATTACTTTGTCATACTTGGTTAGAAGGTTTTCATGATTATATTTTGTTCATTTTGAGTTGAATATCAGTGCTTTGCTCCAGCTACCAAACCAAGCACTCACCTGCTGTTTGCATCCATCAAACACCATTGAAGAGCAATGTCTTGCCTCTTCCCTGGAATTAGTAGATTTAAAATGCATTACCGCCAGCATAGGAAAGTGTCAACATTTTCCAAAACGATACAGATACTTATCTATATCTATGTCCTTATCTGTATCTATATCTTGCTAATAACTTGTGTATGAAACACTCCATATCTTGCAAAACAGACATATGACACTTTTGCTGCTGCACAAAAACTCCACGCTAATGTTCCCACACTCTTTACGTAACACATACATGCACCCTGACACAGAGGAGTGAAGCAACCTCGCAGGGGGAAGACCCAGACCAAAGGGTTTCACTGAAATGCAGAAGTGGGAGAAAAACAGATCAGCTACAGGAAACATCCCAGATCATCTCTGTAGCAAGTGAGTGATGCAGAATTACAACAGTAAGCCATTCCGCTGAGTGTACAGCTTGCCCACATCAGACAGGCACACACACAAAATATACCCTAGTTGGCAAGGCCGAGGTAGTACTGAAGAGCTCATTTTACACACAGGGTGTAACACTGCGTTCCATGCTCCTTCAGTCATTAGTTATGGGGATAAGGATCCAATTAAGCTCATATATATTTGAAAGTTCCCACTTAGGGAAGTGCATGTTTCTCTGTGTTTCTGTGATCATGTCTGTGACTCTTTGCATTAGAACTGTGGCTGAAAAACACTCTAAATCCAGAATTAGAGACACAGGGTAGACTTTGGATCCAGACGAGAATCTTGCTGTTCAGGCCTACCCTTGTTGTGAGAGGCTGTGGATGAGTGGTGGCGCTTATTGGTGTCTGTACAAGCAACTGCATTTCTAAGACTTTGACACAAGGAGTGAGTTGGCAATAGGACCAGTATTGCGCTTTTGCTAGATCAAAATTTCCTCTCAATTAAGAGGCTCTGCTAATGTCACTTCAGCATATTTTAAAACAGGAATTTCCTGTGGGCCAGCACTTGGGAGGAAAATCTCTAGCCAGGGGTTAAAAGCTAGCCAATCTTCTAATTTATCAGTTTGAACTAGACCAGGATCTGAGAACTGAGAAGGAGAGGGTAAATCATGAGACAGTTGTCTCCTGACACTCCAGCAATGTATGGCAAATGAGGGGCTGCAGTGCTTTTAAGATTAACTGATTTTTACCCAGAGTAAATGTTCTGGACCAAATCTATGCCCCTTAAGACATTTTTTAAAAGAAAAATTTGGCCTGTTATGTACAAACTCATTTTAATTTTCAGTTTTTCAGCATGCAGGAGTATTCAGCCAGAGATAAAACACTGGATTTACCTCTGCATTTGAATAAGTAATGGAGAAAGAAGTTTTAATCCAATGTCTTTTTTCTGTCATGGATTTCATACGCTTGATTTTTTTTGTTTTCTCCTCAGTCTGTCAAAGTCTCAAAAGTGACCTTGACAAGTGATTTCTCTCACTTCTTCTGAGTGTGAATAATCCAAATTATTTCTGTGCTGATGGTTTGTTTTTATTATGGATTTCCTTGAGACTAAGAAGCTTGAAATAGCAGCTTTTATCTTAAAATGTTTAAACTTGACTGAGTCACAGTAAGTCTGTAGCTGTCTGAATATGTAGATAATATCTGTTCCTGGCACCTATGTGACCTTCACTGATATAGCCTTTACACATCTTGCAATCCTAGAAGGGTTTTAGTCCCACTGCCCCTGCCAGGCAGGGAACTGTTAGCTGCATTTTGCAGATAGAAAACCAAAGTGTGGCACACAGCCTGTCCAGGGACTCCTGGGAAGTCCAAGGGCAAGTTCACAGCAGCATTCACTAGGTCAAGCCTATCTTCTCATTATAGTATCAGAGCAGTTGCAGGAATAAAGTAAAACCAACCTTCTTTAGCATATGCTAACCCACTTTTGAGTTAAATTTGGCTCCTCATAATAGTCACAATAACTTAAAAGTTTAAGCATGCAGAATGTTGTTTTTTAAATATGCACTTATATAATCAAATCAAATTGAGAGCTATGGGCAAGTTCTCTTACCAGGCAGCACTAAAACCAAACTCAGGGATTAAGACTCAGGGACTTCACTAAACCAATTCTGGATTTGTGGAACTTAAAAGAGTGAGTGAGCCAGCAGACTCCCCAGTGAGCAGCTGTAATGACAAAATGTGACAATCCTTCACCTGCTAGCATTGAAAGAAACTTCTTGATCATTTCAAATCAGACATTTTTCTAGCTGGCCCATCAGTAAATATCTTGTTTTCCTACAGGATGGATATTCACCATCAGTTAAGTTGATGTTCATATATACAGTGAATCCAGGAGTGTAACCCATATGTAATCTAATGTAACCCATACCACACACTTTATAGAGTTTGTAAAAGAATTGTGAACAGGGCAGTGAGGCCATTGCTGAGGCAGACCTTACAGGGTCACCTTACAGGGTCTGCTGTGGCTGAGGCCTTCCTAGTCCTTGTATAACCAGGTCAAAATTGACTTACCCATCCCTACCTTTTTCTTCTGCAGTGTCAAGTGGGAATAAAGATATTTTATCTGTACTTACCCAGCACTGAATCACAGAACCATTTGATTTGGGAGGGACCTTTAGAGATCACTGCTCAACTTCCTGTGCAAAGCAAGGCCAACTTGGAATTATACCTGGCTGTGGGGTTAGACTGGGGGAGCCAAAGGATGTCACGGTTCCTGTCTGGTGAGACCTCATGGATCAGATTATGGGTTGGAGGAGGGGGCAGAGGGACCTCGTGGGCAAGGTCTTCTGCACATTAGTTCTTGGTGCAGGCATTAGAGGGATGCTTCTTGCATCCTGAGCACCATGGGAGGCCAATGCTTGACACAGCAGGTGGGTGGGATGCGGGTTCTGCACTCCAAAAGCCCCTTGGCTGCCTCCTCACCATTCAGGATACATGCCAGGTCTAATGGAGAGGTGAGATACGAGAGGGGAACAAGAGGACAGAAGCCAGCATGCTCTTACCCGTGCATGAGCAGCTCTGGCTTCCCAGTGTGTCCATAGCTGTAGCTACTGCACGCTGGGAACGGAGCAGCAGTGGATTCAATGAGGAATCTCACAGCCCCCAGGAATATCACAGGGTAAGCAATAGCCTTACTGCTCCCCTGCCTTAGGGAAGAGCTTGGCGGGCATGATGAAAAAGAAAAGCAAAAAGCGAAGCTTCTGCAGATGACCTGCAGCCGCTGCAGCCCAGCACGCCTGTGACCCGCGCCCTGGCCACCGCGGTCCTGCTTGCAGCCGGCTGTGCGTGCGAGCGAGCTAATCCCGCGGAACGGGAGCCGGCAGCGCAGCGCTAATTAGCCGGCAGCGCTCATTAGAGCAACTCCCGCACTTGGTTGGTGTCCGAGCGCCCTCTCCTGGTGCGGGTCAGCCGTACGGGGGCAACGTCCCGGGGAGGAGGGAAGGGGAAGGGGGAAGGGGAAAGGGGAAAGGGAAGGGAAGTTACCTTTATCCTGCACCTTGGTTTATGTAGGTAGAATCCTACTGCTCTGGGATGTTGCTGAGCACTCAAAACTTGGCCTGGTCAAGTTTCCAATACTCTCTCCCTCCCCATTTCCCCACCCACTAAAATTCTTCCCTTTTTTAGCTATATTGTTTTGTGTCCAGGAGGAAGATTGGATTATCTAGTATCTTTTCCATCACTGACTTCTCTGATGGTCTACGGAGATAGGCATTAGCACAGGTTTGCTTCTTAGTTCTTGTTCCTTCTCTGTGAAGGAAGAATCATTTTGAGCTATCATGTCTTCCAAACACCTGATTCTAACAGTCTGTGTTGGTGCAGAGAGGCCGCAGACCAGTTAACCTGAGAAATTTAATGCAAGTTGCATATTGGTACATATGGAAGATTGTTCAAGGGCAGCTTTATAATTGATTGTGCGTATCTCACAGTTTGGATACTGTGCCATCACTAGAGGACACATAACTTAGAACAGCACAATAGCTGGAGTAATGATCTTGCAGTGAAAGTAATTATCTTGCAGAACAGTCTGGGTTTAGGTATAATTTTCATTCATTTAAATAACTTCTGCTGCAATCAATGAGCTGTAATCCAGTGGAGACTTTTTTTCTCCCTTCAAACTGTTCCACAAGGAGTTTTTCAGCCTCTTATAAGAGGCGAATTCCAGCAAAATAGGAACTGCCTGAACAACCACAGTCATTTGACACAGGGACCAGGAAAGACTGAGAGCATGAGTAAAAAGGAACAATTTTTACATAGCTGTGAACAAGTACCTGGATTGCCAGAAAAGGGAATTGCTCTCTTCTTGGACACAGATTGCTGTCACATGTGCAGGAGATTCAAGAAAGCTGGTTTGAATGAGGCAGGAGCGTTCTTCAGAGTCAGAGAAGCCTTTACCCCTGTTCAGCTCTCAGACTGAATGTTTAACATACTGTCTGCTACTATCTGTAGTTTGTCCTCAACTTCGTTTCTCTCACCCAAAGATCCAGGGAGAAGTCAGGAATTGTGTAAGGCTGGAGATGCCATGTGGTATGCAAAGGAGTGGGAGAAAAAGCAAACCTTTGGCTTACAGGCCACAGAGTTGACATAGACTGAGGTGGTGGGCCAGCCACAATTGTCTTGGGACTGTTGTTCTCTTCTGCTGGCACGTCATCTGCCTGCAACAATGTGCTGACTGAGCCTGCTTGTCTGTTGTAGCGTTTATCCTACCACTCCTTTGCCCTGTAGAGCATTTCTGTATTTCAGCTGTAGATCACAGCAGCTAGTCTCTCTCTGTCCCTCTTCACAAAAGACAGGAACAGAAGCAAGAGATTTTCTTGTGAGCACAGATACCACTCGAGGGTGTGGGAACAGGCTCCTCGGATTCCTTTTTGCTTTTACCAACCTGTGAATCTCTGCTTTGTTTTCAGTAAGTTCATGTCAGCACTTTAAGCTTTAGATGTGGTATAATAGCACAGAAGAATGTCACAGAGACAGCCCTCCTCTCTCAAGAACCAGACTACACAACGTGTGTTGCGGTGCTGTGGGTAGTGCCCCACATACCCTAGTAGCCCTCAGAAGGTAGGAACAGTACATATTCCTAGAAAAGACCGTATAGAGAAGTTAGAGATGAACATTCAGCAAGCACTCTGCAAACAAAGATTTCAGAAGAAGCATCCTTTGAGAAGGGTTCCAAAGTGCTTGTGGAACTGGCAAGTGCAGCCAGCAACCAAGATGCCTATGGGTAAAATGTGTATCAAAAGAAAAATAAAAAGAATAGCTTAGAAGAGTTAAAGCTTTGGCTTGTCTTTCTGTGCTTCCTCAGGAAGGGATATAAACTAGCAGCAAAATGTTCTCGGCATCAGCAAAAACTCTAATGCTGTCAAAAAGATCTGAGATGTGTTAAACTTCTGCAGATGCGAATTGAAGTCGTATCAGATGTGATCACTGAAGGAACTGTGTGCCCTGAAATTTCACAAGCAGCCATGCCCAGCAGCTCTTTGAATGCCCATGGGGACACAAGGTTCTACTTATGGTCTAAAATACAGGGGGGTCATAAGCATTCTTCTTCCAGAAGTTATTTTCTTGCCATTGTAGGGAATATGGACAGTTATATTGACAGCATGGGATGAAGAAGTATAACAGTGCATGTGGCCCCTTGAAGGACCTGTGGGAATAGCTGGTGCCACTGTATAACAAAATAGTACCCAAATACTGGAAATTAGCTGAGAGCTACAGTTCCCAGCTGACTGCCACAGACAGGACTAGAGGCACCTCTTTTGGAGGGATAGACTTTCAGAAGGGTTGAGGAACTAAGAGGCTGTTGCTAAGTGAAAGAGTTTTTATTTCCCCCTGGATTAATTTTAAAGGGCATTTCTGTCCAGCTTGCTCAAAAAAATATTTATCACACAGCTATGGCTTTTGTTGTCCTTGGCTAACAGAAAGCAAAACCAATCTCCACTGTGTGTTCAAAAAGAAAATTGTGCTTAACATACATTTTCCCTCATTATCCCTTTGCTGTTTCTCTAAACTGCTTTGGAGGAGGATTATCTGGACAGGACCTTAGATAATGTTGTTGGCTTTTAAATACTTGACCTCCCTACCAGGTGTAGCCAGAGGGTTGCAGTGGTGCTTTTCATGGAGATTTCTGTGCTGTGTGAACAAGACTGCAATCACTAAACTGTCTTTACTCAGATCAGGATACAGAAAGTAGATGGCAACAACTTCAAGTCATTAGTGTAATGTTTGACACATGACTTTTTTTCTATTTCTCTGTAACAGATGTTGCTTATTGCAATACTTGGAGACTGAATTTTCATCAAAGGGATGCTTGGAAGAGGAACAGATTTTACCTGGGAAATCAAAAAAAAGAACTACATCACAACAGATAATCCCATTCCTCCTGGCATTTTTCCATTTCTACATAGAATTTATTCCAGAGCATTCCAGCAGAGAATTTAAATCAAAACTTATTGAAATAAATGAAAATGATGGTTCAGATTTCTGCATTTCTGTCCAAGTGGTAAAGGCATGAAAGGAACTTACTTATATGAGCTCTTTCCTCTGTTGCTAGTAAAACTTAGTCTCCTGATAGTTGCCACCACACCTTGAGACTCACTGGCTGTGGGAAAAAGGTGTGGGCAGGAAAATGCAAATGCGTCCATGGTGCTCTTCTCACACCCTCTTACCTGTTAGAGCTGCTATTACCCGTTTTGTAATAGCAAATCTAGATTTCAGCAAACTCAGTGTTGTATTATGCTTCTGCTTAAATAGGAATGAACTCCTTCATATCTGCTGAGTTGTACTTTACTGTTCTCATCATCTATGACCCCCTCAAGCTGCAGTGAGACCAGTTTCACCTCTCACTTTGAACTGCTGTCTAGCTGGGATGCCACTAGTATCCCACACTGGCAGCTGGGACAGCCATGCCCACTGTCTGTGGCTGAAAGCCTAACCCCATAGTGATGTTTCGTTCTGACTTGAGACATTTTTGTTCTCAGGTGGACAGTCTGGCTTGGCATTGTGGCTGTGACCATCAAGCTGGGGGATAGTTTTCTACGTATCATTCCTCACAGTTTTTTTTTTTTTCTTCTTTGCCATTTAACACAACTGTAAATACACTGTTGTACTTATGTATTTATGACCTGAGCAGCAATGCCCATATTCATACATTCAGTGTTACCAACACTGAAGAAACCAGTCCTGTTCAGTGGTGCACTCCAAAGATCCAATTGGATCCAGTCACACATTTTACCGGCCTTTTGTGCTGTGTTCAAGAGAGTGAGTTAGCTGAAGCCTTTCTCAGCCATCTCATTGTCCCATGAATGTTTTGAGCAACTGATACACCTCACTGGGTGTTCACTTAGTAACTTGAACTGCTGATATTCTTCGCCTTGCACATCATGATTTGATATGCATAAGCATTGACACTGTAAAATTGTTTATTAGTTTTGGCTTCCCTTTGAATTTTAGAGTAGGAATCATATTCTAAGAAATAGGTTTCTAGGTCAAATTCTCTCTTGCTTTTCCCATAGTCTGTCATTTCATGAACTTGAAGCAGGTTTTTTTCATTTGTGTTCTTTGGAACTATCATGTCATTTATCTAAGCATATATTCCAGGCCATAAAAAAACTTGTCTTGCCCTTTGCTAACTTTTTTCATATATATAATACCTATAATACTGTGTTTTTCTTAAACTGCTGTAATCATCATATTTCTCCCTCTGACACTACAAGGTTCTGTTCATTCTTTTCTTTCTCAGATGCCAAGATTGCAGCGAATGCCCGTTGCTTACTCTGTCCTTACAAAACAGTGGATTTTAATTAATGTGAAGCTAAAGGGGAGAAATATATCTCTGTGATAATCTTCTTACTCTGTGGAATGAAAAGGAATGTGTTTTATTTTTAATTGGTGTAGATCTGTTTATTGGCTTGCTAAGCACAGGACTTCTGAAGTTGAATTGTTTTCCATATCTGTGTTCTATTTGCAGCTCAGGACAAAAAAAAAAGTTTGTAAAATGCATTTTTCAGTTAGAAAGTAGTTAATTTATGTAAGTAAACTATTATGCTGCATCAATAAAGCTTGAAACAACTTTCAAGCCAAAATTCTCTGTATCAATACAGGCATAGTATTTGTGTTCCAGCAAAAGGTGGCTGCAGTGTTGTTGAGAGACATTGGAATAAATAAATCACTGCCTTTTCTGAAAAAAAGTACCTGCTCTTTTGAGAGATGCATAAATAACAAGGTAAATTGATCAAACAAAAATATTTTAAAATAAATTAATAGAATTCTTGGTGGCTGAATTGTTTGTCTATAAGTGTCTCAAGGCAACACAAATATTACTTCTTACTGAAGATATTCCTGTAAAGCAGAACATTCTCCTGTAGCTTACTATGGTTGAAGTCACCCCCAGAGGTTAGGGAGAATTGCAGTCATTCTCAAAGTGGTGTATTTGCTTCAGCTTTTCTCCTCTTCATAGCAGAGTGCGCTGCATGCTGCAGGGCACAGAGTGCCAGCCATTGACTGGAGGGCATTTCAAGCATGGATTGCATGAGTGACCTCATTCACATGCTCCCAGGATGTGAGCACAGACCAGGGAACAGCAGACTGGACAATTGTGATGTGGGAGGAGGTACCTCAGCAGTGATTGTTGAGGCTGGAGTCAGCATACTCCCACAGGAATGAGCTATGGGCATCATAAGGAGTATGCTGAAGCAAGAAGATGCTTGAAGTAGTAAAAAAAAATTGCTGTTGTACATCAGCTCTTTCTGCTTGGTTTTGACTCCTGGGTAGTTGGTGTCTATTCAACCAGCGTATGTTTTTCTGTTATACAGAAAAATTGTCTGTGTCTTTCAATATGATCAAACTAGAAACTCTTCTGTAAGCTACATCATCATTATAAATCCATCACTTCCTTCATTCCTCAGGGATCTTTGATACTGATTTTGAGAGTGCTTAGGGGAGGATTAATACTGACTTAACTCAGCAGCCTTTATTTTAAATACCTTATAATTTCTGTGAGCGTAGGTAATTCTTTGTTGAAGGAAGTTCATCAGTGAGCTTTTTAAATGTATCTGCAGCAGATCAATCAGAATATATGAGTGACCTGGTTGACATTGGGCAGATGGCACACGTGTGGTTTTGCTCCTTTTCAGTAATATGCACAACAAGTACTGCTGTGCTATGGCCCAGGCTGTAAGAAGATGTTTATGAATCTGCAAATATTTTTGGTGTTGGGCTTCATCCATATTATCAGGCTGAATTTTTATGGAAGTGCTTAGCCAATGGAATTTCTTTTGGCAGATGGATCATTAGAATTATGGATTAGCCTCTCTTTGTGAGACATTTTTTTCCATATCACATAGATCTGAGGGTTGTGCTGGTTAGCCTCACTGTACATGATCCACAGCAAGAATCTTTTTAACTAATTTCAAAGCTAAGCGAGTATTTATCCTAACATCAGAGATACAGCTGTATTTCTGACCTGGAGGACCATTGTTTCATTAGGCCTGATTAACTACAGCATTATTTCAGTTTTGCTCTGTGTGGATTTATATCAGTGTACAACTTCAGTAATGTAATAAATTAAAACCAGTGTGCCAAACCCTGATTCAGTTGAAGTCAATAGCTGCAGTACTGCTGACCTCACGTAGCAGAGTGACCTGTTTGAAAGCAGTTGTAATGTCCCTGTATCTCAACTTCCTCATGACTTTTTATGACTGAAAGTAAAAAGGAGCCAGAATTTTTGTTTGTTTGTTTTAGCTTTCCGTATGCTCTCTGCAGCATGCTATTGTGCTGCTTTTGCAAAACACAGTATATATCTGCTACAGTGTCCAGTTCAAAGGATGCAGCTCTGCTGCTGTTGTCTGTTTAGTTATTGTTTGCCCTGCATTCACTGAGCCTACAAAAAGATTTGATTTACTGCCTTACTGTTACCCAACCAAGCGACATTCTTGTGGCTTTAACTGTTTCACGTATCCTTAAGAATGGTTTTAATTTGATTTTTAAAGCATAATGGATCAAATAAAGGGAAGTTTACTGCCCATATGCTTAACCCTTATTTAATAAATTGGAGCTTTTCCTGCTCTGAAAACCATTTGCTCTTCTTGAGCTTCCTATCTGCATTTTCATACTTTAAAGTCCTTTTTTGATAATGTAACATTCACTGTCCCATTTGATTGTACAGATTTAACACCATTTACCTCAGTGCAGCTCTGAAAGTTTTACCAGCTGAGGATTTGGCCCTGATCTCTGCTGCCTTAATTCACACAGGCTCCCTTCCAGCATCTCTGGTCAAGGTTAAATCAGCTTTTCACAGCAGTGAATCAACATTGTTGATTCATTCGATATTCTACATATGAGCCTTGATATTAGGAAGATGTCTATGTCAAGTGCCAAGCAGCTATCTAAACATTGAATATCTCCTTGTAATAGAGTTACATGGTCCCCTTAAAATCATGTTTGAATTCCAAGTTTTAAGGCAGTTATATGAATCAGCCATAGCACAGTGCCAATGGTGACAAATGAAAGAAAAAGGCGTCAGATATGTGACACAGTTCTCAAGATTACTTTGCTGCTTACATGGTCTTTATTCTTTTCTCGTGTGAAAGTGCTGTGTATGTACCAGAAGTGCCATCACACGAAGAAATGTCATTATTGGATATGGGAGGCGCCTTCTGTGTGAGGAAGGGTATATAAACTGTCACATAAAATCCTGTTTTCCTGCTCTAGTGTCTTCCAACTGTAGTGAACTTTGGCAAGATTGATAGCTTCAGCTTTGCTGGAATAAAATATCTGCCCCCTCAAAAGAGTCACCGGTGCTGTGCTTCATAGAGAGTACATCATATTTATTTAAGGGATAAGCACTCAGCTTAAATGTATTCTGTCTAGCTTCTGGAAACCTGCACCTTATGCTGGGCATTCCTATTGACTTACTTTTAACTTCTTGTCCCTGATTTAATAGCATAGACATTGCATTCTAGTATCATGGTACCTATATTTGCAGTGTTCACATCGTACCATATATATCATCTTCAAAGGCATCTACTGAATATGGAAAAGTCTGATAACTCCAGCTATTGTTATTGCTTTTAACTCAGTGAACTTTTGGTAATTACTCCCACTGTCTCTCACATTGTAATAGTGCAGTGCAATGCACTATCTCAATTTTACGATAATGTATATCAATTTTGTATAAATAATATATATAGAGATAAACTAATAATATATAATGAGAGTCCATAGTCTAGCAAAAGAAAGTTTGGATCTAATTTATAAAAGAATAAGAGAGAAGTGGAGAAAGAATGTTAAATTTTAGAGATTTTTATATTCTTTGGCAGTGGTGGTTGTAGATCTGTTCTACTCAGACTAACCCCGCATGCAAATGAGATTGGCCTCATGCATACCATAGCTTGACTTGAAACGGATGTCCAGCTAACTCCCATTGGTAGATCCATGATAGGGAAATATTTGGATGTGCTGCTAAACCAGTTTTGCAGCCACAGCCTGGGCCAAGATCTGGACTTACTTTCCAGTTTCCCATATGAGAAACTCTATAATATGTGAAAAATAGAGCAGACACCTGCTCATATATATACAAGTTACGTGAAAGTTCTGCTGGGCTTATGTGAAAAACAAAATGTTCAGTACTTCATCCTGAACCAGTCCAGAGGTTGTGCTTTCGTGTCCTATTGCACAGTAGGAATGATAATCCAGCCACATCATTTTTGAATGCTGTTTCATTTTCCACCTGCCTTAAATCTACTTTGCTGCGCACCAGCATCTCAGCAAACTCCAATTCCCAAGGGCCGTGTCTGCCAGTTTCCTGCCATAACCACCAAACCACACATGAAGGATTCTTCCCGGTACATGGTGTATTCATTTGGCCTTCAAAACACAGCCCTGTTATGCTGGATCATTTTTAGACAAATTCTCTCAAGTCGCTAAGAGACAAAGAGAAATTTGTAATGAAGAAAACTGTACAGTGTCCTGTTTAAATCTTATGGGCAGATCAGGGATATACTATCCCTGTGCAGAGCAGCAAGGGAATGACACATTCTTTGCTGTTGCAAATGGAGAGTTCATTACACTGGAAGGGCAGGAGGGAAAAACCTCAGATAAGACTCTTTTTAAACATCTTTATCTTGCAGTTTAGGTTTTCTTCCTTTGAAAACCTGTTATTTTTACATTGCCAAACTCCATCTTAGACTGACTACAGTGGTTCCAAAAAGTTGTATTCATACCTCTGCATAAGTATTTGGCCCTTGAAGGGGGAAGCTATGGTATGTGGCCTGTAGCTTTCCCCAGTTACAGGTTTCAGACAGGAGGGTGGGTAGTTCTGTGAGGCTGAGGCAGCGCAGCTGATCCTGAAAGAACCAAGTCAGCAGCAGGAAAGATTTTGTATGCCAAGTGTAGATCTGGGCAGTTGCTGTACCAGTAATGGGTATGGGGTACCTCACAACTGAAATGTTTTGCACTAACAGTATTTTTTCTCTTTGTCTTAATAAAAATTTTCTGCCTGCAGCTGTTTGCACTGCAGAATGCCTATGTTAGTGCAACTTAATCCGAAACAACCAGTAAAAATTTGAATAATGAAAGTGACTGAGGCTTCTGGAAGGAAAATAGTTTTAAGATAATTTCATATATTTAATGTATTTGATTCTTAATGTTTTATTTCCATATCAAACCTCCCATTTTTCCATTTTACTCTGCAACAAAACACAGGGCAAATTTGTTCTGTGAATCTGAATGCCCTCAGTTCATAAGTTCCTGAACTTTAGTTGCTAGGAATATCAAAGTCTAAGCCAAGCTGAAAGGCAGCCCATTTCTGTAATGGTCAGAGTAAAACCCTTGATCTCAAACATTTTCACTTATCCAAGAACCAAACCCTGGCCCAAGCTTCACAGCTTTAGCCCATCTCTCATGGTGACACTAACATTCTGCTTTTACCCAGAGGGTGCTACCAAGAAACCGCTTGTAATGTCATTAATCCCAAAATGTGATTGTAACTGTAACAAAAGCTCAGTGTTGCCAGAGGTAAATAGAAGATATCACAAGGAATACTCTGGTAGACTTCGTGTTTTTGCTAGACTCCTCTCTAAGGCTCAGCTCCTCACCTCAGCTCCAGGCAGCAGCTGCACATCTGGTTTGTAGCAGAGAAGGGACATGCTGCACGAGCTTGCTGCTGAGTGAAGAAAGTGGTTAACTTCAGCTGTGTCTGCACTGCCGTGTCTGCACTGTGTGCTCGCTGTTGAACTGGACAGCTATCGTGGAAAGACCACTGATTTTCTTCCCATGTTCTTTAACCGTAGTCACATGTGGCCAAGCTAAACCCCCGCAGTGCAACTGTTTTTTCCTATTTACACATGTTACTAAGAAACATCAGCTAAGGATATGTTATTACAAGTTTGTGAATGACCCTATTCTTGGCACAGAGCCAAGCCAAACATTTTAGTTCATTTAAAAAAGCAGAATGTGATAGAGTCAGAAGTTATGATTGACAAGCAGAGGTGGAGTGCTACTATGAAAAAGAGAGACGGGAAATTCCAATAATCCTAATTAATAAGCATAGTCATTAATTCCATCAGTGGGATTATAAAACAGAAATGTAGTTCTCTCTTAAGAGCAGTTTGGCCAGGAAAGGACACAGGAGACAAACTGTAAAAAAAAGACTGATTCATTGATCAAGGCACCTTGATATGATAAAGATGTTAACATTGAGATTTTTTTTAAAAGCTTGTTTTTGTTAGGTTCATTAAGCTTCAAGTCTATAATAATTAAAAAGAAAAAAAAAAGGAAACTAAAACTTAAATCCATAATGAAACTAAAACCCAGAAATATAATTTAAATAGCAATGAAACAGACAAAGAGGGGTAAAAAATGATGGGATAGTCTTACGAAATAGGCAAAGAAGAATCTAAAAAACATTTCATTGTCTCTAAGCGCAACACAGAATTCTTTCTCTTTGTCACACCAGTGCTGTTGTAACCAATTTCTTACTCCTCCCCTTCTCCTGTTTACATCTACCAGAAGGAATATGTTGCTTTCTCTTTGACAGCTTTGTTAGAACATATGAACCACTAGTAACATTCTAGTAACAAAATTACCCCGTTTCTGTGGTTATTTTCTGAACAGGGACAGTAATTCAGAAATTACTATTTTCCCCTCTTTGTACTGGTTATTTCATTGTGGACTCTAAATGCTGGCATGAGACACACACTGACTGCACTGGAGTAGAATTCGGAGGGGATGTTACTGGCGCACCCACTTGCACCATTCTGCTTGAGAGTTTGTCAGTGTTTCAATTGCAAACTGCTCCTTGCACAGATTTATAACTAGGTCATAAGAGTTCCCTCCCAGCTAAAATTTGCACTTCTTTTAAGTTTTATGACACAAGCACAAAATCGAAGTTGGATTTTTTCATGGGATAAATTTCATCATAAGGCATAGATTTACACACTTACATCTCGTTCTTGTTTGGGAGTGTTACACATCCGACTCTGTCTGCAGGCATCGGCATAGGGTTCCAGAGGCCAATCATCACCTGGTTGTCCCTAACCTCAGTGAATCCCACAGAAGAAAGCCAATTAATACCAGCCAATCTGGCTCATAGTCAGCGTTCTTGTTTTGCTGGCTGTGGCCAAATTGTTTTTGTCAGTCCTTTGATCAATATAATTTCAGTATGCTTTCTAAATCATCGGTGGAGGAGAGGGAGACTCCATTTCAATGTACTTTTAAATGCTGGAGTCAGAAAAAAACAGAACAGATATTAGAGAATGAAATACTGTTTTTTCTTTTTTAGAACTAACACCCTGAATCCAAGATAATTGGAGCTAATTATGTCCATTGGCTTCATTGTCTCTTGCCAAAAACTATAGAAAGCAACAGCTGGAAAAGTGTCCACAGTCCCTTCACAGGAGGATCTCCACTGTTATACCAGGTACAAGGTTTATTACAAACTCTGAAGAAATGACCATTAATTGTTTAGGAGTTGTATTTCATGCCAGATATAAGAATTGAGGCACTGTTTTCCTGTCTGTTACTATTTTGTGCACAAGAGCTGTGCTTCAGTTCATGAGCACCATTCACCAACTTTGCATGGGGCTGGCTGCAGGAGAAGCATAAGGACTGTTGTATCAAAGGTTCACTTCCTTCCTGAAGCTTTAACAGACCTATCAAAGTTTTACGTTTCTTTCCCAAGAATACTGTTGTTCCACAGTTCGTCCTGGATTCTTGGAAGATCTTCCCTTTCATCCAAAAGCCAGATCATCAGGTAGTTGTGATGAAAGTTGTGGGCTAGACAGATACAGGACAGTGCAGTTGAAATGGTGCCAAATCCATCCTAAGTGCAGGCTTTTTGCAGAAACACCAGAAAAATACTTAGACTGTCACTTTACATTATACTTTTTTAATACTGTTGCTATTTTACCAATCCAGTTTTAAGGGATTTAGTTCTCTTTTGTAGACACAGCCATACTGTATTTCCTTATCCAGTAATTAGGGCCGTGTGAAATACTCTCTGTCAAATCCCAAACCACCAAGCACTGTCTTGGTTTCAGCTTTCATTATGAACTCAAAATTCAGACCAGGATGGTCTATTGAGAAAATGGTTTGTTAAGGTTCACAAACCTTGCAAACAGACTTTGGGCCTATTTTGATTAACTCCACTTCTAATGGTTGGAGGCATGTTTGAAAACCAGGTTGAAGATGGCTCTTCATGATGCATTTCCCAGGTCTTTGGCTAAGCCAACCAGACAAACCAAGGCCCCACTTAGCCACTGCTTCTGAACAAAATTTGTAGTGCAGTCTGGCACTCTACCTCTCAGGTGGTTAACCTATGTTGGAACTCAGCACTGAAAGAGCCACTTCAAATTATTATGAAACATGCCTCATTCTCAGTGCAGGCATGGAACTAGCTAATCAGAGCTGCATGGATATAGTGTTCAGGCTTCTTGGTCTTCATCCAAAGGTACTCAGAGCTCCAGGTTTTAAGTTACTCAGTTAGTTACATATTCAGAACAGAACGACAATTTTAACTCCTAAATAAGGTAATTAGAAAAGAAAGCCCCCCTTCACCCTATTTTAACTCCCTGAAACAACTCCCACCATTACAGCATTCAGTGTACAGGGGTGTGTAATCATGACGGAGACGTTTAGCTTTTGGGTTTTCGTCTTTCCTGGTGTTATATTCCTGAAAGACTGTTTTATCATTAGATGAAAGCGTTGGAATTGAAATATTGCCGTGTGGCTTACATTAGTGATAGTAATAGTCCGCTCCAAAATCACCCACCCAACATGCCTTTGAATTTGTTTGATTGAATTGACCCGCCAAGGTCTTAGACATGGCTAATCTTTGTTCTCTGGCAGATTGTCTTCATTAGGACATTGCAGGATTCTGCAGAAGCAGCATTCTGCTGGGATAGTGTCATTTCACAGTATGCACAGCTTATGAAGAGTAGGTTACCTCACACTTAAATCAGTATTGGGTTTTTTGTGGTTTGTGTTTTTTGTTTTTTCTCTGTGCATGTTAGCTTCAAAGCTGGGGTTCCTCATACCAACTCATACTACAAGAGAAGCCAAAATAGGCAGATTGTACATAAAGGGAAACCCTGTGTCTGCAAGAGGCACTAAATCAAGTATAGGTTGTGGCACTGTTGAAGCTAATTCTGGATAGCAAATGTGAATGAGACTGAGTAATGCTGCAGTCTATCACATCTCACCCTAGCTAGTGTGACAGTACTTGCAAAGCACCCCATGTAAAATAAAACATTTCTTTAAAAGTGTTAGAAACTGGTATGAGGTGACTTATTTGATTTGAAACATGGAGTTATCAAATAAAACAGCCGTCTGTCAGATCAGGTGTATCCATGGAGCAGCAGTCACTTCTAAGAGTGCTGTGAGTTTGTAAACTGTCCATCTAAAATACTTTCCTCTCCTTCTCTTGCAATACTTTAGTTTCTTTATATGTTCAGATGTCCAATTTTCCATTCTTGATGTTCTGTCTAAGTTTGTTTCACTGTATTCACGTAAGAGAAGTAAAAAAAAAAAAAAAATTCCTGTATGGCTAAGAGGCTGAGTTATTTCCATCTCAGTGAACAGGGGGAGAAAGAAAGGGCAGATGTATTTTAAGGGGAAGTAGAGGATTTCATGCACATTTTTCTAACACCAAGCATCACAACATTATCTGAATATTGGGACATATACTGAGCATAAAAGAAAAACCTCTAAAATTGATTAAAAGAAATGTTTTGATCCTGCGTGTGTAAATTGATCTGTCATTATCACTGCCACAAGATGTTCTTGATATTAAGAAGAAAATCTCCAACTATCTGTGGAAAGGGACAATGCTTCAGGCAGTAGAATGATGAGGAGACTGCAGGAACCAACAGGAGAAAGAAGGAAAGTGATAGTGGATGAGAGAATGGATGCCTGTAGTGCTGGCTGGAAAATGAAAACAGAATTAAAATATACCTGGACAGGGGAAGTAAGAGAGAGAGGGAGCAGTGTGCTGAAGAGGAGTCTAGATCGTTAAGCAGAGAACTAGCTGCCTGGGTAAAGATTTGAGGGCAAAGAGTTAATACCATGTACCTACTACATGTAGATATGTCGTGGGTACAAAGACTGTGTGTATCCTATGTGTTGGAACACAGGAAAGGGAGACGTGGCAACAAAGAAGGGTAGATGGTCAGGGGCAGTTGCCATAGAGCAGCAAAAACGAATAGATGAGGACCTACAATTTAAAATGGGAGTTGAGGCTGTCTGGACAGTAAGACTAGGATTGGGAGAAGAAAAGGGACTGTGCACAAGCACCCAGAGGACTCTGACTTTTTAGGCATGAAGAGAGATGTGCTGAGAGCAACTGGAAAGGTTTCATGAGAAAGATGAAATTTGGATCCTGAGGCAGAGATTTGGATCCCTGAGGGAAGAGATTAATGAAGGCAAAGCTGTGTCAGAGAAGGTGAGACAGGAGGGGTAATGCTGACGTGGCATAGACAAATAGCTGAGGAACATGGAATAGTACATGTGATATTTAGGTCCTCTCCCAGTTTCTCTGCTGTCAGCAAAAGTCTGTTTAAATGCTAGCAGAGTGTGTGTCATCCCACTTCAGTGTTGCCAATAAAGAGGTCAACAACCTATTGCTATAAGCTACTCCATTAAATTAAATTACCTAGACCCGTGTGGAAAATTCGTACAGTTGACAGTGCAGTGCTTACAAGTAGTTTCATGATGGAACTTCTGTTTTTTCACTTTGCTTTCAAAAAATAAAAATAAGCAAAGAAAAATACGTACTGATAGCACTATTTAAGTTTCATTTAAGCACCCGGAAATTTTTAAATTTCCAAAGCACTCTGAACCTTGCAATCATCATTATGTTTCCCTTCCCAATCCCATAAATCTGCTCTCTGATACCATCTTTAATTGCAAGCACACTGGGGATTCTTTTATTATGTTGGGTATTTTTTCTCCGCAGGCCATTGACACACTGACCTGTTTTGGGAGTGAATCAGGAATGAGTACTGGGGCAAGATAATGTCTTTAGTACTCTTCCTTCATTTGTTACAAAACCCTGTGAGATGTACAGTGGTATAAGGTGGCTGTAGGAAGAAAAAGAACAAGTCATATGGCTGTGTTAATTGAATACTGGCTCATGGAGTTGGATTCTCTCCCCTTCCCGTTACCATTCGGTCACTGTGCTTTGCCAGGCATCACACTTTTCCACAGGTGGTCACTAATTGTGTTTGCCTCATTTCTGGGGTCCTGACAGGAGACTCTAGGGTCTGGTTTGCAAAAGTGCTGAGCATTCACAGCTGCAACTGAAGTTAGTGGTACTTGTATTTTTAACACATAAAGCACTATGTAACATTATATACTCTGAAATATCCATATGACAAATTTCAAGTGAACTGGTTAGTGAAGTCAATTGGCATGAAAAATACAGGGATTTAAATGTGGGGGAAGTTTGGAATTTCTCAAGTCAAAAGTAAAAAACTTTTTGTAATTTGGATCCCAACATAGTGGGTGGAAAAGACTTACCAAGAGGGCCCCAGCTCCAACTGAATGAATAACCATCTCAAAAGGGATATTAAGACTAAGCAGGGAGCTTACAAGGGATGGAAAAAATAATCGATCCGCAAAGAAAGCTATGTCTTGGATGTCAGAAAGTATACAGAGAAAGTGAGAACTGCCAGGAATCAGAGAGAGTTGAACCTTGAAAAGAAAATTAAAACAAGGAGAAAGAAGGTCTTTGGCTATAGAAATAAAAAGAGAAAAAGAGAAGAAAGGAGATGAAATTGGAATGCTCTATAAACTAAGGATATGGCAGGGATTTTATTCTCAAAGTATAAGACAAAAAAAAAAAAAAAAAAAGGGTCAATACCTCAGTTTTCAAATATGGGTCATGGTGGGCAGGTTGACGAGCAGGAAGGAGGACCTGGAGAAACCAAAATGATGTGAAGCAAAATTCAAAATCCTTGCTACATTCAAGTGAGGAGAGTGGATAATCTCCATTTCTGAATGCTGGCACATGAAATTACAGGTCACAGGCAAAGTAATTTAAAAAAATCTATAAAAAGACAAGTACCAGGTAACTAACAAGAGTAAATTACACATTACTATAAAATTATGTTTAATATTTCTAGTAAAATGAAAGCACAAGTTTAGTGCTGCAGAAAGGAAGGAAATCTGATTTGCAGAATTTACATGCCTTCTAGGCTAAATTCCCCAATATGCAGCATTTTAGTCTATATTTTAAAGATATGGACAATTAGAAATGGTGGGGGAAAGAACTAAATTGCATACAGGGTGTATCATACCAGGATAACCTTATATCTGTGTTTGATTTTTTGTGGATTTTGTCAGTGTGTATTTCACTGAAAATTTCTCCTAAATTATGTATGGATTAAGAAGAAACAGACAGGGTTTAACTGGGTGGTAAAAGGGTACACAGGAATGACTGGTACTCACAGGTGAAGGACTGCTGGCAAGAGAACACACATAAATATTTGCAAAGATTATTTTGGTCCTTAGCTATTTGAATATTTTCATTAATGACACTGGCTCAGAATTAATTGTATCCTAATAAAATCTGCTCTTGACTTCAAGATGGAAAGCACTGTCAAAAACAGGAGAGATCCAAATATCTTATGCAAAGAATCATACGACACTCAGGACTGAACTGTTTGTGAGATCATGCACATAAAGAGCTAAAGCCAGAAATTTCTGCTCTAGGCTGAGGACTCATCAATTTCCCGATGCACGAGGAGGAAAAAGGCCTGGGGATTTGGGTTACATAGTGACAACAAATGTTCATGTCACTTGAACGAGGCCAAGAAGAAGCAAATTAAACCCTTAAACTATGTCAAAGATAACTTCAGTAAAGATAGAGAAGAGTTAATACTATTTTACAAGTCATGGGCCAGATCCAGGAAGGGTATACCATGTACATTTCTGGCCCTGTATGGTAAAGAATGATGAATTTAAACTAGAACCTTTCCTGTCTTATGGGAGAAAATAAAAACAGCTTTTACTGCTTTTTCTAGTAGGAAAAAAAAGGCTGAGGCAGGAAATTGTTAATCTCTATAAATACATATGAAGAGGTGGAGCTGGTTTGAAGGTATGGGGGCAGTGAGAAGGAGAGCAGACAATACTGGATTTCAAGGAAGAGTTCTCAAGCTAAAGAAAATTAGGGCAAAAGAATTCACTGATATGAAGTACATATGTATGTATTAGCCTAGGAACTGGGATGAGCTTTTTGAGTATCAGAAATCACTGAAAAGCTTCTGGCAGAAGAGAGATGAGCATAAAGGCTGTACCACAGCTGTAGCTAGCACCCCTCCAGTGCATACTGACTTTCCTGCTGCTTTCTCTCCCTCTGACCAGCAGCAGGCTGGATTCCACCCTCCAAGCTCCATGCAGGTTACTACATGTCTACATGTTTCTTTTTAAATACGTTTGTTGTTGCCATGTTCTTTGTGCCTGTACTTGCTGATTTTCTGAGGCCAGACATTACAAGCACATAAGTCACAGAAGAGACAAGGAATCTTGTCTTGCCAGCTTATTACAGCGTCATAAGTCTCACAGATGTTCAAATATATTGGTTTTGAAATGAAACTCCCACTATGTGGTTGAATTATTGCTGCTGGTGAAGGACCTGCTTCCATCCTATCCGACCTCTCTTTATTGTTTGGTGGTGTTTTCATGGTTGTTTTTATGTACTGGCGTATCCTGTTTCCAGTGATGGCTAAAGCTCTGCATTTCCAAATACTGGGCTTGGTTCCATTTATTGTAACATGTAGACTTTCTGCTTTTATCCCATAGCAATATTCATGTTTTTCTCTACCTCTTGCATTTTGCCCACAACAATGTGCAGGGTTAGGCTTGAAGGTATCCCTAACTCACTATATCATTTCTGAGGATGGTCAAGGCCAGATGTCTGAAGAAAGCTGTGGGAAGAGGGAAATATAGTGAGACTTCCTCAAAATACTCTTCAGGCTCCAGGAATTTGTGGCTCGGGTAATTCCTGAGCCAGAGATGGGGCCTTTGTTTTTGATAGCTCTGATGGATTTTTCTTCTGTAAATTTGTTCATGAATTTTTAAATGCAAGTTAACTTGTGGTATCCCACAACATCCTGTGGCAAGGGGTTAGCTGGCTTTACTGTGAGTTAAGAAAGTTAAAATCTACCTTTTTATTTGAAAAATGCTTCCTGCTTTTCATTTGATGCCCTCTGGCTTGTATACCAGAAGCAGTGCGTAGTTGCTTCCTATTTACCATGTTTATGCCACTTGCGATTTTACAGACATGTATCATATTGTCTCCTAGGCTGAAGGGTCTTACCATATTTAATCATTCCCTAGATGGAAGCCCATCCACAACTTCTGTCAGCCTTGGTATCCTGCTCTGTATGTTTACCAGATTTACTAATTATTTGGGCATAGTGGACAGTAGTTCCTCCTTTGGCAATTTGTACTGGGATTTCATATCCAGCTACTACTGAAAGGTGAACAGATAGAATCCTTGAATTTGAAGGAGCTCATTCAGATGGTGTTTTGGTTTTGAGCCTTTAATGTGGCTCTCTCCAGTGCTCAGAGTAGTGCTCCAGTGCCAGAGACTTCTTCAAGTCTGCATAACATTGTCCCTGTTCGTCCTGTACTAATTTCTGCCACTCCCTTTTCATTGTCAGTATGCATACAACCTCTCTGGTCTTCTGCAGACCCTTTCACCCCATCTCGAGTGCTCCCATCTCAAGAATAACAAACATAAATATCTTCTTCCATACAACTTCAAATGCCAGCAGATTGGAGCCTGCCCAGTCTACCTCTTGCCCACCTTTCTAACCTTTGCTTGCCAGCTGCTACCATCACTTCCTACCTATTTCTCTGTATTTCTATTCTCAAAGCAATAGGGTGTCTCTTCCTCACTGTCTCCCCCTTGCATCTCCTACCTATGCTAAATCCTCTGGCATAGCCATCATAGCTATTCCCCAAAGCAGCTTTCTTTGAGCTGAGTATCTTTGAAAACATTCCAAAAGAGGAAATTTAGACCTAACCATGCTGTCAATCCGAGAGCCAGAGCTTATCCCCACAGCCCCACTCCACTTACCATTGTGCAGGGAAGTGCAGGCGTAGGGAGGAGCAGGCAGCCATCTGGTAGCTGCATGCACAACAGAGACCTTCAACCTTTGGTCCTGTCAGCTTCTTATCCCTGTGCCACTGCTGGATCAAAATGAATGCCCTCATTTCAAGTGCCTGTCAGAGAAGGTGAGAAAGCTTCCAGGAAGGAAGAAAAACTGCAGGAAAATGAAAGAAAAAATTTAATTGTCTCTTTCCTTTCTCTTTCTTGCAATTGTCCTGCAGCCTTACAGGTGAGATACCCCCATCTCAAAGCTGCTGCCTTCTCTGCCCCACAGACTGAGGTATTTCAGGATATTCTTACTCTTTTTCGAGGTCAATTTGAGACCACCTCTGTGTGGTATCTTTGTTATTTGTTATTTGTTTAAGGCAGAGCTTGGAGGAAGCAAGAGCCAGAAAACCAAAGGACCATGCATGTAAAACAGAGGATTTTCCCGTTCATCTCCTGTCCAGGCATGGCTTTTATCTCACTCAGGTCTGACCAGTAACTCTCAGAGATCAGAAGATGTCTGGCTTCCTCTTGTCTGCATTCAGATACATTAAACTCTTGGTACTTGCTTGGGAATTGGTTGTGGCTATTCGTGTAATTCACTGAATATCCTGTTCTTGTTACCTTTGGCTACTGCAACAAGACTGTGGTGAGCTACCCACTTGGTGCTCCTCAGTCTCTCTAGTTATGACAGGTTTAGTTCTTGTCAGAAAACTTGGGTGGCTACATTTGTGACAACAAAATTGAGACTAATGACAAATGCCAAGTGTGCTGGCAAATAGCCAGGTGATGGGCAATAGGTTCAGCAGCTCAAGCCAACACTAACATCAAGCAGTATCCAACACTGAGCCCTTTTGCCCTAAGCAACCCTTCAGCTTACTGTGCTAGTGGAAATCTTTTCAGGATTCTACTGTGTAGCAACCTTGCACCTTCCTTTGAAGGCTTTCTCTTGATCACTGGTATATTTTGTACTGGATTTTGGCTGTAATGGTTAATGTCATTCATAGAACTACTTTTAGTGACTTTTATCATGGCTAGATTTTGAGCTGCACATGGAGAGTAATTTCTGGCTTCAGCTGGTCTTGTGTCTTCTTGAAATGTGGCTATGTTGGAGAATATTGACCAAAGTAATTATTCGTGTTCTTGTCTCATTCTGAGGAAAAAAGTCTGATTTAGTTGCATGATTTGAGCTGACCTGCTATTAATGGGTTTGCCTGTCAGTGACACCAAGTTTTGCATTCTAAAATGTTCTTGTTTATATGGATGTATTTGTTTCTTCCTGATAATTTGCACTGAATAAGAATTAGTGAACTGGTAAATTAATTGTCTTATATTACTTACTTAAGAGTGTTGTATTTCCAACAGACTGGAAGTAAGTCTAATAAGTTTGTTAATCTGATACATTCATAGAAGTCTTTCTTGGTGATAGGTTAATTAAATGTAAAAGACACTTTAAGTTATCATTTGCTTGCTACCAGTACAAATCTTTGCTGAGGCCAAAATTCGTATCTGTGCGAACCGTTTGCTACATTATTCCCATGGCCTGCTCATGCCTAACTGCCCCAAACCACAAATCATTTGCTCATTCTTGTTCAAGCCATCAGTCTAGCCCTCTGGGCTTTGCTGAATCCAGCAATAAATCTAGCTCTGATGACCCAGATCTTCTGAACCCTAACCTTAAAATTAGACTTAATAGTCCAGAGACCCCTAAAAGCAAGAGAATTAATCACAAGCCATTTGTCTCTGTTAGTCTAGCTGCTAGTCCTACAGGTCATGCAGTATCCAACAATAAAACAATCTCTTTAGTCCTTGCCATCCTAAAAGTAATCTGAAGTCTAACTTTTAATGTAACCTGAAAACCAATATCTAGTCCTGCATTAACAAAGTATCTTTAGTCTACGGTACAATTAAGAGATATCATTGGTTGGGCTTGATGACATCAGGAATTGAAAAATAATGGCTTACAGTTACCTGCTGTAAATTTCCATGCTAGCCCATGGAGAGCAAGTCTGAATGAGTAAGGATAATTTCTGATTTTATTAAGGTCAGAAGTGCAACTGAAACTAGGTGGCAGGAATACTTAGTCTTGTGGCTGTGATAAGTTGGCAGGTTATAGTCAGGAGGAGATGTGGGTATAGAAAATGAGGAACTGATGAATTAGCTTTACAACCAAATCATTTTGTCTTCAATGAGGCAAAGAAAAACATCTGGGGCAAGAATCTTCCAGGGCTGGAAACAGACAGTATGTAGAGGCAGCCTGAGCAGATGCTGCCATAGCCTTTAGATCTGAGAGTATTAGCCTGAAAAATTTATTCTGAAATACCTGATGTCGACATTATACTTATTCTAGTACCTACACAGAAACAATTCTCTTCAGCCTTGCAATCTACAGCAAAGCACTTCATCTTCAAAACCCTAGGCCTAATCAACACTATTTCCAAGTGACCAAGAATACTGAACTACATGCTCTTGCTAGGCTTCCACCATCCTTTTTCTGCAGGACTTGCTTAATAATAATAAAAAAATTGTTTCATAGTGTCTCCTGCTTGGAAATTGCTCCTATTCTAAATGCTAATGTTGTCTTAATGTTAGTATAGAGGCCAAGAACAGGTAAAGACTCTTCTGGTACTTTCTCTAGTACTTGGTCTTTGAGCATGGCAAATCTTCCCTCCTGTAATAGGATAACAGCAACCTAAAATACCCAGCCCATTCTATTCTCAATGCTAAATCTAACCCAGCAGTTTCCCTATGCTGGCAGGGGCAAAGGACACCTTCTCTTTTGAGTATGAATATAAGTTGTCCTCAGTGCTAGAATTTAGTTTAGGTTTACAAATAACTTCAGAAAGTGAGAAAATCTGTGGCTAAACTTTACAGAGAAATTCTACTTAATTAACATTAACAGAATTAACAGAATGCTTTGCTATCTGTCAGGTTCAATATTGAACAAATGAAAAAAGTAAGCTCCAGAATAATAATTTTTTTTCTGCTTTGTAAAACATGAAGATAAATACCAGTCTCCATATAGGGGAGGTTAAAGCCTCATGTGCTAGAAGGCTTGCAGGCAAGCTTTTGGCACTGAGGAGGCAGTGGAAGCTCTTCAGCTATGTTTGGGTTCTCGTTATCGTTCTTTATATCCCTTCCAGTCTGAAGAATAGCAACCAAGGAAGGAAGTGTCAACAAAGCACACTGAGTATTTTTCAGCTTAGCTGAGACCTTGCACCTTGGAAGCTGGAAACTGAGACAATAAGGGAATGGTGCATGCAGTATTGGTATTTTTGGGGGTAAAGTCCAGGCGTTTGGGATGTTTTGATTCTCTCTTTCCTGAGGGAGAGCACAGCTCCAGGGAGTTCTTGCCAAAAAATGAACTTGTGGATCAGTGACGCTCTGATCAAGCAAATCAGCCAACTTCAGCTGGCAGCAGAGGAATGGGCACTTCTTGGTCTGCCTCAGTGCTGGCCCTGGGTGATCACAGACCACACTGCAGGTGCAGCTTGTTCTCAGTCCACAGGAAGCCTACTTTTAAACACATACTATGCTGGGAATAGCTCCAGAGGAAAACACATATTTTATATATTGGGCTTGCTTAAAATAAACTTTGCCATCCTCTGTATCTTCTTTAGTACTGACTCCCATTTTATCCAATATTGTTTAACTTGTTCATCAATTACTTGGATGAAGTGTCAGATGCCTCCTAAGCGAATTCGCTGATGACACAAAGCTGGCAGGAGTGACTGATACCACAGAGGGCTGTGCTGACATTCATGAATACCTGGACTGGCTGGAGAGCTGGGCAGAGAAACCTAATGAAGTTCAGCAAAGGACAATACAAAGTCCTGCACCTGAGGAAGAATAACCCCCTGCACCAGTACAGGCTGGGGGCCAAGCTGCTGGAAAGCAGCTCTGCAGAGAAGGGCCTGTGGGTCCTGGTGGACAACAAGCTGTCCATGAGGCAGCAGTGAGCCCTTGTGGCCAAGAACGCCAGTGGTATCCTTGGGTGCATTAGGAAGTGCATTGCCAGCAGCTCCAGGGAGGTGATCCTGCCCCTCTACTCAGCCGTGGTGAGGCCACATCTGGAGTGCTGTGTCCAGTTCTGGGCTCCTCAGAGCAAGAATGACATGGAGCTCCTGGAGTGAATCCAGCACAGGGGTATGAATATTAAGGGACTGGAGCATCTTTCTTACAAGGAAAGGCTGAGGGAGCTGGGCCTGTTCAGTCTTGAGAAAAGATGACTGAGAGGGGGCCTTATCAATGTCTATCAGTACTTGAAGTGGGGGTGCCAAGAGGATGGAACCAGGCTCTTCTTGGTAGTGCCAAGCACCAAGACACGAGGCAACGGGCAGAAACTGATGCACAGGAAGTTCAACCTGAACATGAAGGAGAATTTTACTGTGCAGTGACCATGCACTAGAACAGATTGCCCAGAGAGGTTGTGGAGTCTCCCTCACTGGAGATATTCAAGAACTGTCTGGACACAATCCTGTACCATGTGCTCTAGGATGACCCTGCCTGAGCAGGAAGTTTGGATCAAATGACACATTTTGATCCCTTACAACCTTATCCTGTGACTCTGTGATTCTGTGATGAGTGTGATTCCTGTCATGGGCTTCAGGCCCCTCTTTTAGGGTGGGGTTAGGCAATGAAAACTGTGAAGCTAGATTTGTTCCTGAATCTTACAGCCACTAAAAGGGTAAGATATTGTGTGAAGTTAGTAGGGGGAAAGATGTTATGACAAATTTCATATGCCTCATCAGATGGGACTAGATTAAAACAGCCTAGGACTAAACAATCTGCAACTCATGAACCATAAAATGAATCATAAATTATTTGAGCTGGAGGCTACTTACCTCATATTGGTCCTGTTAACCAGTTCCCAGAAGAAAGTCCCTGAAGTTCTAGACTTCCCCTTCCCCACCTTACTTCTGCTCCAAAAGACAGGTTCTTGAAGTGCTGAAATTATTTGTTACTTTTTTCTTCCTGCTTGCTGTGTCCTTCATCTTACCTGTTATGATTTGTAGGGCACGAACATAAAACTATTTAGAGACTTTCTTCCCCTCAGCTTCAACCCTGAAAGGGAGGTTTGCATCCTTGCAGAAACAAAACTTAAATAATTTCTGTCAAATGAACTCTTGACTCTGGTACAACTTGTAAGATTCTGGAGTAATATTTTCACTTCTTTTCTGAATGAAATTCTATCAGTATACCTAAACATATGTCCTGAAACAGAAATCACAAACCCTTAGAGAAAAAAGGAGTTGGTTGTGAACTAACTCCTCCTGCTAACTACATCTCTCCCTCTTTATCATAGCAAAACTTGCAAGACTGAGAAATGAATGTCAATTTATATTTCTTCTTTTCTTGTCCTACAAAATCCTAAGCACCTGAAAGAGATGCTTACAACTCAAAAGAAGTTATTTGAAAATCCAAGGTTTGATATTAAGAACTAGGTCTATTGGTTTTCTTTTCTTTAAGAGGGTTCCTAACTATAGTATTCATGCTGAGCTCAGTCGGAGGCTGGGCAGAAGAACTCAATCACACATCCTTTCTCCACACTAACAACTGCTTTCTTTATCCTTCTTTACCAGCACCTGCAAGATTGGGGCTTGTGTTTCATTCTAGTTTTCCTTGTAGTAAATTGCAACCCTTGAGCTGACCCAAACCCTAGACTGAAGGCAGTAATCCAAGACATCTTACAGTGCAAGCGTATTATATTTTACATGGCAAACTCACATTTTTAAGCTATAACCTTCACCTGTTTTTCTGAAAATCCAAGGTTCGAGAAGGAAAGCAGATCCTTGCTTCCTAATCCCAGCTCTTGCCAGAAACACAGTCTATGCTGCTACTCTGTGCCGTGTTGTCCCCACAAGTGCTTGGGCGAGGCAGCAGGAGAGCAGCCAGGAGAAGGAGGTAAAGTTTACTAAAGCAACCCATAGGCACATGTCTGGCTAAGTAGAAATACCTGACAGAACTCATTTTCATAGGGAGAGGCATGTAACTGGCTGCTGCAGCTGCTCCTCGAGCATATAGTAGGGAGTAGAGATACCCCTCTAGCTAGTTCCTAGTGTGATCTGTTGAATTTGTCATGGGAGACCATTTTTTCAGGCAGTAACAAATTAATTCCTTCTTCAGGACACACCATCTTATTCTCATTATTTGCTATGAGATGCCCAAACACACCTCTATTTCCCCTGTTCCCTGGCAGCAGGAAATGTGGAAACTCAACAGGCACTCCCTGGAGATCTGGCTTTGAGATTTAGGTCTGTAAAGTTCACAGGGACAGAGATCGTCATGGCCAAGAGTTTTCTTGGTCTCTGTATCCCCATTCTCGGAGTGGCATGAGAGGTACCCAGAGGCTGCAATAGCACATAATCCTCTTATTCCAAAGCAGACTCAACCTAACCCTTTCTTTTTGGAAAGCTGAAGAGCTTTTACCTAATTTGATACTGAGTATTGGTTTATGAATAAAAATGTAAAAGAACTGAGCCATACAAGGCCCAGTCATAAGAAAGTCAGGCATTTCTCTTCTGGAAAGGAGAAAGTACAGGGACAGTGTGATAAGGATTTTTAAAATCTTTGGCAGAATGGAAAGGATCAATTGTGATCATTTGTTCACTGTCTCATTCATTACAAACCTAGGGTAATCAAATGAAATCAGAAAGAGGCAAGTTTCAGAATACTGAGAGAGTTGGTTCTTTTCAGATCAGGTAACTAAGGCACAGAATCCTTTGCTGGATAACCTGTGGATACTGTTTACATGTGCTTAAGATGAGGTGAGATCAGGAAAATTAAATCATGACTGAATATTGAGGTATATTATTAGGCTTACTCTGTTTTATGCTCTAGGCACCTCCCTATGATCATTCTCAGAGCCATGAAAACTGTTGATTAGATTTTCTAAGGCCAATTCATGTTCCTAAATCCAAGCTCTAGGTGTCTTTATCAACTGTGATCACCGATCTGAAACAGCCAAAGATCCTGTAATCCTGTGATCCATAGCCATAGCCACAAGCCGATTTCACCTGTAATATCAAATCAATTTCCTCACCAAAGTGAGCTCACAGTCAAGGAGCAAATCAAACTGTCCAGTCCCTGCTCTCCTAGATTCTAATCCTGAGCTTAATATGTCTTTTGAACTTGGGACACTAATAGCGATTCACTTTTCTTTGAAAGGCATGCAATAAAGGGTTGAGCACAGCTTCTCAGACACTGTCATTTTGAAGTTTAAGCTGATACTGTAGTTGTGGCCAAAACTAAATGTGCTTCAGAAATATTCTTCATCTTTCACCCTTCCTTGCTCTGTTCCTGCAAGTCTTGAAGGAGGTAGTAATAATGACACTATTTTGCATCTCTACTTCTCACATCTCTAACACTCTCCTGAAGCTATACCATAGCTCTTTGACCCATTATCTCCCAAGCAATAAGCTTTTTGTCAGTGCTGGTGGTGCAAGCTTTCCACTAGCTCTGTGAGTCTTGCAGGATCTGGCAATGAAACTGAGCTTTCTTACAACCTTAATGCCGGTTTTCCCAATCTTTCCTTAAATCCCGACACTTCTAGTGCTCTTACAATCTCTTCATCTGCTGAAAGCTGTTCTTCCTTCTCAGCTGTCTGTATGCTGGGAAAGATTTGCTACACCCTACACTTGTATTCAGTGGCTGAGAATTTCTGCCTTTCTTGTTCTTCCCACAGTATGTACACTGAGCCATGATCTTCAGTCTGGCTGTGTCCTGAGTCACTGGATTCTTTATCTTGCATCTACATAGTTGTTCTGCACACTAATGGCTGTCACTGTTCTGATTTTTCCCTTGGACAGCTCCTGTGCTATTGACATTTGTATGCATTTCCCCAGGGCTGAAGATGATTCTCTTGATATTTTCTCCTGAAAACTGAAATCACATGTCTCACAAATAATGCTGTTTCTGATTAGAGAATCTTTTTTGTCTCCAGAGTTACATGTGGATACCAGAACTCTCCATTGTGTAACTCACAAATCTAACTTACCCTCTTCTTAATTCCAGGTAAAATACTTTCCCGACTGTCATTCCAAACCCAATACCTGTCCACAGTATCCTTCTGCCTAAAATTGTGACAATCCAAAGCATGGGACATGAGAAAGAGACAGATCTTTGCCTTGTTAATCCTTACAGTCAGTTCAGTATTCTGGATCCATTTTTCCTTTATACTGCTTTCATGATTATGCAATACTATTTGTCTAGAAGTCCAGCTTTCCTGTGGAGTGAGTCATGTTGCTTTTATTCAGAAATGCTGCCTTGTTCTCTTCTAAAACATGTACCTTTGTCCAGTGTGAGCATCACTCCCCCATCACTTCTATCCTAGCTAACAAAATGGCAGGATTTCATTATCCCTCTATTAAAGAAGCTCTTTATTAGGAGAAGCCTTTTCACAGATGCTGCAAGTCAACTCCAGCTATGACTACATAGTGCAAACAGACTGGTGCCTCCTCCAGACTTTCTTCTCTAGCTCACACTCCATCTACATTGCTGCATCACAAAAGGAAGATTCAAGCAATCTACACAATTATTGGGATGATTTGCACCCTTTTCAGATAGTGTTAAGACCTCAGATAGGAGAACTTTTCTTCCAAATTCCCTGATTGTTGTTTTGTTTTCATGGCTACATTTCCATGGTTAACCCAGCTCAGCAGAAGCCATTTTCAGCTATTTTTTTTTCAGTGACAAGATACCATTCATCTGAGTTTTCTGATTCAGCCCAGGACAGTGGGGAAGGGCAGAGGGAAAAGAAAACAAAACAGAGTGGTGGAGGGTTTATTTCTAGAATCTAGTTCTGACTTGTATTTCATTTCTGCTGACATGAGATCATTGATTCAAACACTGCTAAACCAAATTTGTCCAAATTCAAGGAAAATTCAGACTGGCAGACTCCAACACATACTCTCTGATAAATGCACTGATTGCATCTTTCCGTTCCTTTGAAAACAGCAATACTGTAGTGATGTGTTTGGCCTGGTGTTTCAGGGGATGATGATCAAATCACTGGTCCCTGAGCTGCATTGTTTTACAGAGAGAGGTTTTTTCCATGCAATCTGTGCAGAGTTCATGTAATGTGCCCTCCAATCACTCCTTCCTCCAATCGGCTCCAGTAATTTGGCATTACTAAGAAGAGGTGGACATATTTTGTTTCGTTTCAAACCCACTCAAACACTTTTGAAATGAGGAACAGAACTCCAAAATGATTAGATTTGTTTTCCCTTTAAAGGGGGCAAAATGCCAATTTGGGCTGCTATGAAGAGAAGGAAGTCTTGAATTAACAATGTATGAATTCCTAGCAGTGGCCAAACACTTCCCTCTGGCTGTGTTATGAAGAGAGGGAAAATGCCATATTATCAGTGGATCCCACTTCTTACAGCTGCACCCTACAACTTCTCCAAAGCTCTCCCATTCTTCTCATTCTCTCAGGAACCAATTCTGCTGTGGATATAAAGCGTAGTCCTCATGTTTCAACATTTCTGAATGGAAGAAGTAATGGCTGCTTGTCCTCTCTATAACAAGACAGATGCTACATTCATCTGCTTCGAGAGGTCTGTTTTCAGGAGTCACTAACTCCTATTCATTTCGTTTTTGGGTAGAGGAGCAGAGCAAGGCCAGTGAAAATGAGGGAAGTGGAGTAAAAGTATTATGCCCAAGTCCTGGCTCCTGCTGCCCCTGCTGCCACTGCAGCCACTGCAGCCACTGCAACCACTGCTGCCCAGGAGTATAAACTGCATGCAGTGTAAACGGAGGATGTTTACAGCTGAAAGGAGTACAGATGCCAAAATACTCAGCTGCAGCTCTGTGCAGAGCATTTCTGGCCATACCAATAGTATGAAACTTTATTATTAGGTTCTTTCAGAAAGCAGTCACCTTCAAAAACAGGGGCTTGGTTGCTTCACAGCAAAGCCAGTCTGCATTTGTTTGTGGTGGTATATGAACCTTGAGTTTCGCTGTCTTATCACACCTTGCCTTTGTGCTTTTGCTGCAGCTGAATGTCAGGCTGGGTGGCAAAGTCTTCTATGTAGCAGAGCGAGCCTGGTTTTCTTTAATTTCCTTCTCTCTGAACAAACAAAGAATAAAGCATCTACTTGCAGAACTGGGCTGCTTTTTTTCCACAGCAAATGAAGACAAGAGATTTTGGAAGGATAAAGGCCTGTGTATCTCCCCATGTGATGATTTACGTCACTTATTTTTTACAGCTGTCCAAATTACCTCTTAAAAATGTGCATTTTTGCAATAGCTCTACTCACCATTTTCCCCCTCAGTTAAGGTCACTGCCTCTTACCACTGTGCAATGAAGCTGCAGTAACAGCAGTGAGGTTTGCAGGTGTGGCCTCAAATGAGGAGAGGTGAAGCTAGGTAACAGTGGGTGAGGGCTAAGCAGCTGGCATGGTGGAGCTCTCTGCTGAGACAGCTGGATATCTCCATACAGCAATAACTCCCTGCTCACAGCTGCTGCTGCCAGCACAACTTCCTTGCTTCTGCTCTTGTTTTTTTCTTTTTCTGTGTGGGGCTCAAAAAGGCAAGCAAGGGCTCAGAGACTGTTTTTCTGATGTGCTTATAGGTAGCATCATAATTTCATGCAGATTTGTGGTGCAATCACCGTTGCAAACCTCTTTAGTGGAGAAGAAATGACTCAGGACAGCTCCTTTCAGAAGATGTGGCATGTAGATTTTGGTTTAATTTCTTTCTCTTCTCTTTCTTTTTCCTAAAAGAATACAAAGTTTCCTAGATGATAAGCTAGTTGGAGAAGCTGAGACCTTGAGAAAGAAATACCAGCTGTCATGATGGGTGCAACAAAAACTAAGAGGCTTGAAAACGTTGATGTTTTCTGGTTATTCTCCACTCTCAGCTGAGGGAAGAGCACTCACTCTGAGCTGCTTGGGTGGGTAAGAGGCAGTGGATCAGACTCAGTGTCCTGCAAGGTGCCCAGCATTTAGAGCCTGGAGGTGAACACCCGTATTTGTACTCTCCTTGTGGGACTTACATGACCATTACTGTTATTCCAACAGAAGCAGTGGGGTAGGAACAGAAAAAGGATAGTTATGAGTTTTCCAACTCTCTCCAATTTTTTTTTTCCCTAAGCCTAGGATTTTTTAAAACTCTAACTCCAAAACACATTAAAAGCCTGAGCTGCTTACAAAACCCCTGGCTCCACAGGGTTTGCTTATCCTTAGTAATTATCACTTAATATTTGGCCCAGCACAGCTATCTTTCAGTCTTATAAGGATAAATGTATTTGTTTCACTGCTATCTGAGCTCTTTTTCACCATCAGACTGAAACCTATAGTTTATTATTCCTGGACAGAGGCCTACACACACTATATGTTACTTCTGTAGTTCCCTCAGTCAGTGGGAAATGTTTTAGTATTATTATCATTAAATATTTTGCCAGACACTGTGGTCTTCCAGCTTTCACATAGATAGGGAAGGAATGGATGTGTGGCTAAAGTGCAGGCTTAAGAGATGGGAGACAGAAGGGTTTTTTCCTTATCTGTGCCAAAATGCTTAGAGATAAAAATCCTCTGGTAACAAGAAAGGCTAAAATGCCCTTAACTAGCTACTATCTCCTTGTACTTAGGCTTCTCAAACCATCAAATTAAATGAAGCATGTTGTGACCACAGGTGCTTTTAGCAGTAAGGTTCAGGCTTAAGTAATCTATGCAATACGTCTTTGCATCTTCTTTTTTTGGTGTATGTAGTACAGTAATGTCTTAGTTAATATCTTTAAAGGAGAAATTAATGGATCTTCATTGCAAAGTTGATTATGTCAGTGGGTTCATTACCTTCTCAACAGTTGTATTTTGTTGCTGTTGTTTCTATGTATTTAATCTAAAGGTTTCAACTGAAGCTGTAGATAGTGGAGTTTAAATGCATAAAACCCAATATAAATTTATTAATGCTCCAAAAATATAATGAATAAATTTTAAGGTCACGTCTTTCAATATCCTGTGGTTCTGTGTCAGATTGGAAATAAGTGCCAGTTGTTGTAGTACCTATGAAGCCTTTAATTGATACAGCATTCACCATTTTGGTTATATTAATGTTATGTAGCGCAGGGTGTTAGTTTGAGAGGGCAACGTCAGAGCTGGGTGAGGCGCAATATCGTGGCAAAGTATATTTGCAGTAGGAAATACACCAATTTCAGACCTCTGAATCCTCCTGTGCCAACTGCTTTCCAAATTTGTCATTCCTCAACAAGGACCCAGAAGTTTGTAATACTGTTTATGAGAATTCCATTAGACATTGTCTGAAAACTATGTGGGCCAGTCATCTTGTCTGTGCTGGTGTGTCTGTAGTTTCACCAGGTATTCTCCAGTGCTGAAAAGGTAAGGCTTTAAAAGCAAACACCAGTGCTGTTGTGTGGGAAAAAAGAACAAGAGGAAACATTAGCCAAGAGCTGGCTCCATAGAGAATCAGGGATCCTCAAATCCCATAGCAGTGGTCTTATTGTGAAAGGAGGAGGGTTGAATCCACACATCTCTCTCAGAGGTTTACATCCCAAAGTTTCTGTTGGACTGACTTTCAGTCCCCTGACCTCAGCCAGAGTTGCACAACTTGGAAAATCTGGCCCCTTTAGGTACAACTGGAGCATATTGATTTCAGGGCTGAACTTGAGGAAATTCCAGTCTACTATACTACCCGTCCACCTGCACTTTGGGAGATGTAACTGGACCAGGAAAAAAATAGGGCTCATAGTTTGGCAGAAAGACTTAATGCAGGTGGATGTAGAAGAGCCGTATTGCCAAATGCAATAGGACGCTGATCCTTTTCACCTGTCCCAGGAGCTGCCTGCTTTTCCTCCAGCAGCAGAGGCCATAAGGACCAGAAACTCCCGCAGTGGCAAGCAAGTTAATAGTTTTCCTAATGGCCTACATGCGCTACATGCATCAAATGAAATGAGTATGAAAATGGTTCATTACTTTCCTGTGTCCCAAGGTCAGGTTTTTCAAAGGAATTCAGGTACATAAAGTTGCAGGTGGACAGCTAGTAATGTTTACAAAAGCACTCATGTGCCAGATTCCCATGGATTTCAGTATAGGTTAGACCCATGAAGATAGAGTGTCTTTAGGCATCTAAGTCCTTTGAGAGGTGAAGTATTTTGCATTTATTGCAGTGTCCTGCAGGGTGCATAAGGATTATTACTACAGAGCAGCTTGTGTGCTGTCAGTCCAACACACTGGCTTACTCTGCAGTGACTTGTTCATCTTCCCAAACCCAGTGGCATAAAATCTGTTGCATACATCCCACGAATCTACCATCCAGGGAAAAATCATTATTTTTGTTCTGGAAGCGTTCTCTTGAGATCACTTTTCCTATTAAGAAGTGAAAAGTATGGGGGG
>VZRN01005010.1:4173093-4250210 GCA_013397935.1 Dasyornis broadbenti | reverse complement strand
GAAGGAAGGAAGGAAGGAAGGAAGGAAGGAAGGAAGGAAGGAAGGAAGGAAGGAAGGAAGGAAGGATCTAAATTTTAAAGCTGGTTGGGCCTGAAGAATTCAGGGCATATTTAGCTCACACATGATTGCCATGCATGCATTGCTTCTAGGATGCAGCTCGCTTGCATTTGACCAGCTCAACACATGGCAAAAGGTTGTTAGTTGCATCTCTCCTTTGGACTGGGTTCAGTTGCTTTTGTTTGTTGCAATGTAAGGTAATTTATGCAGTATTGCTGTAAAAGCGAGCTTGAAAGAATAAAAAGTCTTGGGGTTGCTTCAGGAATGCTTTTCCTGTACTGTGGTTATCTTTCACTTGTACTTTATGACCAAATTGTTAATTCCTTGAAGTTACGATATCACTATGATCTGAATGTACAAAATTATTTATTAACAAGGTAAAAACATGTGAGAAAGAGACAGTATTTGCTTCCAGATTGCATCATATGAGAAAAATATAGCCATTTGGGAAATCATTCTCCTACATACAAGTAACAGAGGGGAATTTTAAAAATGAAGTGTCTGCACAGATTGAAAGCAAATCTTTTGAAATTATTCAGAACTCTAACAGATGAAACGTATTCAATGCTGACAACTCCTATCAAACTCCACATGAAAATATTTTAACTTTCCAGGTGATACAGATGTGTGTCACTTTTTCAGAGCATCAGAGTTCACAATGTTCCATGTCTAGAAGTACAGCTTTGACCTTCTGTGTATAAGCCAAGAGAATAATTTCTGGATGTAAATCCAGCTTAGGGCAAGGTCAGGTCTGAGTTCAAAGAAGTCTAAGGTTTCAGTTCAGATTTGTTTACTCTGAAATCTTGCCAGACTTCTATTGTCCATTATGTCCTTTGTGTCTTTTAAATAGCAGTTCAGTTATGGTGATTAATACACAGGAGCCACAAAGAACTTCTTGGTCATGTTTTACCACCTAATTGAAAATAAAGTTGAGAGTCTTCTTTTCTTCTCATGATGCTGATGGAGAAGTGGTATCCCAGGGACTCATAAAAATATTCCTATCTGTATCATATTTTACAACAATAAAACTTCTGACGGATAAAATCCATCTCCACATTCCAGCTTCTCCCCGCTAATGACGCCTATTGTGTAATGCTGTCATAGTTACTGGGTCTTATTAACGTAAAAGCTCTGATAATCCTTGTATCTAGACCAAGAAAGAGCAAGATACTTCCCAAGATTTCTGAAAGGAAGTTCAGAAGACCTAAATAAAAAATTTGCTTCCGTGAAAATTTATAACCATTTTTTCATAAGGGAGGTCTCTTTTAGGCCACTTGATAAATGACTGACAAGTCAGCAACGTGGAAGCTGCAATATTAAAGTCAAACTTCTACTGACATTTCTACTACCAGGTCTCAATATTACACCTGATAACAAACTCGAAGCAGACTCAGTTTCCACTGAAAATTCACAGTGCCTGAGTCCAATAGCCCCACTCACCTTTGGCATTTTGCATATGGTTCCTTCATTATGGAGTGCTTGTGGGTTTTGATTCAATTATCCTCCTAAGACCCCGTGCACAGAAGTGCGTCGTGTGGTGCTGTATGTTTGGAGTGCTATTCTCAACATGAGCAATTCGTCAGAGTCAGGGCTTTTCACTCTAGTTCAAATGCTCCTGAAATCCAGAAGGGCTCTGATTTCATAGGTCTAGTAGAGGTTTCTCACAAAACTAGAGGTCTTTTCAAGATACCTGGAACAACAAACTCAACCCCCATTGAATTTCAGTTGCCCTTACAGGTCATTACTATTTTCACCCCTTTATAGAGGTACTGACCAAAATCAATTTTTTACAACTCCACTTCCTACTCATACTAAAAGAAAAAGGTTGGGGCTTTTAATTAGAGCTATTTATATTTTCAAAATTAGGAAAACATTCTGAAAAAGGAATTGTATCTGCAGCCAATTGAGGGACCTTCTGTCTACAAAATCTGCTCTAGACACTTTCCCACCGCAACTTTCTTTCCATTATTAGGAACTTACACCACTTTGTATTTAGCTTGGTATTTTGCCAAAAAATGTTCTTTAGGTCTCTATAGTACAAAATCTGACAGAAAGCATAACACAAGGAAAAAAAAGGTATTTTTAAGTCCCTACTTTTTCCCATTTTCCCATCAGAAAAAATTTAAAAAAATATTAGTAATATAAATCCATCTCTGTTCCAGTTTTTGCTCTGGTTATTTATACCCTTTAAATGTGATCCATGTAGAGAAGTCAAAAGTTATTAAATCCATTCAGATAGTTCTTCAATCTATTCAGGAGCTCAGTGTACCTGGCACAGCCACTGAATATTTCCTTTTGGTTTCTGAGCTAGAAATAATACTTGAAGTAAATTATTTTCTGCTGTGATAATGATGATACTACCAGATGTCCTGAGTGGAAAAGGCCAGGGAGGTTCTGATCCTGACTCTCATTCTGATATTGTGTCTTACTTTTTTGCCCTGAGAAAACTCATCTTAGATTCTGTCTGTGGTTTTCAGTAAGAACAGTCCTTTTCCCTTCTTCCTGCACAATTTTTCAGCCAGATTGACTGAACTACCAAAAGGTCAAATGACTTACTTGAAGGGTAAACCATGAGTCAGTAGCACAGCTAGCAATGAATCAAATCCTTTCCTGTCTTCCAGTCCAGCCACTAGACAACACACAATTGCTTTCATTGACCAGAGAGCTTTAATGAAGTCAGCATTAGCTGTGGTATATGCTAGCATGAGTCTCTGAACAGTTTTAGGATACATTAGTATGAGTCTGTGAAAATCAGCCACCTTCTACCAGTAATTCAAAGGGTACGTGGCAGACAGCAAACCATGGGTCCCTCTCTGTGCGTGCCATGTGTCCCGTCTGTGCGTTTCGCTGCTTGCACACTCAGGCCATGCAGCCGTGCTCCCGTCTGCACCGGGAGCTGGTGTGTGCGGTCCTGATCAGGGGCTGAACTACAACCTTCATCCCCAATCCTCAGTTCAGCTGCCCTTCCTTTACAGTCAAAAAGGGGGAAAGGGCCTGTTATTCTGCACTGGAGTCATATGAGATCATGATTTGGAAAATGTTCAGAAACACTGGAAAAGATAAACTCAACAATCTATTTTGACCTTAGAGTCCACCGATGTTTGTTTTAGCTGACCTATATGCATCTGCACATATTTTGGCAGATTGATGTCTGGAAACTTTTGTAGAGAGGTAGATGGAAAAGACTGTGAAAACAAAAAAAATATGGCTGAAAAAGAGCTTGAGCAGGCATCTAATCTCTCCTCATCTAAAGCAAGATGGGCTTTGTCTATGTTACTTCTAGTAGCTGACTCAACTGCTATCCTGTACCTCTCCAGGCAATCTGTGCTGTCACTTCACAACTCAAATTATAAGGTTAAACATTCAGGAAACATTTATTGCCCTCCCTTATTGAAACGAGAGTGTGTCACTCAGGTATATGATGTAAAGCAATCAAAAAAAATACGAGTTCATGCAATGTAAAAAGGTATGAATTACAAAGCCAACAGTACAGAAGCGTCCTCAGTGAGAATTTCCTTTCTCTTTTTCTACCTTTTGCAGTACAGAGAGTGTTCCCCCACCTCCTCTTTTTACTGAATAATGTCCGGTACTGCCTTTCTCCTAATAATACTCTATGTGCAAAGATTTTCCAAATGTTATTCTACACAGTTGCCTGAGTATGTGAAGAAAAAGTAATAGGAAAAAGAAATGGTTTTAAAATGACACTGAAAATTTGACTTCTCAGTTCTTCAAAGCCAGGAAATTAATATTGAATCATCTGACTGTGCTTTGCTGCGATGTTTTAGCTCATATGGCACACAAGATAACCACTGTTCAGAGACCCTGCAGTAACTCAGCAAAATGGGATGACTGGAGGATGACGTTTCTACTATAAATCATCAGGTCTGTAGTGTATATGTGTAATAGACAGGACTTGGGAAGCAGGGAAAAATGGGACTGTTATGGAATGCCAGAAAGACTTTTAGCATGTTTCTTTTACTGGTTTCTTTGCTGGTTGGCAGCTCAGAAAGGCTCTCTGGTATAAGATCATCATATAAATTAAAATGGAAAGAGCTACTATTAGATCTTCTTTTCCATCCCCTGTCACTGTGGAATTGTTCCCTACAGTGTGTTCTTGAGTGTTTTGTCCAGCCTTCTCTGAAATAACTTAAGCAACAGGGTTTTCATTGCTTCTCCTTGGAATCCTACCCCACACTATAGTAGATCTCATTATTAGGAAATGTTACTCTAAAGCATAAATCTTCCTGCTCTCTGTTTCATCTCATTAATTCCACTTATGCTCCCTTCTCTGGTCCTAATCAATCCCTTTGCCTCTTAAGTGTTTATATCCTCCTAAGACTTATGGGGAATTATCGTACCCCAATTAGATATCATTCAGCCAAGATATGTGCAAAGCCCATTCCCTTCATTTTCCTTCAGCCCACATCTAAGCCCTGGCTCATTTTTTCCCTTCTCTGAAGTCCCTTCAGTTTGTCATCAAGTTGCCCTCAATTTAAGTGGAAGAGAGTTCTCGTCCCTACACTGCAGCCAGAGATGTGGCGATCAGGTTTCCAGAACACCAGCGATCCCCAACTCACCACAAAATCAGATGGAGTGGCCACAGAGACCACTTAGGAAGAAGAAAATAATGGAGAGGAGCAGTTTGCAGGAAAAGAGCAAAGTAAAATGGCAACCCAACAGCACAAGCAGTGGCCCTGCAGGAGGAAGAGCCACAGCAGAGCTTTGCAGGAGTGCTGGGAGCTGCTCCATGGCAGTGAGGCATGGTACCAACAGCTTACACCCTGGCTGGCAGCCCTGGGGAGTGCTGGTGGGGTAGAAATGCCCCCGGATCTCTCCATGCCCACCCCACACCAGTTGTGGCAAGCAGGGCTGGCGGCACCTCTTTACCAGCACTGCAAACCACCCCGCGCTGTCCTGTGCCATGACCTCATGAGTGGCAGCGACCGCGGTGAGCGTGTGTTCTGCGGATGGACAAAGCGCACTCTGTGTACAGGTTTTTCCTTGTGGCCATAAAATTAAGGAGTGGCAGCAAAACCTGGGCTGTATCATAGTCTCCTGGTGGTCCACCCCCTCCACCCAGCCCTGCAGACCATCTAAAATGTTGTCATTTTACCCCAGAAGGCAAGCAGGCCTGGGGTAGATCCAGAACGGATTACAACATAATCCAATTCACAGGGAGGGGTATTTTTGAAAGAGGATTATTTTTTTTTTCTCTCTGGCTGGCTGCCAGAAATAAATAAATGCTGCAAGTATAATGTCATGTTTTTAGAGAGCATGGTGATGGAAAGAGAAAGCTCGTTTCCATATTCACATTAGAGAGAGGGAGAGGGTAATTTGATTTTTTGCAGCACTGTACAAAGCAATGTGAGGGTATGTAAGGTACAAATGCCGGTATTTCACAGTGGAATTTCAAACACAGTCGTCGTCTGAAGAAAGCACTGCTTAATTTCTAATCAGAGCAATGTACTATGGCTGTTTGGTCTGCATTTCAGCATCAAAAAGCCTCTGCCTGAACCTTTTGTGACCTTCAGAGAGTTTTGCATAATTAGCTTGATTAAAGACACAGCACAGTTTTAGCACCAGAGACCAAAAACCACAAATTACTGAGGATCACATGTTTTGCAAAATAATACCATTCATGTGATTATTTGTTTTGCTCTCATCATCTTTGAAATATTACTCCATTGCTTTGACTTGAATTTCTGGTTGTAACAGATAGCCAGTTCCCAAATAAAATGTAAGTCTCTACAAAAATGTTTCCATTGCATAAAAAACCTGTTATTGGATTTCTGAAATGTCATAGGGCTGAGTTTGTTATTTGTATTAGGGATATGACTGAAAAACACCAGCAGTACCAAGACTTTCAGTTATGTAGGCTGTCATTTCACAGGGCCTTCCTTAGACTTTGCTTTTACCATTTTAGTGTGTTAATCTCAAATTTTGAAGTGTGACAAAGGCAATAAAAGACCAGATCAAGAACGTATGATAGATAATATATCGATCAACTTTCACATCGGGGGAGCATTGGGTCATTCTTGCAGAGAGCAGTTTGGGGACTGCTTTTATCAAATAATCCACAAGATAGTTGCGGGGGCTTGCAACAGAGGGGAATAGTGTCGTAGTGTTCCTTGGACCATGCATACAAAGCACATGCCCAAAGTATTATCAGAATGGACAGGCCTGGCAGTGGGACCCCCTCCCACCTCCTGCATGCTGAAATGGAGACTGCCTAGTTCTTTTCCTCTTCACTCACACAAGAGGTAGTAATTTCCCACTGCCTGAGGGTGGTGGAAAGAAAAGTGCTCAGAATGTCCCAAGTATCCCAGATGGAGAGCTCTTTTATAGGATCCTCATCCTCTGCCAAACACCATTTTTCCCTCACTGCTTTGGTGCAGACTGGCTGTGGATTCCTGCCCATCCGCTTGCCTTTTCTAACAGGTTTCCTGACACACTCCCTGTCCCTCAAACTATGGATATAAAGGAATTGGGCAAGTGCAGTTGGGCTCATACAATCTGTGTTCATGTGCCTATGCAGGTATGTGAGGGCAAGTTTACATCTCCTGCTCCTCTGTACTGTTTCCAGTAGCTACCAGGCTAAAGAAAATGGTCAGTTACATTACAGGGCCGGCAAGCTATTTAAAGTAACCCTGCCCCTGTCCACACTGTACCTACAGCCTTCACGATCTGCTGGAAAGGCTGCACAGATTTATGCAACCCTCTGCTGTTAGCACACCCCCATTGCTGCAGAAGATCTCAGCTTGAGACCTTCATGCGTTAAAAGAAATTAAGGAAGTTGCAAAATCTGTTGGTACAATAATAACAGTGGGTGTTCTTACAGAAACCAGTATAAGCTGGTTGAGTGGCACATCTGGGATGGTTTTAAGAAGAAACTTGATTAATACCACAGATGACTGCTATTTAAAGCCATTCATTTTGATGCATAGTTTGGGGAAGGTTCAGTTTACCCCTAAGGAAAAAGCAGGAGTTAATACAGACGGTGAGTGTTTGTGCTCCACTGGAGGGTATTGATCACCGGCAATTTAGATTTGATATCTTAAAAGTGGGGAACTTGATTACAATAAATATGAGGGCATTTCAGTGAGGCAGAAAGTGCAAGAAAAACAGTAGCAAATCTCTCTGCCCATTAGATCAGACATTTAAACTGAAGATTGGGTGTAACAGTCTTATTGGAAAAATAAATACATTTGCATGTTGGTCATTCAAAGATTCCTGTTTCCAGCACTCTCAGGGACGTAAGCTTATGGTCAGGGTTGAAGACTTTTGGATTGAAGGAACTTGGAAGAAAGTCATTTTCAGTAAAGTAATGGGATATCAGAGTACTCATCCAAAGGAAGTGAAGTATGAAAAAACAGGTGGGATACTGGCACAGGTATGCATTCTCAGTAATTAGATCTAGCTGTTGTTAGCCAGGGCTAGAAAGTCCACACACTGACTGTTTGTAAGAGATGAGAGGAAGAAGCTGGAAACTTCCAAAGGTTAAGCTTCACATGCATCCTTGAGAAAGTGAGGAGCAAGCTAGCAAAAGTGAAAGACCATGCTTGTAGTGTACAGCTTACAAAAGACCAAGGCCTCATAGACACTACTAAGGAAACTCTGCTCTGCTCTTTGCCAGAGAGCCTGATCTGAGCATCTGCGTTCAGAAGTAGGTGGAGATGGGTGGTGAATCCTTTGTTATCACACTGGAACTCTTAAGAAGCCATGTGAAAATGTCTGCGTCTTTGTGGGATACAGGGAGGTGCTTCTCTTGGTGTAAGAGAGGCTAAGATGGATGCAGCTTTTGGGATGAACAGATTTTAGGCAACATTCTGTTCAGCATACGGACTAGTGGAGGTACCATATGGAAGCTGATGATATTATAGCAATAGATGTAATGGATCTGATTGTGATCTGGCTTGCACCAGTTCTAGGCAGATGCAACTCCTTCAGCTTTAATGGACTTACCACAGCTTCACACCAAATGAAGTGAAACGAGTTTTGGGTACAATACATCTACATTAAGCAATGAAAGACTGGTGATTTGTGTGATATCTTTTTTAATTTCTCTCCCTTTTTTTTAACTAAAGTGCTAGCATGTTGTGTGGGGAGGCATTTTTTATTCTTATTAACAGTTGGCATTCTGTTTGTTGTAAGCTGTGTGTGGGTTTCTGTGCAAGACAAAGGCATGGCACTGCTCTGGCTAGGGAGCTTTGTGCCAGCTCTTCACTGAGGAACTTCACAGCAGTTTTGGACATATTTTTCTACATTGGGAGTGGAGGGAAGAAAACCGAGCATGTGTGCACAGCAAAGCGAACTTTCCAAACCTGGTTAATCTCACCACACCTATGCTGTGCAAACCTCGGCTGCTCTAAATTAAATGGAGCTGGAGGAAGCAAAAGCATAAGGACTAAGAGAGAGAAAACAAAGGAGAGAAGCAGTGAAGAACATGAGGAGGTAACAAGATAGGGAGAGAGCACCAAGCAGAAGGCAGGCTGCGATAGTGTGCTGTTCGTGGAAAAGAAGCACACAGAGAGAAATATTTTTTGCAGATATAAAAGATCTAGTGATTTGGAGCTGTGCTGCCTTTCCCCTGTGTCAGAACTTGCTTCCTGACAATCCACTTCCCACCACTACTCATCAGCCTTTCCTGAGAATAGGTAGCTGGAGAGAATGGGCAAATGCTCTTCTAAAAGAAGAGCTCCCAGGTTTAGCATGTATATACAATTCTCCCTCAGCTCTTGATCAGCTCTCAGCTCTTCCCATAGCTGCATAAATTGATTGCCCCAGCAGGCAACCCTGCATTTGGAAAGACAGGGAGGAAAATGAGGGAAGGTGAACAGGATAGGAAAGATAGGAAACAGCAGAGAAGATCAGGGCTGAAGAAAATAGCAAGAAATTAATTCCATGGCCCTCTTCTTCCTCTTCTAGCCTCCTGCTTGGCTGTGGCTGGAGCACATCTGATGTGTAGGCAGCACTCAGGGCCCAGGAATTTGTATGGCCTTGACATTCACAGAAATAGGCTTCTACAGTTGTTAGAGATGCTTTTGTCTTGTCAACGTGGAAAACAGCCTGGTTAAGTCCAGGCCTGGGAGGCAGTTGCAGATTAGGGAAATTGTCTTTGGAGTTGTTTGTATGGGCCAATGTAAATTTGAAAAGGGCAGTATGCAATTGCTTTACTTTTTTTGGCCGCAACTAAATAAAGAAAATATGTTGTAAATATAAGAGGTATCTACTTTCAGCTTTGCAAGCTTAAAAAGACTGATGATCTGGATTATAATCAAAGTTTGGGATTTCATTTTCCTATAGGCTGCTTTGATGAAACATGAAGAAAAATTGGCTTTTAAAATGTTATCCTCTGTGCAGAAAGACATTGTCGATTGTTCCAGCTGATCTGTCGCCTTTGCAATTGCTATCTGGCTGTCGAGTAGAAGTCAATAGAAGAATGTGCTGCAACAGCATGGTGGAGGGACTGGAAAGGCATCCCACAGGATGAAAGCACGTGATAGCCACCTACCTCCACTACAGTTGTCTGTGCCATGATACAGAACAAGGGTAACCCCACTGAACTAGACTTGTGTAAGACCGAGGCTTCAGCTGCACACACAACGAGTTAGAGGAGAGTCATGATGTGACCACACACAGCTGAGCAAGATACACCATGAGAGCAGCTCCCTTAGCACTCTCTCTTCTTTTCACACACAGTCATTCTGCCCAAGTTCACTGAGTGAGGGTTGGGCCAGCCAGCAGAAATGGCCCTGCATCATTTCTCTTCCGTATTTATCTGTTGGACTACATGACCTGTTAGAAAAAGCAGACAAAGAGAAACTCAGTTACCGTGCTTCAAAAGGGGAAAATAATTGTTGAAGTTCCCATGGTTCTTGGAGAAGTGATGAGGTGGAAGTGCAGCACAAGACACACCATGTGAGTGCATTAGCCATCCTTGCACTCATTTGGGTTGCCACAACAGCTGTGCAATGCCAAGGGCCAGGGTATGCACTTCTGCAAAGTCGCAGAAGGGAAAATACAGCATTTGTTCTGCTTTTAACTCAGCTGATGTCATAATCAACCCATGTGAAAAGAAAACCTTTTCTCTTTTGGTGTTTGAATGTTTTAATCGGTTCCATACTGCTATCACCAATAACCTGCCTTTGAATGTTGCAACAATCTGCATTATACTTAACCCAGAGCAATCCTTAATAATGTAATTTTTTCTAATATGTCAAATGCTGCTAGGAAGCTACTCCTCAGTAAGGACTAGCTGTGTGGAGGATTTCAGCTCTTGGAGTTCAGCTGGTTTGAATTACCCACACAGATAAGTGTAGCCATTTATTTTCTTTGAACTGGAAAAGGTTTCTTTTCTATTTTTAACCCCTGAAGACAGCTGAGTAATTCAAATGAGAGTCCTCAGTCCAGAAATAACGTTTTATTTTTTTTTCCTTTTTGCCCTGTGAGGATCAAATTGTTTCTCATGATCCAAGGTTTAACCCATAGCTGCTCAGTTCAGTTTGATTATATTCAGGCCAGGTTTTCATAGATTGGTAATAACCAGGGTATCTGATACTCATCCAGCACGGCATTGAGCAACGTGGCTTGCAATTGTCTTTTGAGAGAGAGTCCTTTTGCAGCAATACTCACACAGAGAGGCACTGCTTAGCAGGATTCCTCCCTGAGTAAGATGCTACTCGACATGTATAAGGGTGGCAAGGTCTGGTCCAAAACAAACACATATGACCAATTTTCCGAAAGAGCTCAGCATGTTGCCATTAGTGCCACAATGGGGAGAAACTGCGTGCTAAGCACTTACAAAAATCTGGCCCTTGTTTGAATGTGAATGGGGGCTTTAGCTCTTTAGAAAATCTGGCTGCAATTGTGGGTGCTGAGTACTTAGGAAGCAGTGGTGGTCTTGAACTAGGGCTGCCATTACTGATTTACACCCTTGTCAACCGTTGATTTTCAACAGAGTTACACCCTTCTGGAATTGGAGCAACACAGTCAGACTGCCATCATTTATAAATTAGAGCACATATAGATATTTATTTTATTTTATTTCATTTCATGTATTTTTATTTTATTTTTAAATTTTTTTAAGAAAATTCTTTTGAAATATTACCCTGTTGCCTGAATCCGGACTGCTCCTGACTGTCTGCCAGCTCCCAGACTAAATGTAAGTCATTACGGAATGTTTTCCTCACATGGGAAAGACTGGAGTGGCTCGGTGTTAGTTTTGCCCTCCGACATTAATTCTAATTACCTCAAAATGCAAACATGTTTGAATTTCCAGCAGATGACATTATTTTTTCTTTGACATCAGACATCAAAGAAAGAAAAATAAACAAGGGACAGTGACAGCATTAGGCCTCTAGTCATTTTTCAGAAAGTTTTTCATGTTCTGTTCCAGACTGGTTCTTCTTTAAGTCTTGTCTTGGATATTAGGGAGGGGAAAGGTTTACAGACTCAGAGACTGATGGAGTCTTTTCCCTTCCAGGTCTCTGAGGCAGATGGGGGGAAGGAAAGAAACAGTCTGTTTTAGATCAGCATTGGAGTCTTGGTTTTCAGAGACACACACCCGCCCCCCACCCCAATACTTTGGTTATTTTCTTAAATATTTTTAGCTTTTCTTCTGAATGTTCATGGATGATACTGCTGCATTTAAAAATTGCAATAATTCAAAGAAAACAGAACTTTGATAAATGTGGACTAGCAAACACAAGAGCAGAACCTCAGAATTTTACAGATGTTTAGTACCTTTGAGAGATCATTGTTCGGACAGGTGTCACTGCAGCTGAAAGCTGATGTTGCCAGATATTCCCTCTACAGAACATTGACCTTTCAGACCTTCCAAGTCCACAGGATTTTAAAATGACAAACCAAGGGAGCTGCCTCTCCTTCTATATGTCAAGGTTTGGAATGTGCTAGCTTGCACCCACATGCCTTTCATGAAGTTGTGGCAATGGCAACTCCCAGTCAACCTTCATGCATCCTGACACAGTGCCAGGATCCTCTCACCTGCACCCCTGCCTGCACCCACAGTCCACTTCTCCCCAGTTTTTCCCAGGCTCCTGGGCTGGCGCTGCAGCAGAGCATCTCTGCATCTGAGAAATGGAAATAACACCACTGCTCAATCTGACTGATACCATAGAGAGATTTAAAGGCCCCATGATTAGAGACCCTGACTGTGCTTTGGTGAGGCAGGCTATAGAAAAATCCATGCAAGAAATCAAATTATGAGAAAATTACAGAAGTCTCTTCCCAGGGCCTTGGATAACAAGGTTATTGCAGGACATGGCTAAGATGCACTGTGCTGGCAGAGCTGTGCAGGGAAGCTTGGACAACATATCTCTGCTACTTGCTCCTCACTTTCTTGAGCACTAAAACTGACTCCCGAGTTTTAAAAAAGATCAGCTTGTGATGGACCCAGCCTGCAGGAGCTGGTGCTGTTGTTCTGCAGCGCACCAGTTCAGGATGCTTCTTTCTTTCCCTGCATGGGTCAAGTAGCAGCTTTTTATGCCACGCACCCTCCCCTCTCCACACTCCCAGCCCCACCTCCATTTAAAATGTGTAGAAACAAATTCATTTTCAGTCAATAAATAACAATAAATAAATAAATAAACGCTGTGCTCTGCAATTGTTGCCTGTGGTGTGAGCGCTAGTGTTTTGAAGTGTTCTCATTGGGACTCACAAAGTTTGCAATAAAACTGACTGGCAAAATCTTGGGCCAGAGCCTCTGGGCTGCTCAGCCAGCTTCACACCCATCCTCCTGATCCATTTTCCCTTGATGCATTCCCAGGGCAGGCAGCAGTTCCCCAGGGGCCCTGCAAGGGCTGTGGGCTGGAGTGACTGGGCCGGTGGGCATCAGCCAGCTCACCTCAGGCTCCCTGGAGAATGTTAATCCTCATGCTGAGGCAGCTGAGGATGGTGGAAAGATGCACTAAAATAGTTTTTGTTTCTCTCCCCTCTTCTTGCAGTTTGCCAGCATAGCCTAGAGGCTGATGCTGTCAAACTGGTTTTTTTCCATATTCTGCAATACCTGGAAACAACATCGTGACACTTCTACTCCCAGGATGCACTGTAAGAAGGAACATGGTAGAGAGAAAATAGTTGATTGAGGTTACCTTTCCAAAACTGCCTACAGACTCTGAGAGAGGTCTAGCAGCAGACATCCTGAAGGGCTCTATTGAAAATGAGAGCACTGAAAATCTGCCCTACAAAAGTCAGTGTTTCCATTTGAGCGCTAGAAATGAATGTACTTAAAATCAAGCTTTGTACGGAAATTTGAACCAGCCTGAATACTAATATTGGCAACAGCTCTGCATGTTGGTAGAGCATACCAGTCTTCTTCAGGCAGAGTGTATCATTTAGGGGTATGTTTTCAAAATTAGATAACCCAAATGTTCTTACAAATGGCTTTGATTATTTTCTGTCTGTACAAGACCAGGTTTCTGTAAGGGAATGGACAACTGCCTGAGGAGAAATGGTGGTGGGGTATGTGAGTATCCTTTTTCGCACACATCAGTGCATATTTGGCATATGAGGTGGTGCTTACACAGTTTTCCTTTCACTGTTCAGGCAGCCAGTTTTTTAAAATGTGGCCTGTGGTGTTTCTGTTTCTTTGATGTTTTCAAATGGGATCTAGTTATTTTAACATGTCTATTTTATCTAATTCTCTGCTAAGGCCACTTCAAGGCTCTAGAGGAAATCAGACTGTATGTTGTCCGAGCTATTTCACCCATCTCTAAATTAAAAGCAAAGGGAGATGTATCCTCTGCTAAAATGACATACACCCTTCTTGTTTATGATGTGAGAAATCCTCTTGGTTCACAAATGCACAGTCCTTCCTTTCTACTTAGCAGAGAATCCATTAGCAGCTAGAAACATCAGGCCAATGAAGAGAGGGTAATTTGTTCTCATCTCTTCTGGATGCTGTGTGATGGATGACAGTCATAGTTACATGTGCACATTTAGGATCAGCCTGATGCTTCACCCAGGGTCATAAAACTGAGACCAGTTATGCTGGAGCAGGATTACATCTTCAGCAAAATCTGAACCAGGCATTTCTAGGACTCCACCGAGGGAACAAGCCTTACCCAAGTCAGTTTGTGCTCAAGCTGTTGCTATAAACCAGCTGAATGTTTTGCAGGATGTAGGACAACTGGTACAACACAGGCTCTTTCATGAGGGATACTGGGCACCCCCAGCCCTTTGCTGGGATCACTGCATGTACAGAGACTGCTCAATCATTCCTCAGGTCAAGTCCTAACTAAATTGTATGATTAGCAACAGCATAAGTGTACAAAGCTGTATAAATTATGTGCAGGTGTGATAAGTAGCAATGTGTCCATTAATATTGCATGACTTGATGGAAGAGAGATTTTTCTAGTGCAACTTCAGAAGTGCTTAGGACAACAAGATATTCTCTGTGGGAGCCATCTACTTTCCACGTGGAAAATGCATGATGGGGTTTTGGGTAGGATTGGATATATTTTGCTGCTTTGAATTACTGTCTGGATGAGTCAAGCTATTTTTTGTCCTGTCGGATCTCTGCGGTATTGGTGAATAGTTATTTCTGCATGGACGGTGCATTAAAGTTCCCGTTAACAGTCAGGTTCTCTTCAGCGGCAGATGTTAATCTTTTTATATAAAAATAAGCATTTAAAAACAATTCCTCTGTTATCAAGACCTGCTTGGCAGTTTCACCGTTTGTGAAGCATATGTCTGGATAGCAGTCAGAGCTTGTTTTGGAAGAAATGGCCTGTTGCCATACCCCCTTGCTGTTTCTTTTAAATCTGGCTGTAGTGCATCTTTAAGCTTTGTGGAGGGTTTTTTTTCTCTCTCACTTTCATGCTATGCAGTGGTGCTTTATACATTCACTAAGAATGAGTCCAGAGATATAGATAAGAAATTTAGGAAACTGTAAATGTCCTTATCTCTATTGCTTGTGTAGGTAGAATGAGTACCCTGGAGAAAAATATTGTTTTGTGTGAGGTAACAGCTGCCGTTGCTGTAGGTATTGAGTGAGGCTGTGCCACAGTCATTAATCTTGTACTGCTCCTGTAGCCTTTCACTTATGAGAAATAAAAACAAGACCATCACTGTTTGGGGATTAGAAATGGAGACTGTACCATTCAGGAAGGAAGACCCAAATCCACTAATGATAATAGCTGGGCATCTTTTCAGATGCAGCTTGGACTTCTGACCTAAGACTGCTTAACTAGGAGTATATCTTATGGTGAAATAGTGTCTAAGTGCGTTCAGGAGTTGTTGTGGACAGGAGACAACCTTAACATGCCTGTTCATGTTAACTGGATGGGGGGCTATACAAAAGTATACTATTCCTTGCTGAACCTACCAACAGCCAGAACCTCTTCACCACTGTGTGAACGTCAGTGGAGAGCTCCCATTACAAACTGATTTATTATCCATTATCACCATGCAGCTAGTACACCAAGGAATGATTGTAATGAAAAAAATCGTTAAGATTTAGATACTTAAAACCAGCATGTTTTGTACTTGCTTGAAATTCTAAGAACTACTGGAAAGAAAAACATACCTTCCAAACTCAAAAATATAGGACAAGCATGAACAATGTGTACTGTGCTGTCCTGAACTACTGATGTTTGGATAGTAGTTGCTTGTTCTCTCTGCTGGAGATTAACCTGGCAATATAGCCACAGGGACACCTACAGAAGTTCTTCATAGCATGTTCAAGATGAGCTCTTTAAGAAATGACACATAAGAAAGACAACAGGCAGTCAGGATATTCTAGTGATTTACCATGTGCTTTGTGGAAGGAAAGCAAGTGCCTTGGATGGCTAACAAGCCTCTTGTGTGTGCAGTGGTGGTACACCATGAAAACTGGGCAGCTTTTTCACTCTGAGGTCCTGAGGAGAAACTGGTTAAGGAAGATTCTGAAAAATGGGCCATGTCACATGTTATGTGACATTTATAGGGCTCCAGTTGTCCTATGTAGCCTCTTGACTGACCACTTCAGAAGGTGCCTTTTGTACGTGCCTTTCTCAGCCCATCTGTGAACTCCTCAGTGTGCTTTGGGAAATACAGACTAACCCTTCTATGATGGAGTGACTACATCAGTGGACAAGAGAAGGGCTGCAGATGTCATTTATCTGGACTTCTGTAAAGCTTTTGACATGGTTCCCCAGAGCATCCTTCTCTCCAGTCTGAAGAGAGACAGATTTGATGGATGGACTATACGGTGGATAAGGAATTGGTTGGACAGTTGCATCCACAAAGTTGTGGTCAATGACTCATCTGGATGGAGATCAGTGACAAGTGGTGTCCCTCAGGGGAATACTGAGAATGGTGCTGTTTAATAACTTCATCAATGACAAACAAAGGGATTGAGTGTACCCTCAGCAAGTTTGCAGATGACACCAAGCTGAGTAGTACCATTGCTTGAGGGATAGGATGCAATCCAGAGGAATCTGGATAAGCCTGGGAAGTGAGCAAAATACAGAAGTTTATCCTCCAACTTCCTACTTCATGGCTAAGAGAAAAGCAGTGTGGTTAGCAGTTGTGGCAATTGATGAACTCATTTTTCACCTTTAAATTGGTGTAGGAGTGTAAATACCATTACCTTTAAATTACCTAAATTACCTTTCAATTGGTAATTTGGAGTGTAAAGTAGGTGAGGCCAAGGTTTACTAAGTTGGATAAACTAAGGCTTCTACAGCCAATGCTGTTAGTGATGTCTAACTCCTTTTGATTTCAAATGCCTCTGAAAGTCAGAGTCTACTTTCATATTGTGGCACCAAAGCAGTCTAATTTTCAAGTGTGATGAGCACTAAAATGGCCCAGTTGAAACTGGAAACTGAGACCTCTCCATCAGACTGTTTATGCGAGATATCCACAAAAAGCTTCCCTTGGTACCTGTAAGGTTTCTGTTGGTCATTTCAGAGCTTCCCGTAGCCTTTTCATGGCACATATATAATGCATGTACACCTCAATATGAAGTGTGTGCATGGACTAATGCTTCTAGCACAGTCCAACTCCCACAGCTTGAAACAGTGCTCATTTTTCAGCACATCAGTTAGTAAGAGACCAAAAGAGAGACATATTGTCCTCTTGGTGTTACTGGGTTCAGCCTTGAACCATGGGAAGAAACCCTTCTGTCTGTAAAAACAGGGGTCAGGGCTAAACCTGAATAGACGGAATGGAAGAAAAAAAGTATTTTGGGGATGATAAAATGGTACCAGTTGGAAGCAGGATGCACCAGCTACCTGGTTCTTGGGGAGGGAGCAGCATTTTACAGCAGAGGTATGTTATAATAAGAAGTTCAAGGAATCCACTGTGATTCAACAGCTGGTTCAATCAAACCAGATGAAACTGCCTTCAATACCATCCTGGGCCAGATTTTTCAGAAGAATTCAGCAGCTTGGTAGCTAAGTCCTTTTGCAAAACATCTTCCACTTACTGTCACAATAGAAGCTGCTGGATGCTGACCACTTCAGAGAATCTGGACCAAATGCGAGATGCCAGGCACTTGAAACTCTGGCACTGGACTCTGTAGAGAATTCGATCCATTATGTGCTGCTCCACTTCAAAGTGATTAGCAACTTGTGACAACCGTACAGCATCACAGCAAATGTCACTTTTTGTGCAAACATTTAACCAACATAAAGCGGCTTTTTAGCATGGTAGTAAATTTCACCCAAATCTCAATTTGCTTTGATTTTTTTTTTTTCTTTTTAATTTTCACTGAATGGAAAAGAAATACTGAGTTTGGGCCTTTCTGATGGAAGTATTTGCAAAATTTTTCAGGATAGCTCGGGGTGCAAGAATGACATGGGAGTGTTTCCTCACCAATCTTGTTTACCATTTTCTGATACAACAAAAAGAACATTATTAGGACAAATTTAAAAACAGAAAGAGAGATGAAACTTATTCTTCTGAGGTTTTCTGTTGTTTTCTGCGCAGTTTCATGTTTTAATTTTGGGAGAAGAGAAAGGGCACACACCTTCTTGAAGGAAAAGAGGAAGACAGTTTAGCACAGACTAAGAACTGAAGTTCAACTCTGCAATCTGGGTTCAGACCCGTCTCCAACTTTCAGTATAATCTTTCTTTGCATATTCTTTTTTTAAAATCAAACCCAGGAATTATACAGCTGTTGAGATAAGAATAATTAAGAACAATGCATTTCCTTTTAAAGCTCCTCAAAGGATAACCTCTAATAAGATGAATTGAGCGTCTCATGCAGGCCACACACAAATGATTGCTCATATTTAGTAAAAACATTTTTTGGGGTAAAGATAAGCTAATTTTGCTCAAGAGCAGAGGGTGGTCTTTAAGCCTTGCATTTGTCAAAGAAACAAGCAGTTTTTTATCTATTGCCTATAATCTTCTACAGCTCAAGAGGAGTAATGTAGGGGGAGGGAAATTCAGGCAATGTATTTATGTTGGAGCACAGGCCTGAGCATTTGAACAGACCATAAAGTTAAAGACACAATGGGCTGGATTGTGAAAACCTCACTTGCAATCCAAGATTTATTTGTGCCGATGCTGTTGCTTCCGTAGGTACACAGCCTATCAAACAAGTTCTGGGTGAGCTCTGATGTGCCACAGAGCTCATTTGGAAGTATAAGGAAACGGGAAAGTATAAGGAAACGAGAAATAAGTTTCTCGTAGTTTTCATGTCTGTTGCTTTTTTAAATGCCCTTATCTTTCTATGGAAAAGTTTCACTTACTGACCTACATGGAAGGTCACCAACATCATCACAGTGGAAATCAGCCTGCAGGGTGTGGGGGGATCCCTGTGGCCCTCTGTTCCCTCCCCAAATCTGCAGTGATCTCTGTCCTCTAGATGCTTAGCATTGGATAGATGGTTCTGCTCTGGCAGTATCCAGAAAGGCATGATCAGGAAAGGCATTAGCACCCACATCTTGTATGTGGTCCCTAGAGCCCAGAGAGAGAGTTTATTTGCACTTTGCTCTCCTGCACGCTAGTGTGAATCCAGAAAAACACAGTGAGAATGCTCCTTGGAAGCCTTTGTGCAGGGTGTTGGAGAGCAGACCAATCTAGTGCTGGTTCTCTGCGTTCATGAAACTGTCCTCATTTGTATAGTTCATGGACGAAATCCCAAATATAAAGAAAGGGCAAGACAGTGCAAAACATGCCACTGACAGGTTCTCCTCCTCCCCTCAAGACATTTCACCTGAAAAAAGAGAAGTACCAGCTGGAGTTATAAATTATTCCAGCTCCAAATTGCCAAATGTTTCCACTCTCCCCTTTGTATCTGTTACAGATGCATCATCCACATACGAATGTTTCCTGGAATTTGGTTCCAGAGATTTGAGCCTGTGAAGTTTTGGGGCCAGCCTCACTCAAATGGAACTCCCAGGGAGCAGAAGTTGCTTCTCTGTTTAAATCAAGAGGCTTATCAGAGAATGTTAAATGATTTTTTTACAGCTAAAAGTCAAAAGACCTAACGAGTCTTCTCCTTGCTATTTGCTGCATAGCTTTCAAATTAAAAACAAAACAAAACAAAACTCAAGGAAACAAAAACAACAACAACAAAAAAAAAAAAAAAAAAAAACCCAAACTCTTTCCAGTCCCCCTTGTCCTCCAGACAGCCAAGTCTGTTCCTGTCACCACCCTTCTAATTACTGGAAAGACCCCACTTGGCTGGAGAGATCAATGCAGGATTGTTTTACACCAGCATAGATATTTTGCCTGCTTAAGCAGAATCTAAAAGAGTAACAGAGTGATCCATTAACCAATGAAAGAGCATTCAATCAAGCAGTGCTCTGCATTTCTCCAGCATTTTTCACTAGAAGCAATTAAGCATTCATTGATTACAAGCATTAATTAGGTCTAATCACATGCCTGCAAATGAGGCGTTATGAAAACATGAAAATGAGTGCTATGTTTTAAAATGGATTTTGGTGGTGAAGAAGGACATAGCCATCTTATGGGATTCCCAGAAGCCCTTCATGCACAAAATTCATAAAGACAAGGTACTGATCATCTCCCAAAAATCAGGCCCCACTGGTCCATCCCAGGCAGGGCTGTCAAACACTGAATCCTCTGATTTTCTTTTTCGCTGAACAACAACCACTACTCCATATTACTCCATTATAATGAAATAGAGCACAACAGGGGAGAACAGGCAAGTGAGCCGGAGGCCTGGCAGCACTGAGATCAGTGGCACAGCCGTCCCGGCCAAGGACCACACACTGAACAGGGAACTGCTGGAGACAAGGGTAACTCAAAGCAGTTGCAGAGTTTGCCAGACTCCCTAGGACTACCTGGTGTGATTATGCTGTCATTTTTAATCCAGAATTGCTTTTCTCCTTTTCTTTTTTTTATTTAAGGCAATTCAATTTACACATACACCACATGTGTTTAGTGCTTTTGGCTAAAGGTGAAGTCACACGGTTTGTGCCTGAGGCTGAGTAGTAACTTACAAAAGCTCTGGTAGCAACTTCGTACCTGTCTGTTCTTCCTCTGTCTACTGAGTTGGTACTTGGTGCATTCGTAGCACAGCAATAAGACAGTGTCTAAACACTTATAAGGGCTTTTCTATCCCAAGCCTGGTCCTGCTTTTCATAAACTCAACCTTTTTGTTTTACACACTCCTCCATTCCACTCTAATTTCCATTGTTTTATCTCACCCAGCTCTTTCTGTCCCTCCCCTCAGCAGGACACAAAAATTAAAAATGGGCAATGCTTTCATTTTGCAGTGTTGCAAAGTTGGGTAGGTTCGTAGCAAAATATCAAAACAACAAAAAGGAAACCCAATCCTTTCTCCCAGCACCCAGGGCTTGATTCCAGGGCCAAGAAAAGAAAGACTGCAAGGCTGCATTTGCAAGGGATGCATGCATATGTGGCTGCATGATTGCAAGGCTGCCAAATTGCTCCTTGGGAACCAGATAAATCATGAGTGAAGCCTGGATGCTCCTCACAGTGTGCACACACTTAGCTTTAGCTACACCTACTCTTTTTCTAAACGTTAATCCAGTGCAAGGAGATGGGGAGACCCAATGCAGCTGCATAAGTAAAATCAGTTGGCATGTGAAACTCACAACATCGTGACACAGACCGCATTCCCATCCCAGTGTACTCTGCTCCACCCTTCCTCTATGCATGGGGCACAAAGTAGGTGCTCAGACTTCCATTTGCTCAAAGGCTGCTCTTGGCATTGAGCATGGTTTGCACCCAGCATAATTTGTGTGCCTCACTTTTCATGTATGGTGCAGCAGCAATCCTTGCACACACAGAGGAGGGAGGCTCATAACCCTCACATCTCCCACCCCTGCACATTCAGAAGGGCCTATGTAAAGATTTTGATTTTGACTTTTCTCTTGACAGCAAAATTGAGGAGGAAGGTCAGGGGTGTAAGACCACTGTAAACCAGAACATGGTGAAAAGGCAATCCCTCAATGGGGGTGATAATGATTACAATGGGGTGTATTGCAATTAGGATACCGGAAACAGAGCCTTTCAGCAGAGAAGGTGCTGCGTTAGCTCCAGCATTAAAGTGGTTGCAGTATATGACTGTAATTTAAGAGGGAAGAGAAATCTGGGCACCAAATGGTACAGCAAAGCACCATTACAAAGCCTGCAAGCTGGGATGATGTGCAAATGGCAGAATGCAGATGCTGACCTCCTTGTAATACTGTAGGGAGGTCTAAACCAGAATAGGTCTAGATAAACTACTGACTCCTGGAGGTGGTCTCCCATGGACTCAAGGGTAAGGCAATGGGCAAAGCCAACCACAGAAGACCTTGCTAGTGCTGCTGCTATTGCTCAATGGATGAAGTGTTTGGGAAATGCCTGCTGTTTCTTGGCATGGCAAGTAAGGTGGCAGCATCTGAGTCTCTGCTTTCTTCTGCCAGTGTTTAATGACTCCACAGGTCTCAGTGGAGTTGCCTCCATGTAAAACTCGCACATCAACAAGCCAAATCAGGCCGCAACATCTGTAAAACTGGATAGGTTCACAAGGATTTAATTCCCTCTTAAGTATGTACAAATCACATGGGATGACACTGCCTAATTCCCCGCATTTCTACATAGCACGGCACTGTCACTATTCACTGGGAAAGAATTTCATATTTGCATTTTTCCAAATGCGGTAATACTGACATTGCTCATCTTCTTCTAATGCTAAATAGCAATAATTTTTGTCTCTGTCTCTGGAGAAAAAGGCACAGATTTTTCCATATTGTGTCATACTGACTATGTGGGTCCTTGTCCTGATTCTATCACCTCTGCAGTGGAGAGTAAGTGGAGAGTAAGCACATCTAACCATGCATGCTTAAAAATCAAAAATAGAGGCAAGCACAGGTACTTACCTATGCCACTTTTAAAGCTGCAGACCAAGCTGAAGTTCTGCCAGCAGATATCTGGTAAGTGCCAACAAGTAATACAGGCATTGGACAGCAGACCAACATCATGCAATGCTTGTGTCAGTTGCTGACTCCAACACCAGCTCCAAATCTGGGAGTACTAGAGAGCCTTTTGGGACCAGGACTTCTTGTCTCGGGTACACTACTAAAAACCTGATTCTTCTTTCAAATGTCACACTCATCTTTTCCCATGGATTAGTGAGCAGTTGAACTACCTCAATTGTCTGCGCCATGCACCACTAAGAGTGGTAGGCCTTGCTCTGGGGGTGCAAGTAGGGTTTTCTCCTTGAAGAGACATAATATGTTTTTGTGGTTTTACTTAGAGGGTTATATGTCTAGGCAGCCTCAGGAATGGAGGTTTTGTCCAGGAAATGTGACAGACTTTGCTCTTTACTTAGAATCTAGCTCAAATGCAAGAATACACTCACCTGTTAAATGCTCTACTTACCTAAATGCCCTTCTGAGTGCCAGTACAGGGCATGTCCCAGTCCCTGATGCCTGAGGTCCTAACAGGTACCCCAGAAGTGCTTCATGCCCATGCTAAGGCAGCTAGATCTGTGCATGTGGTACAATCAGATCATTTCAGAGCAGGTACACCTGCAATTTAAGGAATTGACCCTGCTCTATTGGTTTCTGTCAGTGCAAGAAACAGTCTTAAAGAACACCATCTGACAGTTACCAGAGAAGGGGTGACATTCCTACCCATTCTGAAAGGGTTGTTTCACTAGATAGAGACATGAAGCTTCTCAGGTGTTACCCATCCACCTACACTGAAGCTTGTCCCATCCTCTAGCCAGGCTTCTCACACCCAGGAGAGGCAGTCTTAACATTTAGCTTGAAGGAGAACTTTCTTCTCAGCACAGAGACCCTGAACTGTCTGTGCAGGCAGTGGCAGACTCCTGTCCTGTTTTGACTCCTGGCCTGTGTTCACCACAGAATGCTGGGGCCGTGTTTCATTTCACCCAGGAGTAAAGGGCTGTGCTGATCTGGAGCAGGGTCATTCCCAACTGTCAAGAGCAGTAGAGGAGGGAAAGTTGACTGTGGTTTTGGCTCTGGGTCCAGCTCCCAGAGGCTGTGCAGATCCTGTACCATTAAACAAAGCTAAGCTCATGAGCTATACTTGTGTAGCTATTGTCTTTGCTGCTGTTTTTGTTGTTAATACCTTGGCTGCTGCTAGTATGTCTGGTGTTTTTAGCATGGGAGCCAAGAAAACAGCATTAACTGAACAACCTCAACACAGCAGAGGCTGCCAGGTTGAGAAACTCTCTGATGCTGGGAAACACAGCAAGCATCTCTCCCCACTTCAAGTCTGTGACCTGCGTTGGCTTATGACCATGGAAACCCACACAGTCCTGTGGCTGAGTGATGACCGTGGTAAGTACAAGTGCTAATGGCAGGTGCTTGGGTTTGACTGTATTGTTTTGTAAACCACACCTGTCAAAGGTGAGAGTGAAAGCATTGGACAAACAGGGTACTTGTAAACATAGCAGCTGCAATAGGAGAAAACCGGCTGGTTATATTGGGGATTTTTTTAATTGCTTTGAATTATTCATAATATCAGTGGTTTCCTGTGACATCAAGCTTCTGAACATTGCTTGATTGCCATAAACTGCGGTGCATCCAATTTTCCATTCCCGACTACACCCAAGCCACAGTTCGTCTGAGAAGCTGCTTCTGCAGAAGGCATGCAACTGCCTGGCAGCTGAATGACTGATAGGCGGGGGTAACACAGAGGCACCTGGAACCGGGCACTCAGCACTGGCACGGATGGATCCATGTGATTTTTTCATTGTATTTCCAGAGAAATGATGGTAAAACAACTAATGAGTCAAAGGGAGGAAATGAGAGCAGAGGCTGAGAGTGTGTGAAAGACAGAGCTCCGTGGACTGCTCTGCCTGTGCCAAGTACTGGGGAGTTTCTGTCAGCTGATTGGGAAAGTCGAGCAGCCAGAGCGTAAACTACTGCCTTGACTGAGTCTGTGTGTCCGTAAGCACCACTGCCCTCTTTTGGGTGGAATTAGACCTGTGCGGCTGCTTCGTCCACCAGCACATGCTGCTACGTCGCCTGGGTGCAAGGAAGAGGGACCGCTCCCGCAGCGATGCTGACAGCGGTGCTCCCGTGAGGAGAGCGGAGCAGCGGAATGCCGATGTGGGACGGCTCTGCTCAGCAAGGATGCTGTCTGGAAGCACCGTGGCCATGGCATTACAGGTGTAGCACATCAGCCTCTTTCCATGCTCTGAGCCAGCTGAGACAGGCTCCTCAGACAGGCTCCAGTTCCTTGGGTGAGTTGTGACAACCACGCTGCAGTTCCTTCAGGTGGTGCTTTTCCCCGCCTCTGGCACTGTTCTGCTCCATCATCAGCCATGCAACGGGAACAGAAGAATGGCTGAGCAGATTTGGCTCCAGCCTTGCTGCAGGCAGGTAATTATGTCAGGTGTTGCACACCAGTGCCAAGTTCTGCTGAAAACAGTGCTTCTGAGACCTTCACTGTGGAGCCATCAAAACCTGTTATGTTGGGGCAAAGTGCACCTTGAACTGAGCTCGCCCATCCTTTGTCCAAGTGTTTTGCTGGGGGATCTTTCATTAAGCTGCAAGGGCTGTTGTTAGCAGAGGCATAGATTCAGAACATGGGTTGACCTAATGGTTCAACATATTTGGTGACCTATGTCCAGCAACAGTCAGATCTGGTGGTGATGCTATTTGTCTCCAACAAGAGAACACATCCCTCTGAGAGCCAGCTCATGTCCCCAGACCTATCTGAGTACACTTAATTCAGCTTCCTCAGCTACGACCATGCCCGGTCACAATCTGACAAAGTCCTTACAGTGACCTAGACATAAAATTTGAGTTGATGAGTGACACTTTTTATAAGACCAACTGTTTCATTATGAAACTTCTGAGGTTGGAAAAAAAAAAATCCCAAACTAATAAGAACATGTCCCTATTAAAAGACTGTCGGAGCATTTTTATGTATCCTCCTTGTAGCAACTGTGGCTGCGTGTAAAATGCAAGCATGCCTTCTGATCGTGAGAGAGTGGCTAAAAAACATGAGTCACACAGTCGAACCTTGTGACTTGGTAGAACTAAGGAGGTCTCCTTAAAGGCAATTTGTGGAAGAATTGGAGAGAAACGCAATTTTTCAAGGTCAGCCAAAGGCTAATGAGCACTCTTTCATAGTGCGATTGTATTGCCTGAATTTCTGTATTTCAAAGCCAGTCTAACTACTTTATTGCTGAAGCACTGTAACTGAAGAGGCTGTAATAATATTGACAAGTAATCCTGCCAGAATCTGAGATGGTATTCAGCATAATATGAAACATTTTCTCTTTGCCTGGACAAGTACAGAACAAAGAGTTAAACAAATATGTGGTTCCCCAGAGTACCACTTATCTTTCTTCCCGAAGGGCATGTGTACAGATGCTTTGTAAGTTGGGTTGTCAACAGTTGGGGCTTGTGGCCAGATTCACATGTTCTCCACCTTTTGCTTGTGAACTGCAGGAGAGTCATCTCCAGAGGGACAGTTTTTCATAACTTAATTAGATTGGCGCCATTTGCGCAGCTACAGTTTCAGGTTGGCTCAGCTTTACTTCTGTTCCAGCTCTCCAGTTCAGGGGATTACAGTAGCACTGAAATTGGTTCTGAACTAAACATTTGGCAACTACCTCGGGTCAAGGAGGCAATTTGTGTTACTGCTGTTGCTAAATTAGAAATAAATAAATAATCAATGTGCGGCCCTTAATGAGAGACTAAGAATGAGAGACAAAATGCTTTTGCAGCTCTCCACTGTGAGTGTGCTTAGGAATATGTTGCATTTTTTTCCCATGAATGAATAACTCGAGTCTAGTAAACCACTTTAGTTGAAGAGGAGCAAGCTCCAATTGCATTCTCTTAGCACGGTTTTGCACTATGCTTAATTTAGTGTAGCTTTAATCGGCTGGGAATCTGGATGGGCTAACCAAAAATCAGCCAAAGTGTTCCCACTGGAGTTTCAGTGGTTTAACTGCATCAGTTTAGAAATGGATAGGAGTGAAATCACTGAGATTTTTAGCAGGGAGACAAAGCCCTTAGCCTTGACTCACTTCATACTACTAAACTACAACTCAAGAAAAAGGAGATTTGAAAGCAGTGAGTATAGGCTGGAGGAAAAGTAAAAGTGGGACCACCTTTCCAAGCACCCCACATAAAATGGGCACGTCCTGCCTGCGATGTGCAGTGATCATTAAGTGCATTTGGGCTCACTTCTATGCACTGTGAGCCACAGAGACTCACAGCCCACACTGCCCCCCACAAGCTCCTCAGGTGCATGGGGGTCCACTGAGGTTTTCAGGTTTTACCTGGGCAGCTGGTAGCTGGAAAGCTGCAAAATTGTGACTTCTATACCAGATCCAGTGATGGATGGCAGCCCATCCCTAGAATGTAGTTTTGAAGACCTCAGCTGATAAATGGCACGTTAGCAGGTGACAGATGTAATAAATTAAAAGGCATTTGGCAAACCTGCTGTAAAGGAAGAAATATAGATGTTTGCAGGGATGGAGAAAAATGACCACTACTCACAGAGAACAAATAAGAGAGGAAAACAAAGTGGCTTCATGTCCCTCCTGAACGCAAAGCAAAGCACAGACAAATCCACAGTTCAGATTTTCTCACAGAATCACAAAATTTTTTGGGTTGGAAGGGACCTCTGGAGATCGAGTGCAACCCCCCTGGTAAGGGGGGATTATATCACTTGTATATAAATAAATGCAATTAGACCTTGTTCTATCTAACTCAAGATTTTTGTTGCAAAAGTTCTTCCTGCCTCAGTGCTTGCAAGAGTGGGTTTGCCTGTTTACTGAAGGTACTGATTATTTTATGACTTTTCACTTTCTCTGTGATATGACCCATTTGTGAACTGGAAGTAACCTGTGAGAGCCAATTAGTTGCTTCTCTGCAATACTGAACAAATACTTTACAGACAGAGTCATGTCTATGCGGGGTTCATGACTTGTTTGAGACAAGTGTTTTATTCAGGGTCTGAATTTTATAGGTCATTGCTGGATCTTCAGAAATGGCCACATGCATCATTTTCACCAGTACTTGAATTGTGACCTTAAAAAAGAGCCTGTTGCACTGATTTTTTCGTAGAGGATTTTTCTCAGAAGTAGAAAGAAATTTGGTGCTACCCAATTGCTCACCTGGCCCACACCTGGTCTTCCTAAGATCCTTTGATAATCAGGGGGTAGGAAGGGGGACAGGGGGCAGGTGTTTCCCTCCAGAAGGCATTTCAAAGCAGATGCTGAATTTAGGCACACGGAATCATTCCCTGTAGGAGCTTTTATCTTTCTCCATGGGCCAGGGAGAGGCTAGAGAGACTGGCTGAGTGACTTGGCTGACCGCAGTTGGTGGTGTGAAATCTCTCCTTGCTGAAGCCAATGAAAACATCAAGAAACAGAGCCATCCATAACCTCTTTAAGTAATTTATTCACCCTGATTCTTAACACTTGGTGCCAGCTTTCTCATTTGATCAGGTTTGGGTTCTCCTCCTTGAATTGTTTTGATGGCTTTCTCTGCTTGATGGAGAAAGATTTAGTGGGGACTGTTTCTGTCCTTTATGCAGAAATTGAGACGCCTCTGAATCTTCTTTGTGATTGCAGGAATAAACTCCAAAAGTGTCTCGCTTAGATGCAGTTTTGCCATTTATTGTGTGGCTTTTTGGCAGGTTTTTAACACTCCTTTGGCAGTCATGCCTTGCAGCCGCAGCCAGTGCTCCAGGGCCAGAGCGCAAGGCTGCAGTGCCTGTTTGTCCCCTGCCCCCGCCTTCTGCTCCATTCCACCTCCCACTCCCGGCCCAGAGGAGAGGGCTATTGACCTTTCCACTTACCTACAGCCCAAAAGGTGTTCCTGAAGCAGAGCTCTCTGCAGGATGCTGCTTGAGACCTCTGTGGCACAGCTCTAAGGCAGAAGATGCTGCTGAATTTTAATAGTTATTTATTTCTTGATGGACTGGTAGATAATTTGCCTGCGCATAAAAAATAATTTCCGTGCCACTCATTTGCAATACAGAAGTTATAGGTAACTATTTCAGCTTTTTCTGCATCAACTTTGCCAGTTTTGCTAGGTTTTTTTTTCTTAACATATTTTTAACATTCTACCTAAATACAGAAAGTCTGAATATTGAAGCACTATCTCCATCAAGGCCCACAGCTTCCCTTACTGCATTTCTGCATTTCACAATGTCATCAATATTCTTTACTTTTTCCTCCTTCTTTGTTACCTGTTTAGTTAGTAGTTTCCAGTTGCTGATGAATTTGTATAAGTTTTTAGTTTAAGCTTGATTACGGAGGGAGGCTGATTAACAATTTCTCTTTTATTTGCATTATGCCTGCACAATTTTCATTCATTTGTTTTTCTATTTAGATTTTTCATCCTAACTAATTTTGAATGTAGTTTACAGAAACGCTGGGAAACATTTTTGATACAGCAGTTGTGTATATTAATAGTTGCAACTCTCTCTTTGTCCACAGGCATTGTAATCACATCTCAATCAATAGTCCTGACACAACCAGCAATTTCCAGCCTCAATGAGGTCCATAGTAAAGTCATCTTCCATGTGTAATTGCTGTGTAAGTATTATCTGCTAGTTTTAGAAACTCTAGACTGCTTCACAATGGTATCAATGGAACCTCAAAAACATTTCTCTCTAACTCAAATCACCTATAACAACCAATACTTTTTCTTTCTTTCTTTCCTGCATAAAAAAACCCAGCTGCTGAAGGAATAAATCAGCCTTTCCTTTTCCTTGGCCGAGTGACCCTGAGAGCTCACTGTATTTCATCTTGGGTTTTCTCTATGCAGTCATCCAAGTTAAAGATTTTCTGATCTGAGTTGCTAGAGGGTGGCGGCACCCAGAACACATTTGCTTATTGCTTCTTCCATTCCTGATGAGATTACAATATCTTGGTGTTGGAGGTTTTTCAGCCAGCCAAATGTAATTTTTTATCTCATTTCCCCTTGCCAGCTATACCAACTTACAGAATTTTTAAATAAACACTTGAAATAAATTGTTCATTCTTTGAGTTAATTATCAGATCAGCTTGGTTCATTTTGGTTATGCAAAATTTGAGATTCATACACTGAAATTAATACAGTTGAGAATAAAATTTTGTGTTGCATTTATCTTTTAACAAATATTTCTAGTCACATAAAACTATGACTTAATTGCATAATCTTATAAGTGAAAAAACCAAATACATGCTTTGTTTAAGAATAGCCTAATCAAGTATTTTACTGATGTTTAGATCTACATGGGCATTTCTGTCATTTTTTGTAGTTTACAGTCACAACAGATATTGTTGTTCTTTTCTTTTACTAGTTAGCAGTTCCCTGCAGTTGTTTTCATGCAAACAGTGCTCAATGTGAATAGGAAAACCCAACTTAAAAACTGTCTAGAAAGGGAAACAAGAAACTGTATGTTTCTTGTGGAGGCTGTGCCTGTGAAAGTTTCACCAGCCATCTCTCAAATTTGTATGTTTCTATTGAGGGCTGAATTTTTTGATGAGTAATGTGTTTTGTTTCTCTGTTTTGTTCACTCAGACTGGTGTCTTATAAAGAACCTGATTTTCTCAAGGCATTAATCATCTACTGTCTTGTCTTGGGTTTTTCTTATCTTAAAGTGTTTCAAGTTGATTCCATAGGGCTGAAGGAAGCAGTAACTATTAATTGTTTCATTGTTGTTGTTTTTTTTTAATCAGGCCCCCATTAGAAGCATGAGAATGTTTGTGTTTTCCATTCTTGTTTAAAATCAAGCCAGATATCAAAATCTGGAAGTCCTTTGCAAGATAGGGCTTCCCTCTTCATGCAATTCTCTGGTTACTTTATCACGAGTGCCCAAGATGGAGCCGTGAAAAGAAGATAAAAGCACAAATGCTACAAAATGAATCGTGCTTCTCCTCATTCTTGGGGTGTTTTAACCATTGGCAAGTTATGCCTATAGATGGTGGATTTACTGTGATTTACCTTTAGCCTGGCTTTGGCCCCCTTTACCATAGTACCTGGCGAGGGCCTGAGCACCTGGGCTCTTGAATGAATCATCCGCACTGGCTTCGGAAGTAAACCTTCCCAGTGAAATAGCAACAATATCCGGACTGGCCATCGGTTTCTATTCTGTTCAGCCTCAGCTGATATATTTCATATGTTTTCGTAGCTGAAGCTGGGCCAGGACTTCTCTAGCTTTGACAGGAGGGCTAAATGAGAGCGGGGAATTTTATGTGCCTCTTCCCACAGCATTCCAGTGACCATGCAGGAAGTCATTGATCAGTGGGATTTAAGCAACGTGTACAAGAAAGGTATGTGTGTGTGGCCTGGTGGCCTCTGCAGCAGTGCTGTGACAACACCAGCCTCTGATTCAGTAAACTGAGGGGTAAGTGCCACACACACCACGGCTGGGATGCATCTCTGGGGCTGAGCAAATGCAGCGTGGGCTGTTTAAAGGCTGCTCTGTAAGTCTGCACATTTCCTACTAATACTATGGTTTAGATGTGGTCATGGGGGAGTGATCTCCCTGGGAAATTGCTTAACGTTCCATCACGAACAGAGGGAGAGTTCCCTGACATGGTGGCTCATCCCACAGGAACAGGATCTGACCTCTGGTAGATCACTTAGAATTGGTTGATTGTCCTGATCTGTATGGCTCCTCTGTGCCATAGCCCAGGAGAAGAGCTGAAAAGCCATGTCATCTCTTCAGATATTCAGGCTATGCAGCACAGAGGGGCTGAAGGAGCTGGTGTGCCTGCACACTGAGCCAGAGCTGTTTGCAGTAATGGTTTTGCAGGGCATTTCTGACCCAAATGTTGTTAAACTCATTCCTAGGATAAGTTTACTGACCTTACTGGAGTTGCATAGGAAAAATATTTATCCTGTTGTCAGATATGCTGTGGACATAGAGAGGATTTTTTTTAAAAAAGTATGTATCCAATACATGTGTGTAATTTTTCTGTAATTACTTTAGAGCATTGAAATTGCTTTGGAGAAGTCTTCCAGACCTCTGCCTTCCTACATTGTAGCAGGAGGTGTTCTACTGCAAAGGAATCTTCACTGCAGCAGTTTGTGCACATTAGCATGGAAGGTGACAATTTGATTTTTCATCTTTCCTGTACCTCAGTTTCTCTAATTGGCCACGTTACATGGCTTGGGGTAGGATTCAGCTGTGTTGGGGTGGACAGGAAAGGGGTTGATGTCGGTTCAGTGGCTCTGTCATTGCATGACTTGGAACATAAACTAACGAAGTAAATCTGTTTTCCTTCTCGCTCTCTTATCTGTGATTTTCTATATACAAAGGAAATGAAGAGGGGGAGACAGTGAGAGGTTATCATTCAATGGATGAGACAGGCTGTGGAGAAAAAGATGCTACTCCTTCAGCAATCCCAAATGTGCTCCCAGATCTCAGAAGAGCTGAATATTTCAGCTGAAAGAGTCAGTCATGAAATAATCTTCTCCCCGGATACCAGAATAGTTGTCACTATTGTACAGCATCAACAGCCCATTGAACTGAATGGGGGCAGCCTGTGCAGAGCTAGTGTTTCAGTCTGTCCACCTGCAGCCCAGTAAATAATGGCCAGGATAGTTTACAGTTACAGAGGGATCGGAATTGCTGGTTGAATGGTCACAATCCAAGAAAATGTGTTTTAATTTAGCTAAAAATGAAAAGTAATACATCTGGGAACAAAGAGTTCAGGCAGTACCTACAGGACAGGAGACTCTGCCTTGGAAAACAGGATTATGGGGTAACTTCCTCCACAATAGCTGCTGCTTCAATGGGGCTAAGAGGGCTCAGCTGACTCTGGGAACCTAAAAGCAAATAATAGGAATTGGGGATGGCAGAAGCATTGGCAGGAGCATCCCTGGGCTGCAGCAGCAGGTGGTGGTCTCACCGTGTCCACACCTCAGTGAGAAAGAGGAAACACTGTGGAGGACCACTGATATGGTGGCTGGGAATTCCTGCATGGTCACTGAAATGCTGCGGGAAGAGGCTGGGAATATAAAAGCCTTTACAAGGGTTAAAGTGTGCAATCCAGACACCTTTTCTAAGGCAAGGTTTGTTATGTCTTTGTAATGCTGGACCACAGCAGTGCAGTGAGAGGCCACTGGAGTGACTCTTATTCAGCTGTGACACGAAACCATCCTTCCTATTGTTGGGTAATGCTGAACAGGCAGGAGATGGTAAAATCACCTCAGGGGGTTGCCTTTACAGACATGCCTAAGTCCACCGCAGGACAGAAACTCTCCAGCATGAATGTGTAAAGTTTGATTGGGATTATCTTCTCTCAGTTCTTATTCCAGTTCCTTCCTGTCAGGGTGGTGGAAAAAAAAAAATAATCTACATTTCCCTCAATTTGCTCATTGTTATAGCTCTGCACTGAAACAGTGATGGTGTCCAACCTTCAACTTTAACGGTTTGGACCACAGGTACTGAGATATTGGGTATATCTGGAAGCACTGGACACAGGTGGGGGTAAATGCTTTGGAGCTGCGAGATGGTGCTGTACATCTCTCTCTGTCCTTGGGACCTGCATATGGCTCTGCCTTACGGCTGCCACTTCTGTGAGGATTTGCTGAGCATTGCCCTGCCTCAGAATACTTGGTCTTTTCTAGTCTTTATATGTGGCCCCAAGCAGCTTTGCTTTCAGAGAACTGTGGTGTCTTAGTCTGTCTGAACCCTTCAGGCTCAGTGCTGGCACTGGTAACCGCTCTTGCTAGTTGTTCACAACAGGCTCAATTTCAACCATGATAGCTGGGGGTCAAAACATGAGTTTGTAGAAAGCATCAGGTCATATTAAACAACAGGTCCGAATATGCAGTTTCTTCTGCAAATAAAGTCCATGAGATCTTAAAATACATGGAGAGAGATCAAGGCCACCTAGGGACAGGAGTCCTATATTTTTTATCATCATCACCATTATTATTATTATTGACATTAACTTTAACAGATCTCTCTGTTGTGTCATTTACTGCTTCTGGAAGGGAAGGCAGCAGTTGGCTTTCCCAGCCTTCCTTAATTACTTCCTTTCCATTAAGGAGTGCAGAAAGCACATGCTAAGGTAGAATTTAAGTCTTTGCACATTGCTTTATCCCACCACAACCACAGACTGGCCTCCCCTGTAGAGTTTGCACTGCAACTTGTATTTGAACTTCTCCAGCTTGACCTTGAGTTTTGGATCTGTATTTTAGCAAGAGGAAGGCCAGCTGAGATGTAGAGGTCTGACTCTTGCTTCAGATCTTCCCAAACCATAGGAGCTGCCTCTTGTGCAGCTCCGATCCAAGCCCATCTCTAAATATAACCATAATGCAATAAAATGCACAAAAAAACCCCAAAAAGCCAGAAAAACAAAACAAAAAAGCCCAAGAAATATGTCCAACAGTGGTTATTACCACAGTTATATCACAGCAGAAACAGGTGCAAGGAAATAAGCCTCCCAAAAGTTTCTATTCAGGAGGGAGATGACTTAAGAAAGCAGAAGGAAAGGAGGAAGGCTAAGGTAAGGGTAGGAGCCAGGGGACAAAGTGGAAGTTGTTTCTCTTGGGATGTGGCCAACTTAGTAGCTGTCCAAACCCAGGAGATGTCTTGGATGCTCCTTCTGTTTCTGTCTTTGCTTTTTCCATTTTGAGGCTGCATGCTTGAGAGTGCATGATAACACCAGTGTTGTGTTGCCCTCGGAATGCCCTGTTGCCTGGGACCCCCACAGTCTGCTGAACCGTGTTTGGGCCTGATGCAAGCAGACACACATCCTCCTGATCAGATTTTGCATAAATGTCAAGGAATCCTTCAAGGACTCATCAGCTGGAATAATTCTCTCTGCCCCAAAACTATGGGGAAGGAAGGGAAGTGATTATGGGAAAGCTCACATTCCTCCAGCAGCTGCAGTCACTTTGGGTGGATTCATCTGACTAAACATAGATGCCTCCATCTGAGCTAGTCACATTAGGCTCCCTTTATGGAGGAGAATATGGGGAAGCACAGGCACAGCTATGAGTCACCCCTCCCCAGTTTAGTGTCTAGAACAGGTCAGGCAAATCATGCCCATTTTTCTTCTTTGCTTTTAAAAGGAGCTGCAATAAAGGGGCCAAGTGTAGGTCTGTGAAGTTCGACAAAGCTCATCCTTTATCTGGTGTCCAAACCAGATGATTTGATCTGGGAGTAAAGGGCCAAGCTGTGAAGAGGGCATTGCCAGCAAAATGCTGAATAACCACAGCAGAGTGGGGTAAATTGGCTCACCCGCAGCTTATTTCACTGTGGGAGAGGATGCAAGGAGTGCAATGCTGGAGAGGAAATGGCCTGAGAAAAATGCCTATAAAAATCACCATGGGATGTCACCCTAGTGCCAAGACTATGTTTATTTTGAACCAGAACAGGTACCTCTGCTTTTCTGTTTGCAGGCAAAAGTTACTGCCCTCCTGACACGACTGCAACTTTCTGTGTGACCAGTTACTTCCCCATTCCCAGCCCTCTTTCCTTCCCACTTCTCCTTTCCAGACTTGAGTACAGCAGGCCCATCTTCAGATGGAGGGAGCATCGGGGGGGCGGACTCAGCTCTGCCATGTCCTTTTCCCGGCAGCCAGGTTTCATGCTGAGCTGTGTGTCAAAGCAGAGGAGCACTTCCCATGCAACGTGTGCGTCAGGGACACATAGGGAAAGGAAGTGCAGAGGTTGCCAGAAGCAATGAAGTTATGTTGTTATCTGATGAGAAGAGTAATGAAACAAGAATTCTTTTGAACGCGTCATGAACCAGCTCCTCTCTTGAAGGGTTTGTGCTGAGGACCCTCCAGACCTTGTGTGCACCTACGGCTGTAACCCATGAGTAAGAGTGTGAGGCATGCACACAAGGTAAATAAATGATTAGATGGAGCTGCTCCAAGTCCATTCCCCCTCTCACTTTTTTCTTTTCATTTCTCACCATTAAAAGAAAACAAAAGCTTAAGTGATGTCATGGGATAATGCATTTGAGAAAGTTCTTGCCGCTGCATCCCAATGTGCAACAAGCCTATTTACTAACACTATTTTTGCATTCGCCAGAGGTGACGTGCAGAAATTATGGCAGAACCTGGCAGAACAAAGTAGAGTGCAGAGACATGAGGCTTTTCAGATCTACTGTAACTGGTTCTGCTCAGTGCTAACTTGCAGCTAATGCATGGGCCAAATGCCAAGTTTCCAACTCCCTGCTCTAGGTTGTTGACTGACAGAGGAGGGCTGGTGATTTAGGGGATTTTAGTTTCCCTTCCAGAAAAAAAATCAGAAAAGTGAGTTAATTTGCTTAAAAATAGACAAACAAATGAACGTGTGTGTATATGCGTATATTTGCACATGCACATGATGTACTTTGGAAAGACCTAAGGAGGGGACGTCTTCAGAAGCTGATGTTGGAATTTAGTACCTCTCCTTAACTTGGGACTTGGGCTCCTCAGTCTCAGCAAGATGCTCATGGACAGTTTGTGCTGGGACTTTTCAGAGACTGCCTTTCTTAGGCTGACAGGCAGAACTGTGGTTCTGGTGCCTTTAAACCTGCCAGAGGATTTGGTATCAAGGCAGCTCCTTGCTCTGTGCTCTAATATTTCTGGGAAAGCTGGTTGGTACGTAAGAAGAGGTATGTTCATTAAGTGCCCTCACTTGGAGTTAAAGGGCCAAGCACACTCCTGCTCCTGCCCCTTCACCTGTCTACAAGAAGCTCACTGGGGATAAATAAAATGGTTAAAGGTGTGTGATGAGAAAACAGCCTGGTAATTGCATTAGCCCCGAGGTGGAGTGGCTGCCGGTACAGCCCTGGGTGAATGCCGGTTCCTGTTCCCTCCCTCTGGCCACAATCCCTCTCTGGGACAAAGACCCATCTTTGCTTCTCACTCATTAACACCCTGGCTATGTGATTTGTGTGTTTGAGCCAAGAGGCACAATCTGACCTGCTCTGTAGGATCAAAACAAGCTGTCCCAGATCATCACCTCCCTCACCAGAGATGCAAAAGCATGGGATGGGTTTTCCAGGGATCCTATGTGCCTGCACCCCATGGCTGCATTGGTAGTAATGTCTATTAATAGAAGTAGAGGAAGAGATTGGAAAGGGAGAAAATCCCAGTTCTTTCCTGAGAGTGCCTAGCTCTGCTCAAGTGGACACCCTTCCTCACTGCCGTGCATCCCCCCAGTCCTTGTACACTTTGTTCTTCATCTATCATCTCAACCAGAATATGGATATTTTTATTTTTTCAGCTTCAGAGACTTGAGAATCCACCCCGCACAGCTGAGCCCTCTCTGGCACCCATGCGGTACGTTTGCCTCACATTGAAGCAACCAGCTCCTACAGTTTTGCTCTGAGGGTCATCCTCTTGTCCCTTGCTTTCAGCAGTATGGATAAGAAGCTTTCAGCTTTCCTGAAGGTGATGAGGGAGAAACAGCTGAAACCATGGATTTGCTTTCTCCCCCAAGAAATGCATACAGAAATGTTTCACTGTTTCAGTCCATGGAAAAAGAGAGCTGGACTGGACCCCGTGCAGCTCTGGGCTTGCAGTGCTCCAAGAGCCAAACAGACATGTAGGCACTCTAGCTTTAAGAATTGATTTCCTAAGTGAACTGTCAACTCCCGGTGGCTGGAAAAATCTGCAAACAATTTCTAGTCACTGAACAAAGCAAATCTTTGTACTGTGCTGTAATAGTTCATTATTAAATAAAAGCTCCTTTGTTAGGCTATAAGAAACGGTGTGTACTCCACCACTCTTCACAATGTGCCTTGGTGTGACTTTGCAATGCATATGAAATTTTATTTCATGTCCTGTGAAAAAATTACATAGTGGGTTATTTTAATTTTGATAGGAAAAAATCAGGGTGAAGCTAACATCACAGCACAGCTCTGCTGATTGAACTTTATTGCTGATGCATTTGAGTCAGAACCATACAAGAGAACATGGAGACTGAACTTCATCTCATTTGCAAAGGAGTAAATGAGGAACAACATGGGCAAATGACTAGTGAGGAGACTGAAGGAAAATTTTAGTAGCTGCAATTCCTACAAGTTGTGTTACTTACTGGGCTGTCTTACTGCAGTTCCAGGCTTAAATGAGTCAAAACAGGAATCAAAGGGTGTCAGTGTTTTCCCATCCAGAAAAGCAAATGTGTTTCCAGCTCCCTCTTTTCTTTCTTTCTCTCTTCACCCAGTGAGTTCCCAGTAACCTGCCAGTTTGGGCTCTACAGCCACAGAGCCCTGTTACCCTGCTCAGCATCTGCCTGTGCTGCACATGGATGTCTCTTTGCAGCAGACCAAGCCGAGACACAGGCATGGCAGCTGCAAGCCCTTCACATGATCATTTTGTCAGGCTGTGACCTTTTAACCAACCCCATCAGATCATTATTTAAGATTGTATCCCCCATAGCTTTTCTTCTCTTGCTGTATTTTGCATAGGGTTGGCAGTGCATGAACAGGGACGCAGTTTTCCTGATCCTTGCTTTCCCTTGTCACACCATGGGGGCCATGGGAGATCCCCAGAGCTGGTACTTCCCTCTCAGCTGGAAGAGGTGGCAGCCAGGGCTGAAGTGGGCATTGGGCAAGCAATTTCTCTGAGCCCTGTCCACTTTTGTCTCTTGGCTGGGCTTAAATGAGGCTTTTCCAATAAGTGTCCAGCTCGGCTCAGGCTGAGGCTGCTAATTCCAGCCGTGCGGGTGATTCATATGCCATCTAATAATAGCAGCTTCTGGCCATGCCAGCACAATAACTGACCATGGAAAACTCCACACTGCTTTGGGCTGCCAGCCCATCAGCCTTCCCAAGCTGAGCTGGCCACGGCTGGTGGTTTGTCTTTGAGGGCAGCACTGTGCAGCTCAGCAAGAGGCTGCAAATTGTGCTGTGGGCATCGCTGTGAGCAGTGCAGGTCCTCCAGCCGTGAGCCCTGTGCCAGAGCCAGTGCCACCACTGGGCCAGTTTAGGAGCTGTGGAAAATGGACTGCTCTTCCTGCAGCTTTACATAAAGCAGTTGCTATTAATTACCTGCACCAGCAGCCAGCTCAGGTAGTTTACTTTCAAGGGCAAAGCTGTGTTTGTCCTTACTTGCCATCCAAATATTCTTTAGAGCATATGCAAAAATCTGCTACATGGCTGCCAAATTCATCTTGGCAGCAGAGTCACTGCTGTTCCTGCTACTGAAAGTCAGCAGGAGGTTTGCTTGGGATGCCTCTTTCACTTGTTTGGATGCTTCTAGGGAGAAAGGGTGATGACAGGGCAAAATGACACACGTGTCCCCCAGCCAGACTTCTGCACCACCTTTTTCCATGCTGCAGTGGGATTTACTCTGTCTGGTGTTTGACCACCTAAAAAGGAAGGCGGGAAGGTGGTGGTGGAGGCTGGAGAGGTCTCAGTCCTAGGAACATGCAGCTGAAGTCTTGACAGGTGATAGCTCTGCGTCTTGGCTGCAGACCAAAAGCCAGACCCGGCTGGGGGTGAGAAACTCATCGCTACCCTGCATTGTAGCCCCAGTCAGGCAATTAGGGATCTCCCTTCACACAGGGGCAGTGGTCCCAGCATAGCCCGTGGATGGGAGCGGCATGCCCACAGTGGGATGTCTCTGCAGCCAGGCCAGCACCACACATGAGCCATGATTCCCACAGCGTGGCAGCACTGGACTGCAGACACAGCCTCGGGACCTCAGGCACAAAGATGGTTCTTGCCCAGCTGCTTCCAACCGTGTGAGCTGTGGCTCAGGGGAAAAACACACATCCAGGGGAGACAGGGTCGCTGCTGAGTCCTCAGAGGTGAGCATAAAATACTGGAAGAGGATTATTAGGAGCCAGAAAACGAAAGTGTGATGGAGCCAAGGAAGCGTGTGAGACCGAGCAAGATGTGAGAGCATGGTGGGCAGCACAAACCAGGCGCCAGCCCCACTCCTGTGTGGAGCAACAGGGCCAAGGCGAACCCCTTCCCTCCTGCTGTCAAACCCTGTGGCTGCTTCCTGAAACACAGGATCTGCACAGGTACCTCAGAACTTCGCTGACTTTAACTTGCGGGGATGGCAGCTGGCTGGGCAGGCCAGGCTGTGCAGGCCGTGTGCTCCTTGGACACCATCACTGCCATGCCCTTGGCTCCCACAGCTGTCAGGAAGGGCCCCAACTTCCCAGCAGTCATGGAGATGGGGCCGTGCTCCCACACCACCCACACAGCAGCTGGGGGATTTTCCTGGTAGGTGACTGGCTCACTGTTTCACTTTTGCCATTTGTTTGGTTTTCCTTTTATTCCTCCCTTGACCTAAGCTGGCGTTGGGGTTTTCCAGACCCAGAGTCGGGGTGGCACAGGTCAGCTCCCTGTCCCAGCTGTGCTACCTGGGGAAGGGCCTGAAAGCCAGGCACCAAGGCCCAGCTATCCTTGTACAAGTGGTGGTGAAGCAGCAGTGGTGCTCAGCTCCTGAGGGCTTCAGACATGCTTTTTGGAGCCCTCCTGTATTGCAAAAAACATCAAATGATCTCTGGGCAAAGGAGAGAGAGCTGGCCCTGGAGCGAGCCCTGAGGTGGTCATATGTGGCTCCAGGTTTCAAGGACACCCCCCAGTTTGAAAGTGGGCTGGCTCCATTTTTGCTGAGTGCATGTGGTGTCTCTAAAATTACTGAACACTATCTTTTTGCTTTGTTTTTCTTCCTCTAAATCAGATGGTTTTTATTGCAGTGGAGCAGCACTTACCAGCTAAAAGACTGACCAAATACTCATGCTCAGCAAACACAGTGGCACCAGTAAATCTAAGCAATGCTAGATTTATCTAGGGCACACTGGGCACACATTTGGGGTTTTGAGGCTCTCCAGTTTTAAGTTTAGCACAAGGCCAGCCAAGCATGAGATGACTTAAGTCAGGACAATGTTGTCATAAAACTCATCATCTGGTGTAGGACAGGAGAAGAGAAAGCCTGCCAGTCTGCCGTCTGTTGTCTTGAAGGAAAATACTTTATTTGAGAACATGCACAAAGAAAGGAGGATCCAGTTCACCAGGGCTCATATTTAACTGGGTAGATCAAAGCCTGCACTATTTGCTTCAGGACTGTTGATTTTGTTTTTGACCAGCTCCTCCTCCACAATGAAAAGTCCAAGGGGATTTCATATTCTCCTGGGCTTTCTGCAGAATGGGGCTATTTGCACCAGAGCTTCTAAGCAAAGCTTGGCACACAAGCTCTGAGACTATGGGAGCTGCTAAAGGCAGAGCCAACCCTGCAGCAGACAACCTCAGCCCCCTCTCCTGTTTCAAACAGGAAAGCCAGGCCCTGGCTTTAGCAGCAGCAGAAATGGGGGAAAGAGGATTCCCTATTCCATTTTGCTGGCTGATGCTCCATCTTTCCCTTTCTCTGCTAATGTTCCAGCTAAACTGGAGCCGGGCACTTTCTGGCTGCCCATGCCAGGCAGAGCTCAGGTGAAGAGCAATTGAAACCTAAGACTGAAACTTAAGATGTCTCAGGGCTCAAGGGTAAGCAAGAAGTGCTACAGTGGTTCAAGACTGCACTCCACAGAGCTAAGAAAGGCATTGCTGCCTCCCTGACTGTGTGGCTAAGCCTCTGCACAGCTTCAAGCATTTTCTGTAACTGGGAGAAAACAGCAGCAATCACCAAGGGATCAGCCAAGGAGAGGAAAAAATAACATGCAGTATTTTTGATTTTCCCCTATGCTACAGCCCAGCCTTGAGAAGAGGAGGAAAGGGCAGGGAGAGGCAGCCAAGGCAAGGAAAGGACTGGACACAGGGCAGGTGTAGGAGCTGTGCCACTGGGCTTGCTCACGCTGTGCCAGCCTGCAGTGAGGCCACATGGTGGGCCTGGACTGGGACACTGAACCGCAAGCTTCAAAGGGACATGAATTCCTTTAATTCCCTACAATAAAAAAACAAGCATTGCATGGTGTGCCCCTAGTAATGGTGTCCAAAGGAGATCTTCTGCCAGCTGGGTCAGCAGTGGGAGCTTGCCTGCTCCAAAGGTGATGTGAAGAGGAGAGAGCAGCCCTGGGGGGCTGCTTCTCCCTGGATGCCTGCAAAGGGCAGCTTGATTTACTGTTGCTGGAAGGGAACAAAGCCCAGTGCCCACACATGCTGCAGCACACTTTGCCACTTACTGCAGCCCTCGGCCTCTGTTGTGCTAGCCCCCAGCCTCACCGTGGGCACTGGGGCCCTTGTCACTGAGGGTTCAGTGCCTGATGACTGCTTTCACAAAAGGTCAGCTGACTTGGGGATTTTTAGTCCTCTTTTACATTTGTAAACATCTGATGAGAGCTCAAGTTCAGCTTCTGAAGCAGGATGATGCAGACCATTTTTTCTTCTTTGAAGCTCCATCCAAGAAGCCATATTCAAGCAATGCCATGCTGTGGGGCCCCACAGACAAAGCTGAAGGAGTTTACTGAAAGCAGTGACTGGAGGCTGAAGCAGTAAGCAATGACAGGGATGAGATATATCTGCCCTTTCCCAGCAAAAGCCTTCCAGACAAAAAAATCTGCCAGTGAAAACATTGCCACAATTCCTTGGTACTATGGGAATATGCTGTAGGTCTTCAAAACAAAACTGCCTCAAGGCAAAATAGGCAAAGTGAACCTTTCCTATGTCTTGGGAGTCCTGGCTGCTCATAAAATGGAAATGGGAAGTCTTGAAGCAGCAAAGGTGCAGCAGGAACCATGCTCGTGATGGGGAATCACACATTTCTCATGGTTCTCCCTCAGGGAATGCTGCCTGGAGCCACAACCCTTTTTCTACCCAGCCCTATAGGTGCCTCTGCTTTGGGATTTTTCACTATGCGTTGCTATAGGAACTTAATTGCTTCTGTTCATCCAGGTCTGAGCAGCTCCCTGCTCCCACTCCTCCTCTCTCAGGGCTGGCAGCGTCGGGGCTCTGAGGACAGCGGAGGATGCTCAGGTACAGCAGGAGTGGGGTCGTTCAGCTCAGCTAATTAGTGCTACTATTTCTGTCTCTGGCCTTTTCTCGGTTCGTATCCATCTGGGGCTCTTTTCAGTCATTATAGAGCTTTCCACCCTCTTGTTTTTTTCCTCTCTCCTCCTCTGTCTTCCAGATTTTTGCCACTGTTTCATGTTGCTGTCCAAGTTATTTGTCTCTTCTCTCTTGCTCCAGTCGTGGGAACATTAGTAATGTTTTTCTGCAGAGCAGGGTGGCTTAGAGACTGCCTTGCAGACCTGACAGCCATCCTAGTGCTGCTGGCAAAGGCTGGAGCAGCTCAGCCAGCCCATGGGAAATGATCCTGTTTATGGTTCATCACCATCTGATCTACCCACTGCTTCTCGCTCCCGCCTGGGCCCAACTGTGCCGCTGCCGTGTGCGGCCGTGCGCGGGATGCAGCCCCGTCCTCTGCTCCCCGCTCTCCTGCCGCAGCCGCCCCGCGTGTGGGGCGAAGGGAAGCGTGACTCACATGGGCCTCCCACCCATGAGTAACAGTGTTGGTCTATCACGTCTCAGCCAGCTGGGGCAGCTCGGAGGGAGGGCGGCTGCATCCTTGGCAAGGCATGAAATAGGTCACTCCGTCCCTAGAACACGGGTGAAAAGAGGTCCAAGATTGCAAGACATGGCAGCAATGAGGAGCCTCATATCAGATGCGGGAGCAGTACCCCGTGCTGGGGGGGCAGGCAAGGAGGTACAGACATGGGCTGCAGGGATTCCTATTAAACACTGTCAATTCTTCCTTCTTCCTTGCCCAAACCTGCTCCTTTTTTTTCCTGGGAAATGTGCAGGGACAGTCTGAAGCCAGTGAGGGAAGACGGGTGGAGATGGTGGGAACACAAAGCAGTTATGTGCTTCTCGGGGTGGAAAGAGGCCCAGGTTATTAAATAGCAGGCAATTTTAGCATGAGTTATTAATACTAGTTGTTTGTACTGGGAAGTGGTGCCTAGGGGCTCCCATTGCACTAATCATGTAACAAAGCCGTGTTCCTAACACAAATAGCTTGTGTTTCAGCCTGCAGAGAACAAGTCGTCTCCTTCCCATTACCCTCTCTTTGAAAAAGCAGCTTGAAGATTACACAGTCGAGCCCACAAAAACTGGGAAAGGGAAAAAAATAACACTGGTCTGCCCTACCATGCCATCGCTTAGACCAGCCAGCCCAGTAACTCCATCAGCACTGTAGGCCCACACTGTCTGCTCTTCCCCTGCTTCATCCCCAACCATGGCAGGCCTGGCCTTAGCATTATTGGTGATTTTTGTGTTGCCCATCTTTGACTTTGAGTGTAGTAATGTCATGCCACCTGTTTAAGGTATGGGGGGCTGTGGGGAGTTTTTGCTTGCCTTGCTGATTAATGCTGTATATCTCTGTTTTGTTTTTTCCAGGCTTTGCAAACTGCAGTTCTCTCTCGGGTACATGCACTTCTGAAGTAAGAAACCAATTTAATGAATTAAAATAATTCATTTACAGCCTTGGCACTAAAGCACAGACTAAAGGTCAACAGCATCTGCTGATTTTGGATGGTACAAACCACAACTACCGCACTATTTTTTGTTTTCCTGAGGACTTGGCATTATATTCCATCCACATGGAAACATAGGTTCTCTTGTCTTTGGCTACAGCTTTGAACATGCAGCTTTTCATCAGCCCAATCCCAGGTCAGGCTGGAGGACCAGGAATATTCCCTGAAGCCCCAGCCCTTCACCTAGCAGCACTCAGCTCTGGAAATACTGTAACCTTGGTGCCTGACCTCGCACTGCCTGGCAGCACCTTCATCTGCACTCTCAACGCAGTGATCAGCCAAGGACAGGGGGCCCCATGGCATCTCCTGCCCTCTTGACATTCATCCTGAAGTAGATCTAGCTGGTGGAGGAGATCAACTGGAAGATGAGCATGCAGAAGTTGGTTAAAGGTAGTGGCAGTGGTGCAAGTTTGGTGCAGAGCACAGAGATGGGCTGTCAGTCCAGGTATGGGACGGCAGATGTGCGGTGCTCCTGACACTTGTTTAGCACGATGCTCTGCAGGTGTGCATGTGTGCAGGACTTTACTGCACTAGCATGTAAGAAGTGGGAGTCCCTCACTACCCACTACCTGCAGGCAGCTGCTAAGGCTCAGATATGCTGCAATTAGCTCTAAGCTCCTGACAGCCATGATCTGCGGTCAGCATGGATCCTGCTACCGACACCCCAGTCCCCACAGGCCTGCTCGTTTCTCCGCTGGTCTTTCATGTCTTTGAGGCTTGTTCCATCCCTGCTGCTGTCTGAGGCTTGTTCCATCCCTGTTGGTTGAAGTTGTGGGGAAGCCACTGTTACACACAGCCACCCCCCAAAGTGAGCCAATGCTGAAGCACTGCCAGACTCTGGGAGAATTCTGGGTTGCAGCACATAAGCTAAGGCACCCTGGCCACCATCAAGCTCCCTTTCAAACTGCAACGTCTCCTTCATCCCTACCAGGCCACTCCCAGGGCTCTGCTGCCTCACCGGCTTCTCAGCTGGGTATGCTTTAGGTCTCCATTCTACTCTTTGTCCCTGCCAAACCTTAAGGCTGTACCACTTGAGAAAAGCTTAATAATGGCTGAAGGGTGAACAAAAAACCGCAACAAAACAGGACACACACAAAAAAAGAAGTTAACATGGGCAAATAACAACGCAAAGTTACCTCACTTGGCCTGGGAAATGTCTCACCTGTTTTAGCTGAGGAAGGACTAAGGCAGAAGCTGAGCACTGACAGCTCAACAGAGTGGTCTGAGTCTTGCCAAGCTGCCAGCAATGGAAACAAAAGGCTTTGAAATGTGAACAGCTCAGACACCTTGAAACCAAGTAGCACTACTTCTATACCATTTGCCACCACTAACTTGACATCATCCTTGACAACTGTACTCAACAGGACCACTCATTAAATATGTCCAGCTTTGAAGATGAGTGCCTCTAGTTCTTTGCAGATCACGCCGTAACCCACCTGAGTGGGCACCTACAGATTAACCCAGCCAGGGGAACTTCTCTTCGTCTTTCCCTCTTCATGGGTGAGCAAGCCTTTGTGAGACACCCTTGGCAATCAAGGGATGAATACACAGCCAGCACCCATAGAACAGCCCAGAGTTTAGCACAGCTTGGCTTTGGCCTCTGAACCAACTGCTCCTGCAGCAGAGTTAACCAGGTCAGTCTCTCTCCTCCTTTTAAACACTTCATCTGTGTGACACTGCATTTTCATAATTTTCATATATTTTTCCACCCGACACCCATCAGCCATTTTTCTTTAGAGAGAAGGTAAACACCCTGTTTTGTTTTCCCATCTGTATTTAAACTGTGAATGGAGTGAAGCAATAGGCTGGGAAGCAGAAAGAGGAAAGCGAGTGGCTCTGAGTGGAAGCGATATAAGCGCTGATTGCAACCAGGCTTTTCAGACGAATGAAAAAATAACTCCCTCCCCCAAGGAGATACTTTAGAAGCTGAAAGCTAAGAACTTAAGTACAAAGGCTTTTGTTTTTATTGACATTGTAAGAAACTTTTTTTCTTTGTTACAAAAAAGCTAAGTGGTTCTGAAAGCAGAAGTACAGTTCATATATGTACACAGTGCTACAGACCCTTCAGATCAACCTAAGGCTTGAGAAACATCAGATCATAACTGCAGGTTTATCACATGGAAGACCACTAAGGTCTGTTACAGCTGAACACTATTCCTACCGTACATAAATGTATTTACACATTCTCTTCTTTTTTTTCTTAAGAAAGGATTACAAGCTTTATAAAAAAAAAAAAAAAAAATTGAAAAAAAAAGCAACACATTTTTATCTTACACATCTGCAGGACTGACAACAGTAACTGTTCCATAGGCGACATTCCACCAATCCAAGGACAATAACACGTGAATACCAGAGGTTTACAAGACATTTCAGACACTATTAACAGTGGTATGTGCTATTAGCTGAATGGCAAGTACAGCCTCATCAGAAAAATTTGGCAACACATCCTGGTCCCTCTCTTTTACAGGGTCAACGCAAAATAAGGCACATACATTGCAAGAATATAAACACTGCTGTTCAGGAGGACAAGCCATTGCAGGGCAGGTGTGGGCGAGCTGAGGGGCGGGGAAAGCAGTGACTGGAAGTGAGCAGCCAGCCAGCATCTTAATGCACGTACCATTTGGGGCCATTCTCCAGGGAGAGAATAACATCATCTGCCACATGGGTGGGTGGGACCATTGTACTCCCCAGCAAAGCCCCTGTGGAAGCCCACTGACTTCCCTGCACACACACCTTTCCTTCACCTGGGTGTAACTGATGGATGAACTCTCACTGGTGACTTCCACTTCTTGGAAAGTAAAACTGCCTGGAGAAACACATGCACTTCAGGCAGGCTGAGTGTTACTGATGTGGCCAAGGCCAACAGTAACGAATATGGAAGACAGAGCCATTAGAAGAAATGGTGATTTAGACTTAGGCTGCTATGCTTTAAAAATAGAACGTTCACAATATTTTATGCATGTTCTTGTACTTTAGAATGAGCAGCGGGTTTCCAACAGCTATGGCAAAAATCAACTATGTGCCAGGTACACAGAAGCAAGCTTTGACTCTGTAACTGGAAGAGGAAGAGTAGAGGGGTGCTAGTAAACATGTCCCAGCAGTGTTGATGGGACTTTCCCCAGACTGCCACACGTTGAGGAGGAGGTTGACAAGTGAAAGCTGGTGTCCAGCATAACAGTGCCATGCTCAGAGAGGCCAGTCTACCTTATCAAAACAGAATCAAACCCCAAGATAGCTGGGCTATGATGTATTGCTATCCTCACAGGTACCAAGACAGGCTCTATAGTATCAAACAGAAAAGCGTGAGAAAACACTAGAAACTGAAAAGTGACACATGAACAGAAGTGGCACATACACTTAATGGTGAAAATGATAAATTATTTGCACAAACTCCCCAAGGACATAGTGGAGTTTCTGATTCTTCAATTTTCCCAAATCAAATGGGATGCCTTTCTTGAGTGTGTGGTTTCTGCCAAGACACACCGTTGGCCCAAGACAAGGGTAAATGAGTGACGAAGGTTTGTCAAATCCAGGAAGGCAAATTAGCTACTCAAACAGTCTCTTTTAGCCTGGAGCAATATGAGTGGCTCCTTCTAAGCTCTGATGGATCACATCTGTTAATAGCTTTCCCAGCATCAATTGCACCAGCGGATACAATTATGAACTGGAAAATTGAGTTTAAAAAACTAGTTGGGGATGGCTGGAGTTTTTTTTAATGTATTGGCTCCATAACAATAAAAGACTTCTCTCTCAAGCCACCTACTCCCAGGCTGGTCATAAGTCTCCCCATTGAAATTGTTTATAAACATGTAATTGAAGGCTTAATAAACAGCCAGTGATTGGTTACCGAGAACCATCTGAAACATGTCCAGCACAGCCTTTCCTCATGCTGATAGTGCTGCTTCTCCGCAGGGCTGTGAGCTGTATCCCAGCGCTGCAATGCACAGCACGGCCCCTGGAGCATCCCTGCCCCTGGGAACCTGCCCAGTGGGATGCATCCCTTCTTGTCCCAGCAGCAGAGCAGGGACAATGGTTGTGTACAGGCAGCAGGCCTCTACAGGGCATCTAGGCAACGAGAGGGAAACAGGGAGCAGCTTCCTCCCGCTGCCACAGCAAACCAGTCATTTGCCATGGTGAGCTGTGTCCAGCTGCCCATGCAGCCCAGGGACCACTGCAGGCAGGCTGTGAGAGCTGGGCAGGGGCAGGGAGGCTGGGAGGGGAACTGGCAAAGGGCAAAGTGCAGGATGAGCAAGTATGTGTGCATGAGACAGAGGAAGAAAGAAATGCTGGTTGAAGACACAAAGACAGGAGCTGGATCATGATAAAAGGTGTAGGATATTTATATTTGTCTTGATTTCTGATATTCCAGCTTACAGTGCAAGTCTCTTGGTATGTGCCGTGATAAGCTCAAATATGGCTCCTGCCCCCAAGTCCTATGTTTTCCTACTGATTTACAGCTTCTTCCTCTGACTCCAACAGCTGTTAACAGAGCAGTGTTATCTGACAACTTCACTGAGGTTCCATTCCTACACATTTTGTCAAATGCCATGTCCTGAATCAGCTGGTATTTCTCCTTTTTTGTTTACAATTGAAAAAAAGTGCTATGGCTTTCTAGCCTATAGAAGTCACCTTCTAATTTTGATTGGGCTAAAATTTATCTGTATTTGAAAGCTGACCATGCTCCCTCTTCTCACTAGATGTCTACCATAACACCAGCTCCTCACAAACATCAAATCCATGACTGTAAGTGCCTGCACCATTTACATCCTATAGTAGGACTTTACTACTGGGATTTAACTGAGAAGTCTGCAAGGACTGGAACTCCATGCAGCTTCTAGGAGTGGGTGAACTTAAACCACGGTCTTGTGACTATTCCCACACCAGCCTGTTCAACCAGGAACACTGTGTGTTCAGGGGTGCAGACATGGAGCCCAGCAGAGCCAAAATGAAGCCAGTCCTCACAGAACAAATGCCATTCACCTCTACCAGTGAGTAGCTTCATGATCACAGTGCGTTGGTTTCAAATTTTTGCCAGTGTAACTGAGTCTGGGCATGGACCCACTGGTTTGCTTTGAAATTAAATGCACGTGGTGTCACCGAGAGAGAGAGAGAGAAGCTGGGTTGGTTTTTCTGAGCTTTGATTAGTTGCCATACAGCTCAGTTGGTTACAGCATGGTGCTAATAGCATCAAAGTTGTGGGTTTGATCCCCATACAGGCCATTCACGGAAGAGTTGGACCTGATAATAATTCCAGATCAGAATACTCTGTGATCTGTGAATACTTGCCATTCCCCTTGTTTCTTTGCTATTTTTAATGGCACTTTAAATTTCTTAATCTTGTAAAGCCTGGACACAGTGGAAAAACGTTTAAGATAATCAGATTGCTTGCAACTGCTTTGATTTATTTGGCTAGTCTGAGAACTGAGCCAGCCATTCATTTTCTACTTCTTTTACATGACATGCCCATGGTGCTTTTGAAGCTGTATGTATCTGTGGGGCTGTCTGGGCTAAAAGGGATGTACACACTGTTCTTCCAGCAAATAAGAACCAGTGGCTCAACAACTTACATCTCAACAATTTGCATTAAAATAAAAAATCCCCAGCATGAAATACTGCTATTTTGTTATTTCATTGTATGAAATACCTAGTAAGACCCTGATTGTACCTCCACAAAAGTGGTCTGCAATGAGAAGATTATAGACTACCCAAGTCACTAAACACACCTATAATTTTGCTATCCAGTCATTTAAAAAAGAATGCAGAAAACCAGAATACCAAATACTGCAAAAGATGAGAGTTGGACTAAGAACAGCTTTCTGGTCTTCTCCTTCCTCTGAAACAGGTTGAACTTGACATAATCTCAGTATCATTATTCAAGGCAGCGACAGCTATCTCTGTGTGTGTTTACAAAAACCTTAAGCTTTTGCTAGAGATCAAAGGGCTGATGGTTTTTACATTTCTTATTTGCTTGAACCTCCCAACTTTTTCTGCTCCGTGTCTCTGAAACTGCAGCCCAGGGGTACCATGGCAGTGCATTTCTAAACTGGTTTTCCACCTCAGTGTGATGTGTCCAGTGCATCCACAGAGGATTTCGTCACTGTATGCTCACTTCACATTCTGCCTGGTTATATGTTCAAGGGGAAAAGTTGCAGCAGTTTTACAAGGTCTAGCTTCGTTTGAGTAACAGAAAATTGCCAAGTCATTTCATCAGGCCTTTCTTTACAAAAAACCCCCAAAACAAAACAAAAAAAACATGCACTTCACACGTTTACATTGGTTTACAATTAAAAATTAAAAGAAAAAAAAAGAGAAGCATACAGACATTCAAAAAGGGCGAGAGAGAGAGAGAAAAGAGAGAAAGGGAGGGAATGGGTGTAGCAATACTGATTAAAAACTGAAATGGAAGACAGTTTTCTCCCTAGAACACTTTAGGGTTTTCAGAGTCCTTATTCCATAAAAGGAATATACTTGAAACACATCCCATTTAGGTGAGATGAGATTGCTAAAATACATACACAACTAAAAAATATGAGTCTTTTTCTTTTTCCATCTGTTATCTCCTAAGTGTTTTTTGTTTTTTAAGTCTATTGCATAACAGCAAGAAACTTGCTTTCTTCTGCAAGTGAGGTCAACAAAGAGCTCATGTCCCCAATAGCCATGTTGGTTGTGCTTACAGGCATAGCTGGGAATGTAAGAGATGCTCGGGGAGTGGTGAGGCGTGAGGAATTGCGGGAGACATTTTGAATGATACTTGGGCTCAGGGCTCCCGAAATTAAGCTGACATGGTCCCCATCATCTATGATAGCATCAAAATCTATCTGCACACCCTCTAGACTGTTGCTATCAATGCTGTCAACTGTGCTTGACACTTGGTTAGCCCCTGGGGAAAGAAGCTCGGATGGGTTTTCAGTTGCAGTCCCCTGCAGCAGGCAGTTGGTTTCCGAACCAAAGAAAGAACCTGTTTTCATAGCTTGGTGGCTAAAGCCCATGGTTTGGTCATATAACTGACCAGAGTAATTCTGCACGTTAGAGCAGAACTGCTGTGATTGACCTTGCATTTCCATCTTAATGGTGTTTACCCTGTACGTCTGGTTGCCGTCACCTGCGTGTCTTTGCTGTTGGGATAAGTTGTTTCTCAACATGTTTTGCCGTCTGTTGCTGCCGTAATTAGAGCATGACTGGTAACTTTTGGCCACTGACAAACCTGAAGGCTGGCTACCAATGGTGTGAGACACCAGTGGACAACTCTGCGGCCCTTGATACAGGCTGCCTTGTGAGGTAGGACTAACCTGCCCTAGCATCATTTGACCGGATTGATTGACTCCCTGGTAATGAATGCCATCTCCAACTGGTTGACTTTGCAAATATTCCTGTTCCATCATATTCCTGTTCTGCATCGCATTAGCCATAGCAGCAGTTTGATCGCTCGATGCCATGGGATGGCTGAAATTTTGCTGGTTCCCATTCACTGACATGTTGCTGATTCTCAGCTTCTGCCCTTGCACTGCCATGCCACAGGAATTGTCTGTCGTCCCAGACATCACTGCTTGCCTGCCCATGCTTTCACTGTAAGGCTTGTTGGACTGCATGCTGAAAGAATTCCCGGCTCCGCTGCCAAGAGCCATGTTTTGCTGTAAACTGTAGGAAGTGTTGTTCTCCACCAGGTTCTGATATCCATTCTGCTGGGCCATGTTGCTTCTCTCCAGGTTCTGCTGCTGAACCATCATATTGTTATACAGTCTGAAGGCCCGAGCCTGCTGCACTGCTGACCGCTGACCACATTTCAGCTTTGAAGGAGATAAGTCAGAACTTCCTGAGCTTACTTCATTCCACTGAATGGGCAAGTCGCTCTTATTTGCCTCGGGACCCACCTGCTGACTGCTCGGTGGAGGGGCTTGGTCAAAGTTGCTAAGGTTGTTGTTTCCTGAAACTGAGCTGTGATGTATTTTGTTGCTGTCTAGGACATTGTTCAACAAGTGGTCGTACATGCCCTGGTTCTGGGAATTCAGATACTGAACCACGTCATCTGGCAGGAGATCCTCATCATTCAGACTGCCACCTGCTTCCATTGTAGCAGCCTCCAGGGCAGCGTTCTCGCTGATGCTTGGAGGACAGGGGGAGCTGAAGCCGCGGAAGACGCCACCCTCAGAACGGGTGTAGTTCTGAAGAACAAGGTTGCGCTTTTCCATGGATGGAGGCAAAGCAGGAGGGTTAAAGCTATTAAGACTGTTGAAACGCTGGACTCTTGGGACAGAGAGGTTGTCGGAGGCCATTCTGACTGGATCACTGGCTCTCCTCGTCCCATTTCCTAAAGCTTCGTGAGACAGAAGATGCCTCCTGCTGTAACCATTTGCCCCACCATCACTACATCTTCGAGGGGCATTTACTGGAGGCAGTGGAGAAACTCCAGACTCCCTGCAGTCACCCAAGAGTGCCATTCTTGTCTTGAGGCTCATCCTCTCCATGTTAGGCAGTGGAGTTGGTGGGGGTCCACCAGTAGCTGCTGCATATTTAGCTTTCAGCCTGTATTGCTGGGCTGGGGTGAGGCTGAGAAGACCTGGCAGGTCATCACACTGGCTCACTTCACTGGAGCGCCGGGAGGCATCCGTCGAGATGGGGTCGTAGGAGTCTGCAACGCTCACGTTCTGCGGTCTTCCCTCTGCCTGGGAGGCATCGCTTGACCTCCGGCTGGAGAAGCAAGGTGAGATTCCAGAGGACCTGCGGCTGCTCAGGTAGGCTGAACTGATTGTGCTAGTATTGCTGTCCCTCCTGTTTAGCATGTTCAACACAGTGATGTCCGTACTCGAGAGTTCACTCCTGTTTGGCAGAATTGTCATGGATCCTCCGACACTGCAGCTGCTGTTCGACTGGGTACCTGCAGGTAAAATTCACAGTTAAACAAAGAGGTATTATCCAGTTTCTGGTGCATAAAACACACACTAAAGAAGTAAATGGAGTACAGAGGAAGAACATCATCACAACCAATCATAGAAGTGCTCTTTCTTGAAAGAAGTAGGAACAAGAACTATGTCCTTAGGTTAAAAGCTAATTCAGAGACTCAAGGGTAACATTTCAGTGTGAATCCCAGCAGAAAATTTATAGGCCATAGCCACAAACTGTCATCAGCTTGTGCAGTGCTCCAGCCTGCAGTGCAGCTATGCTGGCTGATGTGCCAGGAGGACACATTCATAAGGGAGCTTTTTATAGGCAAAATATAATTGAACAGGCATTTGCATGGAATGGCAAAATATACAAATTGGAGGCTATTCAAGGTCATTTCTAATACTTCTTGAAATAACTCCTAACAACTGCAAAACATCTTTGCTGGTTTCCTTGTTTTGTTTTGGTTTTAAGTAAACAGGATAAATTTCTTAATTTTACATAGTTTCTTTTGACTGAATGGGTCTCAGAAAACCTGGGCTGTCACTGCTGGGTGGAGCACAGAAACCTACAGGCATGCTGTGGGCAAAGTAGGAGCAGCAGGGACATCTGCTTTGGTCATGAGCAGCTCTTTGGAGGAAAACAACCAGGGATCTTCAAGAGTTCAATCTCACCTTGATCCCATTCATGGATCTCTGCCCTTTGCAGCAGTAGTATCTGTACATATGATTTCTTCTATGTGTGGGAACAGGTTATTTAAAGGCATGCCCAACACATCTCTTCAAAGGGTGCTTTGCAAAGGCCTCAACTGAAAGACTTCCATACAATAAACTCACAGGTATCTATTTCTTCTGCCTTGCCTCAAAACAAGACAGGATTTTGGTGATCTTGGGTCCAAACCTTTATCTGTAGGGAATATTTAAATTGTGATTCATGGCTCCCATGCTGGCCCCTGTTCTCTAAAACACTATCAGGCTATCAGACTTCTCACAAGGTGGATAGTAGGGCTTGCAATGAGGGGACAAACAGAAAGTGATCAATTCACAAACCATTTCACAGCTGCTGAGTCTCCTAAGCTATGCAACTCCTGCAAGAGTTGCAAGATTGAGCTAGCACACAACAAGCTTAAGGACAAAAAGAGTTCTCATTCCTATTACGTGTATCTCACCATTTCCTATGAGAGGCGGCAAGGTCGGGGCTTTGGAAGGTGGAACGGGGTTCAGTCTTGGAAGCATTCCGTTTACTTGTTTCAACCTTTCTAATTTCACTTGCTCCATCCATTTGGTCCCTGTCATATTCCTCCTGGCCTGTAAGCCAAGTGCTGTGGTGGCTGTGGAAATGGTAGAGTCCATGATTGGGGTTTCATCGATGACACTGAGGTCTCCTACACTGCCACCACTGGTCAGAGTAAGCTCGATCCCATTGTTGGAATAGTTGCTGATGGGGGACTGTTCGCTGCTGCATGTAGACTGACCACCAGGGCTTGGCTGAGATGTCTGTTGGAGCAAAGTAAGAGACAAAAGAATGTGAAAGTTAAGCAAACAATGTTAACCAGAGCACTTGCACTAAATGAAGGTCTAAATGGAGCCAAGGATATAGATACAGAAAAGTTTAGCATTAAATGGCATTGCAAAACTCAAGACTAAAATCCCCTTTCACACCTTGCTGATGGCATGCAATATATCTCCATAACTCCATCTCTGAGTTATTTCCATAGTTACTGTTATCACTGCACGCCGTTTGTGAGCATGTATGGATGGATACCCTACTTTGCTTATTTGCTGTTCCCAACTGAAGCTGCAGCTCAGAAAAACCAAACCAGAATTCAGCCATGTTACAAGGTATTAGTTGACACTGCTAGGCTTGCAAACAAACAAACAAACAAACAAGACTCCAACAACACTGGAATTTGGGTTTTTTTAATTAGACTTGTGGCTAAAGAATGTAAGCATTTTCCAGGCTTAAGGCTCATTGTTACAACCAGTGGTTGGCCTGAAATGTTGGCATGTAATAAAACAGGGACAAAGCATCAGTGCAAAAAAATAGTGTATCATGTTATCAGCATCCCATGACCCTAGCAGCACTCAGACCTAACTCATACCTCCTCTTATACCTAACTTACACCACCTCTGCCCTGAATCAAGAAGGTGATGATCTACTACATCAAATGCTTTGTTTCATTAGAATTTAAGATTTTAAGTGCAAGAATTTAAGTAGACAATACAGGCTGCTAATCTGCAGGGATATAAACATGCCACAATAGCATCTTCTTTCTTAACAGAGGGTGTTCCCTGCTGCTCTAGTAGAACTCCTGCTGTGGCGAAACATGGGCTTGTTTTACTTTTCAGACTTTATAAAAAGTTCTCACAAAAGAATGGGAACATCAACAAACTGACAGACAAAACAGAGGAAGGACAGACAGAAGTCTCTGGACTTAATATCTCACTGTAAAGTTCTATCAGTGTAATCACAAATCAGTGGGGCATGCAGTATCATTTTGCTCCCAAGAACAGTTTCATGTAAGTATTTAACTTTTAGGGTTTCTGATGTGGTTTTGGTTTTTGTTTTTGGGGTGGTTTTTTTTTTCTGCCACTCTGTGATCTTTACGTACATTTTACTGAAAAATGGTGTCTAGAATTTCTGAAGTGGCAGTGACAACTCTCACTTTAAACATCAATGAATGAAGACACAGATTCATGGCACTACTGTAGTTTCATATGCCCCTAAGGAGTCCATTTGAGATGCAATAACTATTTTATTATTTCTAACTTGAATGATGATACTTAGAATTTATGAGGCCACACTGAGCAAGTTCATTTCCAAATCCTGGCCATAGCAGATTTGGTGACAAGAATGGAAATAACAGTTATTATACGGAAGAAAGTTTGTGCTTCTGGACAATAGCTCCATGCCATATGGCAGAAGAGCAATAGTGATCAGAAGCCTGTTCTTGTAGCACATGTCAAGATCACAGTGAGGTAGGGTACAGAAATAAGAACTATATTATAAAGAATATATATTTCTAGATGGGCAAGACAGAAAAAAATGGATGTCTCATCTAGAGGGGAAAGTACAAAGACATTTCTGAAGATGTTTCACCAATATAAGCCAGATTTTTCACATGTCAAGTGTTGCAAAATGCTCACAGCACATTACAACTGGGAATGCGCTTGATGGATTGCACATTACTAAATAAAGGAATGATTGAACAACAGGCAGAAGACTAAAATAAAAACATAAATAATGTTGCAATAAGAAAAACAGCAGAAAAGTTAAAATGCCCTCACCTTATTACCCACTGTCCTTAGGAAGTTAGAATAAGACATTTAAGAGCATTAGACAGAAAAGACATTGAATTAGTTGAAAACCCGAAAATATATCTTAATTCATACATGCAATGAAAAGCAAGAAACACAGTCTTATTATTAAAATATAATTTTCAGTGACAAATATTTAATACTATGTAAGCTATAGGCATTAGTACTCCTCTTCCACAAATTTTCATATTAAAACTGTGTTCAACATTTATACTATACATTTACCTAGCAAAGTGAAAGAAGTTTTGTTCCTTTTTATAAACTTGGGTAGTTTTTGCCTAAGAGGACCTCCTTTAGACTTCAGCAGGAGTTTACTCTGGGCCCTTGGAAGTTTCTGAATTCAGGATTAATACTGAATAGTTTGAGCATAAGCCTTAGGCACAACATAGCAGTAACTCATATTTCAGTGAGTAATCACTTTGAATTGCAGCATGATTAACAGTATGAGCATGGAGGGCTCATATTTGTAGTCTCCAAGGGCTGGATACAGATGAATCATAGGCCCAGATGGGGACAAGGATGGAGTGACTGCCTTGACTTAACCCTTGTGAAGAGGGCAGATGGCACATGAAATTCAGGCAAATGAAAGAACTTGTGTTTTTAAGATAGCATCTCAAAAAACAGAATACAGTCCTTTCAACAGTTTAATGCAATATGTTAAGGTAAACCAGAGAAAAGACCTGCAGACTCCTAATTCAACTTGATTTAGTTAAACTTGGATTAGGTTAATTTGAGTAGGTATCAGATAAACATAAGAGGTCACATCACAACAGAGATGATATGCTATCAAAAGATGCCTCTCTGCTGTTTAAGAAAGTTCATCCTGCTTCAGTTTGATCCGTGACCCAAAAGCTCCTAAAATCTGATTGCTTCCCCAGGTTCTCCAAAAATTATCATCACCAATATCATCTTTTTAATAATTTGGACTTATTGTGATTTGGTTTGGTTTTTTCCTTTTTCTGGCTTTCAGCCTGCAAAATTCAGATTCACCATCTTTCTTCTGGAAACAGAAGAGTGGAAAAACTGTTTTTTTAAAAATGAAAACTCGGATTTTCTCATATTATGCTTATTCCAGAAGATGGAGTTTTGTAAGAAAAACAATTATTGTGACAGTGGCCAACACTGCACTTATTCCATATTACACAGACTAGATGTAATCTTTTTATTTGCTATCTTTTAGGCTTTAAAAACATTTTACAATGTAAATATTGAAGAAAACCTCACAAAACCAAACCTTGTGAGCTGGATTTTACAGGCTTGAGCATTTCATAAAGGGATTATTAATTGGTTACAGGAAGAAAAAGGACAAAGGGAGTGGCACGGTGTATTGCATACCATTGGTTTTTCTGCCTTGACCGCTTTCACTTGGAGGCATTCTTCACGCTTTGAGGTAGTGTTGCTGAGGTCCTTCTGCTCACCAATTGCACCCTGAGTCTGATGGCCTGGTGACCGGGTCTGAGAGTGGCTGCCTGGGTCTCTTGGTGGCGGAGGCCTTGGGTGGATATCTCCCCGCTGCTTCTTGGTGACGTGTGCCTCCGGGCCGTGCACAGTCTTCACGTGTTTCCGGAGAGAGCTGGGGTCTGTGTAGCGCTTCGTGCAGCCCGGGATCTTGCAAACATATGGTTTCTGACAAGACACAAAAACCACTTAAATTAGATGTAATTCCATGTGAATTAATTCCTGGGAAACTCCTTGGAGCACAGCTGGTGTCACAGTTACATGCTTTCACAGTGGATTTGTTACCTGATTTATGATCTCTACAGTGACTGAATCATAGAATGGTTTCGGTTGAAGGGACCTAAAAGATTATGTAATTCCACTTCCCTCCCAACATGGGCAGGGACACCTCCCACTAGACCAGTTTGCTCAAAGCCACATTCAAACCTGGCCTTGAACACTGCCAGGGATGGGGCATCCACAACTTCTCTGGGCAACCTCTGCCAGTGCCTCACTACTCTCACAGTAAAGAATTTCTTCCTTATAACTAATCTAAATCTACTCTCTTCCAGTTTAAAGCCGTTACCCTTTGTCCTTTCATATTGTGACTGCACCTAGTCAAACCCATTAGTTCCCCTTGGTTCAGAAGGTAGCAATTAATGCTGCAGAGGTGACAGAGGGCAGGGTCTCTCATGGTACCAACTGGCACAGCTTTCACTTGTCTTAGCAGAAAGGTCAACACTGCTACGGCAATTTATGAAGACTGGCCTGATTTTCAATCCTGTCGATTGCCCTCAGCAGTTTGATAGTGTTTCCAGTATGCTTAGTGCCTACTCCTTGACACTGAGAGACAAACAACCCCCTTCAAAAGATGCCAGCCCATTTGTTCAGGCAGAATTAACTGAGGAAGCATTTTTTTCTGGCTTCTTCAGATCACCAGTATGATGTCAAAGCATAAGACACAGTGCCATGAGCATTTTCATGTGGCAGCAATATACGCACTAGTACTATTACTGCTACTAGCATAACTCACCACTCATTTTTTTAGAAACCACTGTCTTTGTCTGTGAATTTCTATAGTTCACTAAGCAATGTAGAATAAAGCAAATTTACTGTCTTATAATTTAACAAAGCCTTTGTTCTTGTATTATGAGAGGATTAGAAAGAAGAGTTGAGCACTTCCTAAATCCTTTAATTGCCTCAGGAAGCAATGTATTGTTCACTCACTTTTATTACTGAATTGTTTCCAAGAAATTACTATTTTTAAGGGTTTTTTTTTAACTAGCCTTCAAAAAAAATGAAAGAGACCCTCATGCAGAGCTCCTCAGAGGAGTTCTCTGTCTGCTTATACATGGCACTGTGGAGCCTATAAATGTAGCTTCTTCATAGCTGTCCAAGGCCTGAGCACGCTACCACTGACATCAGTGTTAAAAACCTCCCATTTACTTGAACAGGAGCAAAAATGAGCAATTTAAAGATGATGTTGAGCTACTGAAGGAGGTTTTCTCAAGATGCTATGGAAGTACAAGTCACTTAGCTCTCTTCTTTCTGCATGAGTAAGGCATATCTTCATCAAGATATGTCAGCTGCTTTTAAAGCTCTCTGTAGGTTACCTACTTAAAACCAAAATGGCACCGCGAGTGCTGAATTTGGTCTGTGCTTTTCATGGTATTCACTGGTACATGCTGCCCTAGAAGATTAGCCTGTTTTGGTGTGAAGTAATGGTGAAGGAAATGTTTCATTTGCCCCTGTGGCTGCACCTACCAGAAATTATGTGCAGCATAAAATTTCTCTGGGTCACTTACTGTTAGACACAAAATTCTGATCTTAAAACAGAGGCAGGTCACATCATTAAGTATGACAAGATCTAACTCATCAACTAGGCAACATACAGGTTGGTTCAGACAGTGAATGAAAAAAGAAAGCTCAGGCAGCTATTGGCAAGACTTGGTGAACTTCTTTCTACCTTGGTGACCATTCACAAAATCACTGCAGGGCTTCAGTGCTATTGTTAGCTGGGCTGCTGAGAGCACACATGGCAGGGACGAGGCAAACGCAGAGATGTGCAATGCCCTCTGCTTCCCTTGTGGCTGAAGAGATGCTGTAGAGACCAGGGACTGGAAGAAGACGAATGCTCCCTGGGGATGTGCCAGCCCCAGTGCATGCCTGCCACAGACCCGACAGACAGCCAGAGAGAGACAAAAGCTGTGTTGAAATGGATATGGCTGCCATGGTATGCCCCACCCTTCCAGTACTTCCAGGTTTAGGCTGGAGGTGAAGGAGTATAGGGACACATCAAGGAGGAGACAGCGGACTCTGAGATGTTAGATTGAGATGATGTGACACTCTGTGCAACTTGAAATGGGGCAATAAAACACAAACAATGCAAGAAGATGGTGTGATTCCTGAAAAAGGAGGCAGCAGTAACAGGAAACACAGTAATAATGAGATGTTACACGGAGAGTTTGAGAAACAGCTGTGACTACCACAACTGCTTTCCTTGAGAAAGGTTGTATTTCCTTTGCTGCATCCCTTGTCCATGAGGTCTGTTCAGGATGGAAAAAAAGACTGAAAGATGACAGAGAAGAAAAAAAGGCATAACTAAGAACTTAAAAGGCAACCCATGATTTCAAATGCTGGAGACTGTGGTTGTCTGTAGCACCCCAATATGCTGGGGAAGCTCCATCACAGCAGATGCCTGGTGTCACTATCAACATGACCATGGGGATGGCTCCAGACACTCAAAGAGCCCCTTCAGCTCCAGAGGGAAAAATGACCCCAGCTTTACAGGGAAAACAGGATCTGTCCCTGGTTAATGCATATGTTTCCATTAGACCCCTTCATTCAAAACTCTCCTACACTTAATAAAACACCCCACAACCGCTCTAGGTCTGTATGACTTATTGTGCAAATAAGAGCCATCCAGAACTTACATTCCTTTCAGGTTGCTGAGGGTTTCTGTGCCTGTCCTCTGTAATACATTGCTATGACCACACTGTAAGTCTGTTCAACAATGAATTATATTAATCTTTTGAAGCTGTGCTTACTTACCTCATTGGAATGAGTCCTGTTTTGGTGCTTGGCCCTGTCAGATGCATTGGAGAAAGCTTTGTTGCAGCCTTCATGTTCGCACACATATGGTTTCTCTCCAGTGTGAGATCTCAAGTGCGTTTTCAAGTTTTCTAGTCGGGAGTAGGCCTTTGTACAACCTTCAAACTGCAGACAAGAAATAAGTCTGGTTTAGTTTTAACCTTTGGACTTGCAGGAAACAGTAAAAGTGGACTTATAAAAGTTTAGAAACTTTCCAAGCCTCCATAACCTTGTCCAAGGTAGTTTTGATTTGGAGGGTTTTAATTTTACCCAGGCAAACTCCACCACAGCTCAAGCTAAAAAGCTTTCAGCATTAGGGAAACCTTCTCTTACAGGAGAGCATGGTATTTGTGTACTTTGAGTAAGACAGAAACCCATTGCAAAGCCATCAGGAGGCTGATGGCCAGCAGTAATATCTAGCTCTGTAAGAGAAAGTGCTTTTAAATAATTAAGGAAACTGAACCCTCTTTAATAATGCATTTTGGGAGTTCTTTGTACTTTAAACTTGAGGAAGTGGGACAGATCATCCAGGGAATCCCCTCTCCTGAAGTATTTGAAATCTGGTCATGCTGCATAACGAAGCAGACATGGCAGTCTCTTCTCCACAAGCGCCTGACAGACAAGAGCTCATGAATGCAGCATTTGTCCGGCTCTGTTTGTTCTCTGCATAGCCCCAGCTTCCCTGTACAAGCCTATAGCTCAGGCCCCTTTACTTACAGTGCATTTGTGTGGCTTTTCCCCTGTATGTCTCCTCATGTGGACCACCAGCATATACTGGGCTTTGAAAGGTTTCTGCTCTCGGGAACAGTCCAGCCATCGGCACACAAACTCTTTCTTCTCTCCGTGTATGTGGTCATTGTTGATGTGCTGTTCAGGCAGAACAGAGATTACAGCTTAACATACAGAAATACAACATCAGCTGCAGCCTTATTGTAATTTCGCATTGGAAGAGTGCCAGAGATTCAGGTGTGAACCAGGTCCTTGTGGTACTGAAAGAATAAGATCATCTGCACTCCCAAATGACCACAGGGTTCAAATTATAGAACCTATTGGAAGTCCACTAAGGCTCATGAATTTGTTTCTACTGAGATCAACAGGCTTTGGATCAGGCCTCAGGGATACAACTTGATAAATGGATCCTGGATAATCTCATGCATGGCCCCACTTGTGTGATTGACATTGAGTACTGCTTTCACGGAGCAGAGAAGCGTTACTTAATTGCTGCTCAACATAACCAAGGCTTACAAAATCAGTCCTTTAGAAACATAGCCTCCAACCTGAAAAATCAACAGCAGTGCTAAACCAAGTTTTCACCCCAAATTTTAACTCACTCCCTGTTATCCACATTTTCTTTCAGCAAATGTATTTGGTTCAGTAAACCTACAGGTCGTGGTGGGGAAAACAAACTCCTACACACTGTGAAAAGAAACTCTTGAGTACTGAAGCATACATCAAGCCAGTTTTTGCCATTGCCGAGTCTGGCTCTGTCTGAATGTGTGTGGAAGCGACAGCTGCCCCAGCCCTGCAGGCACGTCGCAGGCATGTCTTGCTGTGGTCAGTGTTATCCATGTGAGTGTATCCAGAGGCAGGACAGGGCTGTGTACCTTGTGTTCTTCCACAAAAGTAGCTTGCTCTGTTTCTTTCACTAAGTCTTTAGTTCAGAAAAGCATTTAAAAATGGATTTAATTCTCTCTGTGTTTCTGAGTGGAAACAGGCAGAAGAAGAAGGGCCAGCCTCAAAATTGGTTTGTTTTTTTTTAAAGGTTTAACGGCTTGAATTTTTTTGCACAGCTTTAGAAAACAACAGAAAAGAAAACTACACCTCGACTTCCAAAGTTTTTTCCAGTAGGAGCTACACGACTCATTCTCCCAGACTGTGTTGGAGAAACCATTCCACAGTGCCGTACTTCCATCATTGTGCCACTAGATGGCTGCATTACTCAGCGAATGACATTATTCCCACTAAGGTACCACAAAAAATCTTTCCAGTTCTGTTTGATCACAGCACAGGGATGAAATCTGTATCTGTTCCATAATGGGCTCACAGAAAATGCCAGCCGTACAGAAACTCTGTAGTTCATACTGGAACACAAAGAAGATAATCCCAATCTTTTCTAAAGTCTTGGAATCAATCAGAAAGCCACATAAAACCACTTACGTTCAAAATTATGCACCATTGCCATGGCAAACAGACATCCATTGCCTATAAAAGATGACAGCTCTTTTTCTGAAACTTTATTGCTGTTTCTGAAAAGTTGTTATGGGGCATAGGATGCATGAACAGACGTGCTGGGCAACATACAACTTGTAATCTGCAGGAGTTTATGTTTCCAGCCCATTCATATTACACACACCTGTGCCAGAAGCATACACGTCCTGCGCTGTGAAATGGCATCAAAAGGGTACAATGAGGTTAATGTGTGCTCTTTCTTGGTAGAGAAAGAAGTAACAGGACAAAATTGAATGCATTCAAGTAATTCACGGCCAAATCTCTCTGTAAACATTACAGACTGTGCATTATGTGGTTAAACCTACACAGCCAAGAGAGGGATGAAACCTGAGTGTGTGACTCAGGCTTTCCATTTAATACAAAAGCCTCAAGGCTGGATCAATCACTTCACAACAGCACCTCCTTTTACCTCCTGCTGTGTGGACACTCAGGCACCATGGAGGCTCTTTCAGAGAAATTCTCCATAGGACAGTTTTTCCTCTTTGTCCCCACAAATGAGCTTGCTCCCTGTGCTCCAGACCTCTAGCCTCTAACAGCATGAGCATCCTCTAAAACTGACCTTTCTCATGAGCCTAAAAGTCCCTTCCTCGCTCCCTCCCCAGCCCAGGCTCACTGCAGCAGCTGCCAAAGCTTACTGAGAGCAATGACTTGATCATTTGCCTCTCTCCATCACTGGCTTACCTGTCAAATACCTTGCCATCACCCTCTGGTCTCACAACTGTGGCCCTCCGCACTCATTTGCCCTGCTCTCTTATCCTATCAATCCTTTCCTGGACCCTCTGATCTTTCTACCATCAAACCCCTCTTTGTACTGTTTTTCCTCATTGCTCTGATGCTCCAAGCGGCCCCTGAGAGCTCACCTGCAAATCCCTCTGATTCTCATTCAATCCCTCTGAGGATCCTCACCTTTAGGGAAAGACTGGAAGAAATGAGCTTGTGATCTGCTAATCTGGGTAATTTATTTAGTTCGCAGGTGAGTTGCTTAATTGCTTTTCACGGAGGGCTGATATTTTAGCAGACCTATAAACATGTCCAAATACTGACAGACTGGTGTGGAGGAAGACACTTGCTGGACATAAAATCAGCACCAGTAGTGCCCTCTGGTAAGGAGATTCACAGTATTTGTGATCCTGAGATCCAAAGTTATGATGTGAAAACTCGTCAGTCATCTGCTATGGACACATTGGCAGAACTACACAAATACAAACCGGGAACTAAATCTACACTGGTATTTTTTACCATTATCATTTGGCAGAAAGAATGTACAGCTTTTGTGACATGTTTAAAGGAAGAGGGAGGTCTCACTGTGCAAACACCATTTAAAAAGTTCAGAAGTTTGTGAACTCTGGCATTCAGGTTCTTTGACTCAGATAATTACCTTTGGATTTTGCACTGTGTTTTTGGCTCCCTGGCCTCTATTATGAGAGGGAATGAACAGTTTTGAGCTTGTAAAACAAAGAACAGTCAGGAATAAGAGTATTATGCAAAGCAGAAGCTTTGGTACAGTACAATAAGGATTTATAGGGTTTCAATTTATAATCTGTTTGTAACCTTATTATACCCATGAAATGTCACATTCCAGGGACTAGATCAGAAGGATTTTTTTTTCCTGGTGAAATTGAATTTTGATGCAGTTTCAGGGTGTGAAAAGGCTTTTCTTTTAATTTTGTGGGCCCAAACCTGCAAGTTTTACTTATGTCCATAATCCTTATTACAGTAAATAGGCGCATGAAAGCCAATGATATTACTCCCTAGTGTCAGGTTTCCTAACATAAGGCTCTGAAGCGCCAGCTCTGTATTATTAAGAATTTCTGACCTGAAAAAAAAGCCCCCATTAAATGCTGGAATTCTACAAGCTATCTCCCATTGCACACAGCTACAAAAAGCTGCTAAACAGGGGTCATTTGCAGAATACCAGTCACTTTCATGCTACTTCAATGCTCATTACCAAACCTCTGTTTGTCCTGGCTCATTTTCTTTTCTTTAAAAAATGTTGTTATTATCATCCAGTTCCAAAATACCCTAAAATGAACAGAGGGAGCTGACCTAAATACTGATTTTGGTCTCAGAATGACCTGCCTTTGGAGGAGGAACCTCTGAGATGGATTTCAATTCAAGAGCATAAAACCTCACCAAATTAGTTGAAATCAAGGCTGAAGTTTGCCTGTCATGTCTCCTGAGCACGCTCAAAAACCAGAGATAATGGGAAACTCAATCCACAGTATCCTGAAAGCATAAATGCTTACATGGTAAGAAATAACTATTGAAAAAGGAAACACCTTAAATCAACATTGTTCTCAAATACTCCATACCCACCATACGTGTTACTTCATATTATAGCAGATGAGGTGAGGTGACACTGGAGGTAGGATGTGCAACAATCTTAAGTGTTCCATCTCCGTCCTCCACGAGTGTTTTTAAACGGAAGTTGAATCTATGCACGTCCTAGCTGACTTCTTGGTACCCCTTAGCTATTCAGTACATAAACAAAGGCCAAATGTGCTCTCACAGTAGTCAAACAGCAGGAGGAAAAGCTTCTCCATATCAGTGGAAAAAGTTAGGAACATCAGGAAAAGAATGTCACTGCAACTGAGAGTGCATCTGAAAGCAAAACGCTATTTGGTGGCAAGAGCAGAATACTCTGGGAGAAACTCCCATTTCTATTTTCTAAGCTAGACATACTGTCCTAGTGTGTAGGAGAAAACTGGGAAGAGACCATGCTATACTGCTAGAATGTGGTAAGTTAGTGGCAGAGTGGAAGGCGTATCAACATTACCAAAATTAGATTTAATTTCAGTCATAGAATGACAATTTCAGACTTTTATCTTCTCACTTATTTCCCTGTATTCTAAAAAATTAAAAAGGAGGTGCTAAATAAACTTCTCACAAGATGTCACCACTGACATCAAGCAGAAGCAGCATTTAAACCATCTCCTAGCACAAATCTCCCCCTGTACTGTACTGCCACAAAACGTCCCTCAAACCAGCAGAGCTGCTGCATTTGATGCACAGGGGACAAACTGCAAAAGGTGAAGAGGCATCGCAGTGGGACAGCTGCTAAAGACAGCGCAACCTGCAGCTGCACAAGAGAGCTGTGGAGCCCACAGGCTGCAGAGGGGAAATGTGCAGAGACTGTGTCTGGCAGTACCAGACTGCACAGCTCTGCAGCTGGTTTGGAAGGGCACTAATTGTCCCTGACCTGCAAGTCCTGCAGGGAACACCTTTATTTCTGTGTTTTGCACAGGGAATGTAGGTTTGTCCTTAAGCCCACCTATGGTTAGAAACAGGTTCCTGGTCATTGGGCCTATCCCCTCACTATGGCAAGCCCCAATACACATAATCCTGGTCATGAACAGAGCTTCCTCTTCTAAGTATGCTGGTGATCAGCTCCCTCTGCTCCCAGTGGAAGGCGCTTCTAGGAACTCACTCTTCTGCTGGTTAGCAACTAATTTCTAGCTTCGATTTATTCACAGCCAATTTATATTCATTTGTTCTTGTGCCAACACCATCCTTAGCTTAAACAGCTCTGCTTCCCTGCAGAGTGTTTAGTTCTCTCCCTTCCCCACCCTAACTAACTGGCAGACAGCACTCTCCTCTCTGTCTTCATTTGCTGGATTAAATAAACTAGTTCCTTCTGGTCTTCTCTGCAATGACCATGTCCTCATTCCCCCCTTACACTGCTTTGGCTTGAGGTGGGGAAGTCCCTGAGTCCCATTTGCCATTTTGTTTCCAGGTTCCCAGTGGCCACTTTGGGGACTGTATTAGTCCATCAGTGGTTCTCTCAGCCTCTTCACCTGCTCTAGGACAGCTTCAACCTTCTTGACCAGAATAGTGTGAAGTCCCCCAGCACTCACCAGACTTGGTGTAACAGAATTCAAACTTCCCCATCACCACTTAGGTGTAAGTACAGATCTCTCATTCCCTTTAGACTTGAGACTCAGGGACTCTGAGTACCTCGTTGCTTGTGAACCTCTTCTCCTAACAACAAACCTCAGGAAAGAGTGTCTTCTACTCTGGCCACAGTAAAGGCAGAGACTTAAGGCCCAGGAAATCTAAAGGCCACATTCATACAAGTATTTAGATCTCTGATTCCCACTAAAAGTAGTCACTTGTTCAGGAGTGGTGTGCATACTTCTGAGGTTCTTGACCTACACAGCTTCCTGAGATAGCCAAGTGATTGCAAAAAGAATATCAGTGTTCAGAATAGTGACAGAGCTGCACTTAAGCAAGTCCCCAAGCTTGCCTGCTCCCCAGGGATGCAATACGCAACTCATCACTGCTCCTTGTTACCATTTTAGGTAGTCAGGAGACTGAGAGATGACATCAGACAGGCCTCCCTACCATCTCATTAACATCTCGATAAAGGTTGACTTGACTCCATGATCCACAGTAAGATGAACAGACAAAAGCATCGTAAAAAAAAGTCAGGATATAAAGGAGGTCCTGGTGAGTCAGGAAATCTCCTGTGACAATAGAAATCTCATTGTGAGGAGGAAAAAAAAAAATGCATCTCCATGGAGTGAAATCCCCAGCAGACTTCTCGGACACATTCCAATCACTGCAATCGAGTCTCTCTCTAACCTCTGTGACTCTCTGTTAGAACAATGCATGCATTTTAATTTCCTCTTATCCAATGGAAAATAGGTACGAATTCCGTCTGTCCTTTCCTTACTAAAGATCATTTGCAGGCGTAACCAGGCTAAACAGCCCCAAGAGACCAATGTCTCTTCCCTGCTGCTCAAGTTGAGAGTACACTTTTGACCTCGTGTCCTTAGGGTGGCATAAGTACTGAAGCCATTTTTAGTTCCTGAGACGGAAGAAGCACTTAAGCTGCTTAAAGCCCTTATGGTGGCATAAATGCTTAGCTGGTTGCAGTTCCTAAAGCCAAGTCAAAGGTACAGCTATACATGAAGAACTCTGCCCTTCCACATAGGCACATGACTGTGGAGAAGCTCAGATAAGTATTCCCAATCCTGCTTCCTTTCCTTTGGATGCATTTGTTGTTATTCTACTAGAGTTCTTGCAGCTCTCTTTCATACTTAATAGAAGATTTAAGAAATGCTGTTGTGACAGATCTCTGCTAATGCTGATTAGCAACATGACAATTCATACAATTTGCTGATCTGGCCCAAAGCAGGTCAGTGCCTCCACACTCTTGACACCTTTGCTGAAATGTAATATGCACAGTTAAGATCAGCTGGATCTTAAAAGCACTGCACAGCAATTTCCTCTGTGTATAATGAAAACACTAACTAGTCTGTCTGTGCACTGCACTCCTCACCTCTCAGTGTTTGATCTTGTCACTCAATCTCTATACTTAATTTTCAACGTTTTCCACTATTAACCACTATGAAGCCCCTTGCTCCCCTAGATATGGTCATGACTGTAAACCTAAGTGGAGAGTAGTGGCATGCCACATTTCATAATCAGGTATTTTTGGGTGACTTTTTAAACAGTTGTAGCAGTTTAACACTAGCCAGCAACTAAGTACCATGTTCATTCCCACCAGCCCCTGCCAGCAGGATGGGGTGAATTCAAAAAATGTAAAATCCATGGGTTGAGATAAGAACAGTTTAAAAGCCAAAATAAAATAAAACCAGTAATAGCACTAATAATGATAATGATGAAAAGGGAGATAAGAAGGTGGACGTGAATAATAGCCAAGAGAAAAAAGTGATGCCCAATACTCTTGCTCACCACCTGCTCACTGATGCCAAGCACGTCCCTGAGCCGCAATCAGTGCATCCCAGCCAACTTCCCCCAGTTTATATCCCAAGCACAATGTTCTCTGGTATGGAATATCCCTTTGGTCAGTCTGGGTCAGCTGCTCCCGACTGTGCACCCTCCCAGCTTCTTGTGTATCTGCTCCCTGGCAGAGCATGGGAAACTGAAAAGTCCTTGACTTGGGGTAGACACTGCTCACCAACAACTAAAACATCTGTATGTTATCAACCTTATTCTCATACTGAATCCAAAACACAGAATGTACCAGCTACTAGGAAGAAAATGAACTCTATCCCAGTCAGAACCAGGATAAAAGCATGCACAATTATATATATCCTGCAAATATTTGTAACTCCACTGTGATTAAAAATATTTTGCTCATTAAGAAAAGAAAGTCACTACATAAAGGAAGTTTCAGTTAAAAATGGTTATTTCAAAAAGGAGTGAAGTATGTGGAAAAATGAGAAATATAACTTACACTATTTTATAAACTTAACATTTGAATTCTGTGTCCATGACTGTTAATACTTAATTAAAGGAATAAAAAGAGACTTCAGTCAGCACTCCAGCTGAATTCATGCTTGAAGCTCATTTATTACTGTGCTGTTCTGGATACCCATTTCTGTCCCTTGAGAACTGGGAATAGCAGTCAATGAAGAAAGGGAGGGACCAAAATTAGAAGGCCAAGTCAACCGAAAAATTATGATGGTTTATAACTTGAGATAACCCATGTACGTAGATGGATGGCGATGACAGACACAGGACAAGGGCAGCATGGAAACCAATGGCTGGAAGAGAGGATGGAAACAGTAAGAAAGGAGGACTCCAGTGTCCAAGGGAGCATTCCCATATGAGTGGTAGACTGAAGGGAACCTCAGAGATGTTGCAACAAACAGCTGGGATCAACAGCTTTCTTGGACCAGCTCAGCTGGCACTGGGAGATGACTGGGTTTACAGTCACATTTAAAAATTTAGTACAGATCTGGGGTTCAGTGCAACACATGGAAAGAGACTGTCCCTGTCTCATGAGCCATGCAAGTTCAGAAGCAAGGAATGCACGAAGGCCAAGAGCAATCAAACTAATAATAACTAATAACTTTTGCATTTTGTGAAGTTTACTGTATGCCTGAGCAGGAATCATCTTTTTTACTAAAAGGCTGTTTAGCCAAGCCATGGTGAATCAAATTACTTTTTACGTGTGGGCTTGGAGAAGTCTTGCTCTCTAAATGTGAAACTGTACTACTAATAAACAGGAATATGCTAATTCAAAGGACACAGCTCACCAGGACTGTTTGCTTTTCACCTCCCTCTTTCGGCTGAAAATATAGGTCTGGGTTGTTTTATTTTTTCTTTCATGTCTCTGCCCTAACAACAGCAATAAAATTTCTAAATCCCCCAGTTAAAAAAAAAAGGTATTTTCTTTCAGCTTCTCCTTTTGTTCTGTTGCAGTAAATTCTGTAGTTGTCTTCGTTGCCTATCAATAGGTTAAACATATCCAACTTGTATGCTTAAATGCTAAAGACAGAGAAGTCCCCAAGGATACGTCAATCATTGGCTCTTGTACAAAGAAAATACTGTATTTTGCTCAGAAGAGCTTTCTGTGGCAATTTAAACACAGTGAGACAGACACAATATCCTGGAGAGAGGAAAACCTGCCTTATTACATTCCTGACCCAAGAGAAAGGATCTGCCCTTAGGACATAAAGAGAATCAGTGGGGGGGTGGGGGGGGGGAAGAGAAAAGTTACCTAATCCTAAAAATAAAGACAGTGGTTCATAATACAGCATGACCTTCTTTTAATCTCTGATATAGTAGTTATCCAGTATGGATGTGATGGAATACCAACAGGGCAAACACAGCTTGCTCGTCAGGCTGGGAACCAACTCCCTCAGCCTGTATCTGCTTCCAGGTTTTGGACAGCTTTTTGGTAGGCTCTGGGATGTTCTGTGAACTGAATGGAACTTATGGGATATTGCAGGGATTCTTTCCCAATAAGATCACATCTTGTTCTTGTTTCATTTAATATACATATATTCATATATACAGTACAGTCAAGTCTGTTAGCAGCAAAATGCAGCTCCATCAAGGGTAATGTTTTACAGCTCTCCCTTGATTTCCTGTGTCAGGGCATGCAGCTATAAAGCAATGGGAAGAAATTGCACCTTTATTTGCTAAACTTGAAAATCTAATAAATGAGATTCTTCCAGGACAGCAACATAAATGTTGTGGACATTAATCATTCCAGTTTTACAGTGGTAGGAAAGGTGCTTCAATGACTCTCAGGTTTGTTCTCTGATGTTCTCTTCCATAACTCTGTCAAAAATCAAATGCATTGCCTTTCTTGAAGCTTGCATTCTTGTATTACTAGCTGGGAGGCTAAGAGGTGAAGCTGGTATGTTACAGGAATTCCAGCTTTCTTTAGTCTTTTTTTTGTTTCCCCAGCTGTATGGACATTATTTTTCAATGCATGCTGCCATGATAACTGGGCTTTACCAGCTCCTCCAGCACTGATGCTCTGTATCACATTTGCCTTCGTTCAAGCAAGGTATCACAGCTTCCCTATTTTAGCAATGTTACAAAACCAAAAAAGCTTCTCTCTACAACCACCTGCTCAATCTGTGACCTGCCCAAGGACAGGCTAATTGCATTTTTGTGGATGCTGCAGCAGAGAAGGAATTGATAGTGGAAACCGTAAGCCAAATGCTCAAGTCAGCTGTTCTCAAAACAGGCCTGTTTTCGTTAAATCTCTGCTCTCCAAGGAGAAGCCCTGCTTTCCTTAGAACTCCTGAAGCAGGGAAAGATGCAAAGGGGTTACATGAGGATGACAAGTTCTTGGGGCACTGGGATGAAGGAGCCTGTAGGGCAGAAGTACCCCTTCAGTGCTCCCAGAAGAGCACAAGGGGCCAACCACAAGTTGATCACTCCTGGTGTTTCTCCCAACCACCTTCTCCTACCTGCCTGCTGTCTGCAGTGTTTCCCAGTGCCCTCCCAGCTGCCTCCACCACAGCACTACCTGCACAACTCCTGCAGGTTGTGTCACATGTTCCACACCACTGCAGGGGCTCTGCCAAATTCTCCTCCAACTCCCACTCACTCCAGGATCTTTCTTGGTGTAAACTGTGTGTGTTTGAACACACAGTCTGAGAGCAGCTCTGAGCGTGTGAACTGCTGTGTAACTGCACAAAAGCCTTTTGCTGCAGGGTTTTTCCTTTTTTTAAAAGCAACATCACTGGTAGAACTCCATTACAACTTTCAACTTCACCAAGACTTCAGCAACACACAAAATTTGCTTTTACAAAAATAATCATATGTATATGTGTTTGGCTCACTTCTACTTTGGTTTTTTTAATACTCTTCACATTTAGGTCCCCCAATTACATCCACATTTCACCTATCTTCTATGTAAAGGTCACATGAGAAAAATACAGGGTAATTTGGTGCCTGCAGCATAAACCAAGAAACCCAAGACAGACTAGCAAGGAGAAAAGCAGAGGGAGAAAAAAGACAGGTGAAGTGCATACCAGGGATAGAGAATTCAAACTTGGCTTGAAAGACCAGGGCTAGAAAAGGAAAGAGAACAAAAGCCATTTGCTTTTGAAGGGTTTAAGACCTACTGCTGACTAAATGCTGAAGCTGTGATGTTGATCTTTATAGTGCAATAGCAAATGAAGGTGGTCTTCTCCCAAATCCTATACCTTGTCCTGCACTGATGATCAGCCTGTTCTACCTGCTTTTCTTTCATTCTTCTCCATCACACATACACACAAGCTCTCCCCACAGACTTTCTGAGAGGTGACTACAGGCAGGAATTCTACAGCTTGAGCTTCAAGAAGGACACCTGCTTTCAGGAAACAGCTCTACACCATGACTGCAAGAAGGTGCAATGCCTGTTCAAGTCATAACCTCATAAGTTAGGAGATTCACATGGCAAAGAGCTCCACATTCCCCTGAAATGCATACCTCTCTCAAACTAGTCAAAATAGTAGTGCACAAACAAGGGAGAGGTTTTCCTACAGTTGGGTGGGGAAGAGGGTAAAGACTGGCCAAACATCTGCCCTTCACTGGTTCTAAGATTGCCAGTGAATGTTGCCTAGAAAATGTACTCTCTGATACCTTATAGGAGTGACTGAATAAGGAAGGAGAGAAAACCACCTGAGGCTCAGCTTCAAAATTTTCTGCTTCATGATCTTTGCATTTGAGGATAAAAATTGATTTTATGTGCAACTGCTAGAGAATTTCCAGTAAAACCATGTAAAAAATCTCCCTCACAGGCAGTACCCAACATGAGCAATAGCTTACTCGTCTTTATAAATCTGAACTCATGTACAGCTGTGTACAGTCTTTAACAAAAACATACAGGACTTACCTTAAAAAAAAAATTGAAAAACTTGAACAGCCCAACACTTAGCACTGTTACAGATGTTAGTGTAACACACTTAAAAGCATATATTCTATTTCTGGATTTTTCTCACTGGCAAAGACAGACCACAGAGGACTCCTGCCAGCACACATGAGAAGGAAGTAATCATAAAGAGGCATTAAAATAAGGTATTTCATCTTATTTGCAAATAGTATGAAGAATGAAATAACGTTCCTGCTTTTGACAGAAGCACAGCAGCACACTCGAGGCAGAACTAAATACTTTGGATGTTTTCCCACATTTCTGCAGAAGGCAAAAAACTATAGGCCTCCTTCCTGCCACTATAACTCATCTGACTTCAATGGAAATCAGACCTGCTGTATATATTAAACCTGAAATTAACTATTCTTTCCTCGTATTATTTGGCTTTGATAAATTCCAGCCATTGTTCCTGGCCAAGATGCACAGATCCCGGTTCTGTGAGCTGCTCTGCTGACATGAGCTCTTATGGCAGCCTGAAGCCCATTAAATTCAATTGGGTCCAAACACACTGAGCTCTCTGCAGGAGTGGGGCTTTAGCAACTCCTATAGTTAGTTATTGAGCTCTGGGTTCAAACCATGCTAAAAGTAATAATATTCTCCTTTAACACAGGGCATGTTCACAAGAAAATAAAATTGGAAGAGATTCCTAATCTTTACATTCCACAGCACAGACCAGAGCGGTGGAGCCAAGAAATGAAAGCTCAAGAGTAAAGATGCCTAGAGAAGAAAAAAAAAAGGAAGAAAAAAGTACCCAGCAAAATATCCTGACAACTGGTACACCAAATGAATGTATAAAGACAGAGCTGTTTTATAAAAATTGTAAGGCTGTAACGACAAAAATCTGTTAAAATTTACACCGCCTTTCAGTGCATGGAAATACACTGGAACCAGTTTAGAATCACCAGACTCTTTGAGTTAAAATGTAACTGCATATACAGCAGCTTTATATAATTTTATATTAGCAGAGACAAACCGCTTAATCCCATGAACCAATTTAGAAACCTATGAAAGGCTATAGCAAGAGAAAATAAGGAAAAGCTAAAAAGTACCATTTTAGCAAGATTTTGAATTCTTCCAAACTCCAGGAGTAGTACAATGGGTCATCTATCTATTCAGAAAAATTAGCAAAACACTTGATCCCTTATGAAAAAGTTAAACCGCTGCCTCTTTTACTGAAAATCCTTTGTTCCTAAAAGGGATAAATAACAAGGTAAATGTCAGATATTTAAATGGGATCTGCTTTTCAGGGTGCATTAAGCATAGAGACACTAGCACTAAGCATGTAGACAGGACTGGCTGAAAAACACACACCTTGGACCAGATCTTGTAAAACCATGCACTTTTTCCTACTTTTAGTATTTTATTAAGAATTACAGCACAGCTAACACTGATCCATTTAAAATGAAAGAAAATATATTCCTCAACAGGATCTTCCTGTGCAAATTAATCAGTAAATCTTTCTAACTTTTTGTAAAGAGAGCCCTTATGCTTATCACATGGACACACACAAATTGTTCATGTGATGAAAATACCAATGCTTTGTCTGCAGAAAGAGACTATTGAATAACAGGGTTTTTTTTCAATAAATTCACTGAATGTCTCCTTATACATAAACTATGAAAGCTGCAGTTCAGGCTAGAGATAATGCCTGATCCATGTTTAGCAACGAAAGGCACTAAAAACCTCAACAAAACCTGGGAATATAGTGACTTAAAACCACAAAGAAAAATGCTGGCAGCGATAAGCAATGCCAAAAGCTTTACTAGGCAATATCTGTTTTAACATATATTTCACCACAGAGGAGATCATGGTAGAATTAATCCAGTCTCAGTGGCTGACAGAAGCAGCAGTGTATTAAAGCCATGACATCATGACTGGACTGGAGGAAGTCTTTGGGGCTCTTCTTCCTAACGCCTCCAAGAACCACGTCTAACAAGCTTCAGCACATGCAGCAGTTTATTGCTGCTCTGAGACCTCCCTTGGGTTTTTTCTACTGGACATCCACTTAGAATTTCCCTTTTGCATTCATGCTGGGCTTGGTCATCCCTGTCAGGTCCTAGTAAATTCAGGGCTAGAAAAGGTCTCTGTCCCAGGTTAGAAGTCAGTCACACTTGATATTTCAGGCAGCAGCAGCAGATACCTTCTTTCATCTTTTTTTGCCATGGGATAACATTTTCCTGTCCTCTCATATATGCCATAAATATTGTATCTAAAGATGTATGTTTGAGCTGTTGCAATGAAAACTGTGCAGGATTTCTTAGTAGAACATAGGAGTATCACCTAACACACTTAGAAAGGAGCCAAGGCCAATTTTTTTTCCTGCCCCTGCATTCCACACACTAACTTTAATTGACTTCCAGTGAACTTACAAGTAACTAAAAACCAATCCTAAATAGTCTGGTTTATCTCAAAGATTTATATCTTCTCCTATATACCACTGTGGCACCATCTGAACAGGACAGACCTGTGCTGGCAGTCAACCATGGAAGTCTGCAGCAGCAAACCAGAGGGCAGTCCCGTATCTCTGTAACTCCTCCTCATCCAAAAACTTATCAGAACTGGAGCCTGGCGTCTTCAGAATGTCATATAAACTACACTTCTTTGTTCGGGTTTTTTTTACTAAGCTAAAGTGTCGGAATCCCCTGGCAATTAATTTCCTGGCTGGTAATCCCTTGGCTCTGATCCATGCGGAGAGAGTGGCTTCACTGGAGGGAGGCATGCAAGGCACATGCTCTGACTTTGCAAAATGAAGGGGTCTCTTGATTTAAATGATAGTGGCCAAGCCTGAAAACTTTGTACTTACCCTGCACAATGGAGTAAGCTAAGCTCACTGTTAAACACTCTTGAAGCCAAATGCAATGTGGCAAATGGTCAAATACTTGCAGGCAGGGTTTTCTTGGTTATCTGAGGCAGTATTACAAATAATATAGGCACAATAAAGAAATGTAAGCACTACCCCAATGGCAGTGAGATAGAGAAATTGTACAATACATTGTTCAATAATTAGCACTGATAACAGTTTACAGGATAAAGCCTTTATTTCACTAAATTTAAGAAAACTTACACTAACAACAACAACAACAAAATCACTGCATATCCATAGCGTATTTTCTCTACTCTCAGCTCTTGTACAGAGGTACAGAACTCTTGTGGAAATCCTGCCTGATGCTGGTAACTGGCAAGACACTCTACAATGAACAGTCCAGAGCTACAGGAATGTCTCTCCCTAACAGCCAGGCCAGGTGGGGTTGATCATTTCTGACATACATATGTTGTTTAAGGTATTCTGAAACAAAGGGATAGCTATGTAACCAAACTCTCCATTTTTTTCTCCACTTAGTTTCCTTTAGTTTTAGACAAAGACTTTCACAGGAGAAAGAAAGTTGGTACCATGCTCACATGTGCTGTGCAATGTGAGATATTATCTTTTTAATTAATGCAGCCTAGAGTAATGCAGTTTTAAGTGATGTGCTCCAATCCTGGATTCCTCAAATTAGGAAGCATCAGAGCTAAATAAATTCACGTTACAGAATCCTGAAATAATAAATCACAACACCCTCCACCCCTGCAAACCATACTGGACCTCCCTGGATACATTCAAAGTGTGTTGCCCTTATCTGGCAGGAATCACTGCTGAGGTAAGGTGCTAACCAGAAGCAAAGGACGGACTTATCTGTACCCTGCTTCTCTCTGAAAATTTAGTGAGTGCCTACCTGCTGCTGTGCTGCTGCTGTTCTTTCTTTTCGTGCTTTCTTGGCACATGTAGGAGAGGATAAAAGCCTAATGGGTGCGCATGTCAGCACAATATAAATTGCTGCAAGGAAAAACTTGATGCATGGCTTGGGATCTAAAAGAAGAATGTCCACCATTGTTTGTGATTATGGATCACATCACAATCTAATAGCAATTTTTATTTAATCAATAATTTCCATGCTGAACAGACAGCCCTGTTACAGAGAATCGACAAGCAAGTACTGATAGCGACAAGGCTTGTTATTAATCTTTACCCTGCCAACATTTCAACCAAACTACTGTAAAAAAGCACCACCAAGATGGATTTAGAATCTTTCTTTTCTTTTCTGTCTCCTTTCTTTCTCTCTCTTTCTCTCTCTCTTTCTTTCTTTCTTTCTTTCTTTCTTTCTTTCTTTCTTTCTTTCTTTCTTTCTTTCTTTCTTTCTTTCTTTCTTTCTTTCTTT